>OZ018327.1:134554333-134574333 GCA_963969495.1 Ceratothoa steindachneri
CCATGAACTTCAAAGTGCTCTTAAGAAATGTGGATCTACCGCACCTGGCCCTGATGGTATCTCTTATGATATGATCAGGAATATGCATTCAACACTCATATCACACCTTCTTGATATATTTAACTATATCTAGATTAAGGGCTATATCCCTTCCTATTGGAGGGAAGCAATTATACTTCCCTTTCGTAAACCGGGAAAGGATGGGACACTTCTGACCCACTATCGCCCAATTGCCCTTACTTGCTCCCCATGCAAGCTTTTCGAAAGGATGGTGAATGCCAAGCTGGTATGGTTTTTGGAGAGAAATAACCTTATTTCTCCCTCACAAGCAGGTTTTAGGAAAATACAATGCACCACAGAGCTGCTGGTCAGGATGGAGGATTGCATCCGACAAGCTTTCTCAAAAAGACAGCACTCCATCGCTGTATTTTTTGACATAGAAAAAGCCTATGATCCCACTTGGAGGTTTGGTATCTTGAAGCAACTGCATGACTAGGGTATCAAGGGTCACCTCCCCAGATTCATACAACAATTTATTGCTAGACGCACATTCCGAGTGAGAGTCGGAAATGTCATGTCGGAGGCAGTTGACCAGATAGAGAGCGTACCACAGGGAAGTGTTTTGAGCGTCACCTGCTTCTTGGTGGCCATCAACAGTATCATTACTGACCTTCCAGCAGAGACAATATCAACTCTCTATGTGGATGACTTGGCAATTGTCTCAACATCACCTCGGCTCCCCTTTGTCACCCGAAAATTGCAACAGGCCATTAATATCATTGCCAAGAATGCCACCGCAAAAGGCTTCCGACTATCATCCTCAAAGACAAAGCTAGTTCACTTCTACAACTTCAGGCGAGTTGAGTGGGAACAGCCAACCCTATTACTATATGACTCCCCCATCTCATTTGAGCCCCACTTCAAATTTCTAGGGGTATCTTTGACTCAAAGCTCTCTTGGGTCCCCCATATAACTGCTTTGAAAAAATCCTGCCTGAAAAGAATGGACATTCTAAAACTTTTATCACATGTTTCGTGGGAAAGTGACTGCCGTACCCTGTGGCTATTGTATACAGCCTTGATCTAGTCTAAGCTGGATTACGGGTCACAGGTGTACTCGTCAGCATCACCTTGAAACCTGGATAAACTCAATTCCATCAGGAACCATGGCGTGCGTTTAGCTTTAGAAGCATTCAAGTCCCCCCCAATACCTATTCTTTATGTAGAGAGTGGGGTTCTCCCACTACCCTTTCACCGCCTTAACCTTAACCTGCAGGACCTCTTCAGACTGTAACAACTTCCCCAATCAACTGTAAATGAGTGCACCTACAATATTCACTCGGTAGCCTCATATGACAGGTTCCCTTCACTGACTCGCCCATTTGCCCTGCGCATGACTGAAGATACGGATTAACTGAGAGAACTATCAGTAATTCCATATCAGATCCCAAAAGTACCCCCATGGCTATTACCACCAGTGAGGGTCTGCAAGGCATTGGCAGAAGAACCAAAGACCAAGTTCCTACCTTCCGTTCTACGATGTCTCTTCCACGAACATAATGTGCGCCACAAACCAAGCACCTTTATATACACAGACGGATCGAAATCCCCTGCTATTCTCCCCTTCCATCATGTATATGTGTGCCTGCCCAGTGCAGCCTCTATATTCACGGCTGAGCTTGTCGCGATACTGGCTGCACTGTATGCCATCGTTTCTTCACCCTCAGGATCATATGCGATATTCTCAGATTCCCTCAGCTCTTTAGAAGCCTTAGCCAACCCATTCCAAGACCACCCATTGGTTTCAAAGATACAGAAGTGGCTTTTTTATGTCCTCGCTCCACAAAATCTTATTTTGCTGGGTACCTAGCCACATAGGTATAAAAGGGAATGAGAAGCAGACAATGTTGCCAAGATAGCAGTATTTCTAGGAACCACCACCCCTGCCCCTCTTCCTTTCCGAGATACTGTGCCACATATCCATGAATATGTGGTCAACCAGTGGCAGAGGACATGGGATGAATTCCCCCAAACCAAACTGCATACCATCAAACAGTCATTTCGCCATTGGCCACCCACTACTAGAACCCGTACTCAGGATGTTATCCTATGCCGGCTGAGAATCGGGCATTGTCGCCTAACACATGGCTTTCTAATGGAAAGCTTTCAACAGCATCCAATGTGCAGTCACTGTGGAGTACCAATGTCCGTACTCCACCTATTCACCGAATGCACACGCTTCCAAACCCTAAGGCAAAGACATTCTCCTTTTACTTGCCAAGGGATGCGTTCTCAGCAGGCTCTGAGAAGTATCCTTTCTGAGCACGAGAACACCTTTAATATGAACAAAGTGCTAAAAATTTTATCAGAAGAGAATTTACTAAAGGAAATTTAGTATTTTACCATTTTTAGAATGAGATAGACGTCTTATTACTTTATTTTGATTTTACTATATCTTAGAGACATTTATTTTTCTATGATTTTACTCCTTTATTTTCTACGGTTTTACTCGCTTTTATTCTAGATTTGTAACCATAGTCTGTTTTTTAACGAATATTTGAAATTTTAACGAACCGTTTTTGAAAATGGCTACGAGTTTGTCCACTTGGACCTACGCAGCATTCGCCTTTTATGTACCATTCATTCATTTTCCTCGAGACGGCGAAGCTGACGCGTGTGTTCAGATTCTAGTGTCAGCAACTTCCTCTCCAGTGCCTTAGATTTTTACTCAGATTATCTGTATAGAGCCTTGATCTCTTGCACTTCCCCGTTAAGGATGCAGTAAGTGCAGATACTTCCCAGGTGGCATTTCGAGTAACACCCCTCCGGGAAGTCCACGCACAACTTGTCCTTTTACATAAAGCACATGTAAATTTAAGAGCAGCCGGTCCTTTCTTTCCATTCATGCTGAATGCTTTATATCTCTAATAACTTCCGACCAATCAATAAGGGAAAAAGAGGGGTTTAGTGGGTCGCTCCCGCCTATCCATCGGAAACGTTTCTGATCTTTCAGAAGGCACGCTCCTTTTACTGCTGTTCGTCCGACCGAGTCGTTCAAGCCCGGCGTGCCGTGGCTCCCAACCAAGCAGCACCGAGTGAGAGCCTCCGAAGGGGGGTATCGATTTCGCACCAGGTGAACCGTGGAACATGCCCCGTACTAAACTCATACTAGTTCTCTTCAGGGCAGCCAGGATCTCGGCGTAGCGTTCAATGGATATCCCACCACACCGAGAGACTCGACCCAAGGCTTTGTGTTGGCCTGGCAACCAATCTGGAAACAAGGTCGGTCACATCGGATAGTTGCTCCAGAGGCACCCTTCAACGGTCACTGGGAACGGTCAGTAATTACGCTCCATGGAAGGGGTTAACGGAGCACTTACCATCATCCCATTCATCGCGCCTAGGACCCCTCTAATCCTAGTCTCTCGCAACCAGTGAGCATCGATTGGCGTTATTTTTAGAGGTTTCAAAGCCTCTCTTCTGACTCATAAGGTAGCTGTCAGATCCTTAAATTTAGATAGAAGGTTGAAGGATAAAGCTGAAAGGATAGTAGTAGTTTTTTTATTTGTTTGGGTTTTTTTTTAGATCAGTCGAAGGGATTGAGAAAACTAACAGAATACAGGATAGAAGAGTAGAAGATGGACGCACTTTGTCTGGAACCTCATTCCCGACCAATTCGACAAGGGTAACCCTACCAGGGGTACCATAATGGTACCCCCGACGACATAGCTCGAAAAATCTATGGTACATGCAAGCCCTCTCCCCACGACGAGGGGGCGTCTCGAGACAGAGTTAAAAAGAGTGTGAGAGAGAGAGAAAGAGTGTGTGTGTGTGTGCGTGTGTGTGTGTGTGCGTGTGTGTGTGTCCAATCTAAGCCAGACTAGGAAGGCGAAAATTACCCATGCGTAGCCAGGTGTGAATTGCAGAGGGTTTACTCGGCCCAACACATTCCCAAATGATTGCCACCCTATCGATGCACGGGTGTTGACGATTTATCGATGCAGTAGAAAGCACAGTATACGTTTGTATGCCCGAGAACACCAACTCGTTCAGTCGCCATCGGCTCTCATTGCATCCGCGGCCGATCTTTATGGTACCCAAGCCGTTGCGAGCCGCTCATCCTTACCCTAAGTCTTTCAGTTTTGGGGCAAACGCAACTCCTTCCAGAGGCGTTCGAATCTCCGCATGCCCTGTTTCTCCGTATTTGTGACGCCAACGTGGCAGCGAGCAGATAGATTTTTGAGATTGTTGTCTACGGGATTAGGGAAAAAGAGCCAGTTGATAAAAGACTGGTGGGCGACAACACCAGTGTTTCGATCTCCACCAGTCTGGCTATGGAGTAATCAGATCCGCCCTTCTAGCTACCTGACCAAAAATATAGGAGATAGCCAAAGGGAGCTCAAAGTTCTGTGACCACGCGCTCTGCTCAACATCATTGTCAACATTGCTTTATCCCTCCAGACTGCAGGACACATTCTTGTCGAATGTCTCCCATGCATGGGGGGGTAGGGTTTGGGCGGTACCCCGTGTAGCCTGTTGCACTTGGTATTCGGAGGGAATTGCCCGTCCTCCCAGCCCGAGTTAAAATTAGGAAGTCCTGTCACTGGATTGACTTCAACTCTGACGGGGCCGGGGAGAGGTGTTGGTGCTCTTTCCCCGCATTAATAATTTAGCTTTTTTATTAGTATTATTAACATTATTATTATCATTCTTCTTATTTATTATTATTATTTTTATATTTTATTATGATTATTTATCATTTATTATGTATTGTAATTATTGTTTATTACTATTATTGGGTATTATTATTTAATATTATTATTATGATCATTCTTTTTCTTCATCTCGACCTTTGCTACCCGAACTTTGTACCAGGGGAACTGTTCCCACCTGGACAGAGTTTCGTCTGGTAGCCACAATGCCAGGGTAGATTTCATGCCATCCTGGGATCACCTAGAACCAGGGTATGATGATAATGGTGATCACCCTTAATACTCGTTAGTAGACTGTCTATCCCTATTTCTCTCTGTTACGAAGATGGGAGAAGGTGGAGGGGAACTTAAATGTGCGTGTCATTGCGCGGCGACTGTTCCCATGATGCCAAGACAGATTCAGGGCGCTTTCTGTAGTCTCCGAATTGGATACACTCGCATGGAGCGCTCCTCTCCAACTTACTGCGACGACTGCGTTGTCCCCCAGACTGTTCGGCACATTTTTGTCGAATGTCCCAGTCTGGGGGATCTTCGCGCACGTTACATGTCCCCGTATCGAGACTAGCAGGTTCACTACCGTTTCGTCCCTTGTACTTTTGGGAGGAGACTGGCCTACACCATTTTATTTGACTCTGTTGTAGGTTGCATGTTCCTGCGCCGGGGGGAGGGGCAGGCTTCCCCCCAACGCCGGGGGGTGTTTCCTGCTTCCTGCTTTTTTTCTTGTTTCTTTGATTTTTTTTTGTTTTTTTGTATGTTTATTGTTTGGTTTTTGCATGTTTTTTTTGGTTAATCTTACCTAGTATTATCCCTTAACCTGATTACGGCGACTTATGACCTAGTAGGACCTCTTCAGATGGTCTCCTTAACAAAATAAATATGTATTACATACCCTCCTACCCCTTTTCACACTTGCTCTCCTATCCACAGAGGTTCTGGCTGCCCGGCGCACTTGCGTCCTCTTATGAGCCTTAGTTGATGTTAGTGTATAACGTGAGGTATACACTACTGAAAGTCAGCTCGTTAGTATTAAGTACGGGATGTGTTGGGCCGAGGACTGTGCTCCCCTAACTCCAGTACACATATAAGTTGGCTAAACCCGCACCATCCTTTTTGGTTAAAACTCCAGGACAATTTCGCGGAATGGCCGGCCGGGTGGGCAAAGCCCATCTACGATGGATGGTAGAGATCATGTATAAATTATCATATTCTGGAATTTCTGATCCTATGGAGATTTTCCTCTTAACCTCCCAAGTCATTGAGAGGTATAATATCTATATATTTTTGGTAATATGGTTACAATAGAAGGAAATAGTGAGAGTGGATGTTCCTCCAAGGCCCCGTGGGCACAGCGATTTGCATTCCTGGCCGCCGTGCTGACGGGACTCAGTGCCCGTCCGGCCCCAGCTTAGTCTCTTCCCCTTCTTTCTGACAGACTCTGTTTTTACCCTAATTCCTCACTTTCCTCACCCCTATCCCACAACTTTCTCTGGTCGGCCTCTAAATTCACAGGGTAGACGCCGACCAGCTTCCTCTCATCCAACTATCCTGGATCGAGGCTGAGAGGAGGGGGGACAACGTCCCCTCACTCCTGAGCTCCGGTTTGGGGGTGTGAGTTTTTAACAACCTGCTTCATCCCAACCCACACCTTCCTCACATCCCGTTTCTTTCTCTCCTTTTCACAGTATATCGACTTTACGGCGTGCCTGGGGTGCAGCCTAATTCCAAATGGCTGCCAGGTCACTAGGTGGAAGGAGTGGCCTCAAATAGCGGCAGATGTTTCTGTGGTCCACGTGTTCCCCGCACGCAGAGCTGGCTACTGCGTGGGCTGATGAGTGTGTTTGCATCCCTGAAAATCATAAGGTCACCATGCCCAATATGGAGTTGATAAAACCGAAAATTCTCTCCCGTTTCCTTCCCCTTTAGCATCACCGGAGCCGGCTTCGAACAGCTCCACTGAAAAAATGGTGGTTTCCCCTCGCCTATTGTACTCTCTCTGGGGACCCTCAAACTTTCTTCGACCGGAGAGGAGACTTACTCCTCTCCTTTGCCTACAAGTGTAGGGGGACTCTCCCTCGCCCCTTTCTCTGGAGGCACCCTTGGGTGCATCTCTTTCCAGCGGCAGTCCTTCCTTTTCTTTCACAAGGAACTGCCAAGAAAGCAGGCAGGCGTCCTATAACAACCGCTGCCAGTGTGGGCGGCTCGATAGGGCCAACCCCATTAGGGCAGCAAAAGCGGGTAGGGCCCCTGGACTGATGCCGCTTTGCCGGAAGTAGAATGTCAAAAAAGAACCTCGAATGGGATATGGGATATCTTGGGGGGGGGGGGGGCATATGAAGGTCCCCCCTGAGATGGACTTGGTCCATGAAGCGACTCAGTCTCAGATGGTAGGACCTTCCATGGGGTCGAACCTGGGCTCAGTGCTAAACACTGAACTCGAGTCCACCCCTGTGTAAGGTCCTTCTCATTCGGCGGGCCCCCGAGACCTCACAAGGAGAGGAGGAATCTCCTCTCCCGGCTGGTGCACGTGTGACAGTCAAGACCTTCTCCATTTTAGAGAAGGATATTGCTGAAGCCGATCCATCTGGCCTAGGGGCTCCTGACTGCGAATGGTAGAAGTGGGTCCAATCCCCGCCCTTATCTCCTAAAAAGAAAAGACAGAGGAACAAGGCTAAAAAGATTAAGGGAGCCTCGGGGTGGTCTGCTCCGCTTCCATTTCGGAAAGCGACCAAGCGAAGATCGGCACGTCTGGCCCCAGTGCTTCCCCTGGCGGGGAGTGGCTGACTAAGACCCAAAAGTGCGCAGAGCAGAGCGTCGTTTACGTCGGAAGATATAATTCAGAGGCTACCTGGCGTTTTCGATCCCACTGCCTTCAAACGCTATCTTGTTATTCGCTCCACTGGTGGCTGCATGTTGGCTAAAGGCAACATGATCATTCAGAGGAGAGCTCTAGTTAGTGTGATTCGTAGAGAGCCGAAGGTGACCCGTTTTTTTGGACGGGACCCTTTTGGTGAATGCGTCGAATCCTTCAGAGGCGGCCATGATTAGTGCACTTCGGACACTATATGGCACGCCGGTGAGTGTCACGCTGCACTCTACCATGAACTTCGTGAAAGGACTGGTTTATGCGAGGGAACTCTTGGACTACTCCATAGATGACATCACCTTAGAGCTGGCCGACCATGGAGCGGTCAAGGTCAAGCGCGTGATGAGAAAACAGTGAGAGGTCTCGAGACATACCCATACACTTTTCGTCACGTTCGACTGTGACAAGCTCCTTGAGTCGGTGCGTTCCGGTTGGTATCGAATCCGCGTAAAGGCCTGCCTGCCACTACCGTGGAGGTGCTACTACTGACACCGCTCCAGCCATACGAATTGCTCCTGTCGACGTGCAAAGTCACGGTTACCCGAAGTCTGTGTAAGTGGTTCCAAGGGCACCACCGATAAGTCCAAATCGTGCGTAGTCATGTGTGTCAATTGTGGAGAGCCGCACCCCGCTTCTTGGAACCAATGTTGTGTGTATCTCTTTAATAAGAAAATCGTGGCCGTTCAGGCCCAGATCGTCTCTCATTTATTGAGGCTAAGGATTGGTTCTGGCTCGCCCGACGCTGTCTGGGATGTCCTATGCCTCAATGTTAAGAAAGACACCGTCTGCTCCTGCCCCCCCCCCCATGCCTACGAGAACAGTCGGTTCCGCACCCATTCGGAATCCTTTGCGGGGCCTACCCACTCCGTGCGCCCCTGCTAGAGCTGGCGGCATAAAAGGTTCACACTCAGCCCCGGCGTAAACCAGGGCTCCCTCTCCTTCTCCCAGCGCGACCGTTTTCCGTAAGGCGAAAGGGCCGTGCGCCTCCACCGAGTCATTAGCCTCACTGGCTGCTATCTTCCGAGGTTCCTAATGCTGCCCCCCCGAAAGGAGGAAAGCACTTAAGGAGATTCGGCTCCTTTGCCCACACCCAGCGGTAGGTTAGGTTGCTCGGATACGGTGAATCCTCAAAAAGAGGGACCCTCACCTGCCTGAAGTTTCGAGGCAGAGGGAGGAAAAGACTCGCATGGCGAGCCCAACCTCCCACTATACGTCGTCGAAGTCGACAGTCTTCAGCTCCTTGTACGGCCAAAAGCTCCTGGGGTTCTGCCTCTGGGAAGCGTACGGCCATTCCCGTAAAGGTCTTCTCTTCGAAGAGGACCCCCGCATCTTCTCTGAGCTAGGCCTTGAGGGCATATTCCCTTCAATGGAATTGCCGCAGACTCTGGGATAACTAGGAGGAGCTGCGGACGCTTGTCTCGGCCCTATCTTTTTTATTGGAGACCATGCTGGGCGCGTGCCCCCTGCCCACCCTCCTTGGGTATAAGGATTTTGCGACCTCACCCCCAAGGTATGGGGCTGAGGCAGGAGGATGCGCGATTTACACTCCGTTCTTCTCTTTGCATTCGATACCTCCTTCCAGGCAGTAGCTGTGCAGCTGCACCTGGGTAGGAGGTATACTGTTATTTCCGTGTACATTCCACCGTCAGCCAACTTTAGCGCGGGGGTACTTCCGCCGGGTCCTGCCACGGTTGCCGAGGCCCTTTCTCTTGCTCGGAGATCTGAAATGTAGACACCCCCTCTGGGGAGACTAATCGATTAATCCTAGGGGTCAACTCCTTCCCGACCTGATCGACGAGCTGGAGATAGGTGTCCTAAATGTGGATGAGTTTACGCATCACTGCCCGAAAAACCGCTTCATTTTCCTGCCTCGATCTATCTTTGTGCTCTCTGGATGCACAGTGTGATTTGGGGTGGCGGGTGGTCAATGACTTCCATAGTAGTGATCACTTCCCATTCAAATATCATTTGGGGGGCCGCTGCCTGCTGAGATGCCTCCCCGGTGGTGCTTGACGTAGGCGCGGTGGTCTGCATTTTAAAAAATGACTGAGTTCTCTCTGTCACACGAGGTGCTGAGGCTGGTACATGAGGCCGTTGTGTTCTTCTCTGGGAACTCCATTGCCCTGGTCCTAACTACTATTCCTAGAACGTCTGGTCGTTTTGCACGCCTACCGCTTCCGTAGTGGCTAGCCGAGTGTGAGGCGATCCTCAAACAAGGCGTTATGCCTACATGCGCTATAAGCGCTGCCCCAAAGAATTCACTGTCAGTGAATTTCGTTATGCTAAGCCTAGGTTCCGGTATATATCGAAGCACGCCCGCCGATCTTCGTGGCGGGCATACGTGTCTTCACTTAACAAGAAGACCCCTTTGTAGAGGTGTGGAAGCGTGTCAAAAGGATTCAGGGCAAGTTATCGTAGCCCCCCCTCCCTTCTGTTCTCCAAGAGAATACATAGGTCTCGGACCCTACCTCCGTGGCTGTATCCTTGTGACCGCTTTCTCCGCATTCACTAGCCGGGATGCTGTTTCGCCAGCGTTCAATGCGCGTCGTGATGTCGCGGAAGGCCACCGAATGGACTTTACCTCCAGAGGCAGAGAACACTTCAACGACAGGTTTACTCTGAGTGAGTTGCATTCGACTCTCACTTCGTGAGTGGTGACAACCCCTGATCCAGGCAATGTCCCGTAGGCCAAGTTTGGACACCTGGGTGAGCAAGGCATGGTCTTTCTATTAGATTTGTTCAACAGAATCTGGGTAGAGGGTATCTTCCCAGATTCCTGGCGAATCGTTATTGTGCTCGCTTTCCATAAACTGGGGAGAGATCGCTCTACCCCGGCTGGTTTCTGCCCAATCTCTCCAACCTCCTGCTGCGTGCTGAAGTTGATGGAGAAATTGATAAATGTTAGATTAGCTTTTATTCTTGACAGCGGAGGTCATCCACCTTCTGCACAGTGCGGCTTCCGCAAGTTTCATTCCACATTGGATTTTCTGATCCGACTACAAACTCACTTCTGCAAGGCCTTCTTTCGTAGACAGCACTACTCCACGGTCTTTTGTTCTAGAGAAAGCATATGATAGAGCATGGTGATGCGCGCGAGGGGACGCCTCTCAATTTTTATATCTGTTTTTTTGCGAGATCGTCGATTCCGCGTACCGGGGGGAAGAGCGCCCTCCTGCCCAATGGTGCAGGAAGAAGGTGTCCTGCAGGAAAGTGTTCTCAGTGTCCCAGTCTGCCCTGAGCATAAACGACATCACCACGGAGCTGCCGGAAGATGTTCTCCCTACGCTCTACGATGGCGGCCTTTCGATATCTTTTGGTGCAGCCCTGATGCAACTCTAGAGCTTCAACTCCTTCAGGCATTGAACCCTGTCTCTCGCTATGCCAAAGCGCACAGGTTTCGGTTTTCCTTGGCCAAGACTAAGGTGGTGCACTTCAGCCGTCATCTACGTCTCCACGCTCACCCAGACTTGTTTCTTAATGGGATACGCCTAGAAGTCGATTAATCGCACCGTTTTCTCGGTCTTGTATTTGACCGACGCCTCACATGGGAGGCTCATATTCGCAGCCTTATGGTCTCTTGTACCCGCGCCATGGATATTCTCCGTTCCGTGACGTTCAGCGCTTGGAGCGCTGATAGGGCTACTGCCTTACTTTTTTATCGATCCTTTGTTTGTTCGAAGCTTGACTACGGATGCGAGTTTTATGTATCCGCAGCTGAGCGTGTATTGCGGAAGGTAGAATCGATCCACCACACCGGCCTTCGCCTGGCGACCGGTGCCTTCCCCACTTCCCCCATTGAGAGCCTACTACAACTCGATGCTGGGAAGATACCATTAGCTCTATGCCGTGCACAGTGCATTATTTGCCTGAACGCGCGAGCCCGGTGCCTCCCTCAGTCGCCAACAGCTCTCACTGCATCCGCAGCTGATTTCGATGGTGCCTATGCCGCCGAGAAACGCCAGTCATACTCTAAGCCCTTTGGGTTTAGGACTAGTAAACTCCTTCGATAGCTAGGTATAGTTCTCCGGCCGTTGGCGACCCTGGTTCTGCCAAGAACGCCACCCTGGAGGGTACCATCTTTGGTTATTTGTCGCCACGCCTCTGCTCCCAAAGCTTCTACAGCGCCGGGAGTATTGCGTCCGACCTTTTCGGAGCACGCCTCGTGTCACGCTGGAACCGTGCCAGTGTATATGGATGGCTCCAAGTCCGAAGAGGGGGTCGGCTTCCACGCCGTATTCCCTCTGTTTGAAGTCAGCGGGGCTCTGCCAGGCGCTGCGTCTGTCTTCACGGCATAGTTGGAGTCAATACATCACTCGGTACGGGAGATTACGCGACCTCCCTGGTTCGGAGACTGGATTGTGATCTATAGCGACTCACAAAGCGCCCTGAGTGCTCTCAGGGCATTAGAATCTGCGCATCCCCTGGTTCGCGATATCCGTGACGCCACCTTTTTGGCGAGCCCGGCTGATGTCGAGATTATCTTCTGTTGGGTTCCAGGACATGTAGAAATTGTCGGTAATGAGCACGCCGATGAGGGCGCCAAAGAGTCTACGAAGACTCGGCGACCGGACTAGCGTTTCGCTCTTCTTCACACCGACTACATGGTAGGAATACGTGCAGCTCCTCGGGCTGCTTGCCACAGCAGATGGCTCACGGTCGAATGGAACTTAAAGTTGCGTGCCATTGCGCCGCGACTGTTCCCATGGACCTACCCTCCAATGCCGCGAAGGTTTCGGGTTGTTTTCGCTTATCTCCGAATTGGACACACTCGCGGGACGCACCTCCATTTGATGCAGCGCTCGCTAGCACCCAATTGTGAAGACTGCGTTGTCTCCCAGACTGTTCAGCACATTCTTGTTGAATGTCCCAGTCTGGGTGATCTCCGCGCACGTTACCTATCCCGGTACCGTGATGGGCGGGGTCGCTACCGCCTGTCCCTTGTACTCGGGACGAGTTCGTGCACATTGACTGGGGGATTTATAGACTTTTGGGGGGGAGGCTGGCTTTCTCCCCTTTATTTAACTAGTTTGGGGATTTTTTTGGTTGTATTTTGTTAGTTCAGTAGGTCGCATGTTCCTGCACCGGGAGGAGGCGAACCTCCCCCTGACGCCGGAGCTTGCTTCCTGCTTATTGCCTTTTACTGTTTTATTTTTATTAGGTTTTATTTTTTTGGGGGGGGTTAGCATCCTCTTTTAAAGATGCTTAATATTAGGTAATGTTGAATACGGCGACTAATGCCCAAGTATGCAGTCGCCAGATGAGCTCTTAAATTTTTTTTTTAAATCTTTCTGGATCTTCGTCTGTCATCACGAAGAAACTTGTTGAATATGCCGCTCGATACAGAAGATTGCGCGCTCTGCCCGCATGACATTGTTCGCAAGTCCTCCCTGGTCATGAAAGGGTTGCTAGAATTCCCGCTCCTGATGGGGAGACCCGGCTGTTTGTACAGTCTCAAGTACTGGGCCGGCTTTCACTTTTCCTCAGCCTGGCTACATAGCAGGACTCAGGCCAGCCATTCGTGCTGCATGCCAAAGAAAATGAGAGACGCTACGTGACATATCCTGCAGTGCTTCAAAGGTATCGTCTTACTTTTGACACCTCTGAGTCGGGCACACCGCGATGCAGCGTCATATGATGCTGTGCTCCCCTGAGCCATTCTTCGAAAACTGTTTGCAACCTCAGATATGCACCGCCTTTTGATTGAATGTCGTCGTTCTTGGGAGGTTCGTGCCCCTCACTTGTCCTGGTATTGCGACGACAAGGTTCGCTACCGACTGGCTCTGGTGCAGGGCGGATTCACGCCATTCGTGGTGTAATAGAGTTATTGAAAGAGATAGGAGTATGCTAGATGTCGAAACCTACCTTGGAGCCAAGTGTGAATTAGCTGACCGTGCTATTGATTCCTTGGAGAAATGGACTTTGTTCAAGTTCTTTTTCCTACCTCGAGTTTTGGGGATTGTTCTTGTTTTTCTTTCATATGTGTGATTCTTTATATTATAGGTATATGCTTTTTTCATTTATCTTATATTAAGTTATTTATAACACCTAAGTATTTCGGTGATTGGATTATATTTTTAAAAACGTTCCCAATAAACTATTTGCTACCCATTATTATTTTTCTTATAACTATAGTTGGATTTTTAAAAAAAGAGAAAGTTAGGAAATATACCTCTCACGTTTTTTTCTTTCTTTTTTTCAGTTCTTACGAGGAACTGAGCAGAACTTCGTCGATCAAGCCTTTTACTCACTTGCAGACAGCAGTCACTGCAATGCCCCCAACTTCAAAAGCTCTACCAAAACGTCCAATCGCTTTGCCAACTTCGTCTAAGTCTCTTTCTCCCAGTGTTATTTCAGTCAATTATTCGGTGAACCAAATCAACCATGCAATACAACCGAGTGTTCTTTCTTGCCAAGATTTTGCCCTTTCCAATCCAATTGTTTCAACTGATCCGACTACAATAACTACAACAACATTTACTTCAAATTCTGTACAACCATACATCTCAACACTTCCTTTTTCCAAAAATAGTTCAACTGAATCACAGTTTTTACACGTTTTATCTTATCCAACGGCTAGTAAAACATCCACTTCGACCAAAACTAGCTCGACGTTTCTGTTGCAAAATTCTACACCAATATCTTCGCTAAGTAGTTCCAATGATCCATTATGTAATACAACTCCTACTCTACCACAAAAGTTATCAACTTCAGATAAAATTCCAAATAATGCAGATATAAAATTGACCCATTCAACAATGTTCCTACCCTCCGCTTCCTCTACTACTACACCATTTGCCAAGTCATACAATTTACTAAACTCGGGTCTAGAAACTAAACTAGTCAATTCGGAATCCAATGATATGTCAGTTCCAGTAGTTTCTTACGCTAAGTTGCCGTCTTCAATCGCCCCTGCTAGTAGTGTTTCAATGAGTTCTTTTCCACCATCAAGTTCACACATTTATTCTTCATCACACAGTGCCATGACTCAGAGTGTCACCAACACATGCCATCTTAATGTTGTCGAGCCATCTTTGTTGACTTTGAAGAATTTCCAATCGGAAAACATTTTAACCACTACAAATTCGGCTGTGATGGCAGAGGCCCACGATAATCAGTACGGTTATTCTCTAATTACTGATCACCCTCATTTTTCATCTGCCAGACAGAGTGATGCCACCACTGAAGAAAATGTCCATTCTAATTCACTTTCGAATCCTTCAATTGGTGGTTCTGCGACTCCTTCCTCACCCGCTCCTTCCCAAATTTTAGCATCACCACCTCACTTAAGGATACCTACTCCCACATCATCACCGCAGGGTGGAGAGGAGGATATAAGGAGGGACTCGTCTCTTTATCTACCTAAGTCCCTGCCTCTCCAAGTCCAGTCTCAACCAGGGGATCGAAATATTGCAGGTTAGTGGCGATCGAGACTAGTTATGTTCAACTTTGAGACTGTGAGAATAAAAGTGGTTCGCAATGGTACAACCAAAAGATCCCTAAAGAGAGAATAAGAACCAAAAAATAACTAAATTTCGCTGAGTTAAAGGAGGGGGGGGGTATTGGCATTGGATGTGCACCTGATTCTTTTTTCTGCCAGCGCAATACTCAATGGTGGAAATGGGTGATGTAAACTCCGTCTAGTCATGCCGCTAGTGGCATTGAAGTGGGCCAACCTCACTTTGTAGGAAAGCTGTTTAAGGGTGAGGTTTTAAGAAAAAATAATATCAAGAATGTTTGAAGAAGTTTTATAAATCTCAATGAGGATCAGGTGATAATAGTTTCGTATAAATTTATTTTTATCCATTCGTTTTACTACAACAGTCCGTTTCTCCACATGTTTATGCCCATTATTAAAATTTGCCCTAATAATTGTCAAGAATTATTAATATTCCTGAACTAATTACTTCAATTTGAATATATTTCTATTCAATTCTCCTTCAAGGTATCGTTGCGCCTTCAAACACTTTTGTCTCTCTGAAGAGAGAGAGAGAAAAACGATGCGATTAACCAATACTTGCGAAGGAAAACGCGACCTTATGAATCACAATGAATACAGAACTATTCTCCACTTACGCTATCGACAGCTAAATAATAAAGAAGAGAAGGCAGTGCACATAGGGTAGTAATGAAAAGAAATGTACAATTAAAAAAAAAAAACTAGGTAAAAGACATTGAGAAAATGACCTGTAAGGGAACAT
Organism: Ceratothoa steindachneri; assembly: GCA_963969495.1. NCBI lineage: Eukaryota > Metazoa > Arthropoda > Malacostraca > Isopoda > Cymothoidae > Ceratothoa > Ceratothoa steindachneri. Next base: position 134,570,106 of record OZ018327.1, read on the forward strand.
AAATTATGACGGGGCGGCAAGGCTAATAATCCTATCAAACGGTCTCGTCCATTTTGTAGATAGGGGGAGGTCATAGTTTTAGAAATGTATTTATTAAATTTGTATCGCGCTTCTAGAATATTATAATTATCTGCTCTAATAGAAATATACTTAGTGATCCGCATTTTGTTATGATTGTTCGCGTTATAATTTCGGCATGTGCACAAATGGACTGGATGAGAGCGAGCCCCTTCAAATGTCTCGACGGTCTTTCTTAATACGAAATAGCATGTTCTCCTCCGTACAATTGGGGATCTTTAGAAGGAATTAGACAAATCCCGGTTTTCTCTGTGAAATGAAGCCTCGTCAGAGATTTTTTTTTATATTGTATTGTAATATATACATTTCTAAAGTTATGGCTTCCTCCTAGCTACAAAAACGACATGACCATTTGAGAGAATTATTTGTCCTGCCCACTCGCCCTAATATATATCTCATTAAGTATTTTATAAATTTTTCATTTTCTTAACATTTTATACGTTTCCTATCTTTTAATTCTATAGTTAAGCTCTTTATACTTCTTATGTGCACTGCTTTCCTTGATTGTTATTCAACTGACGAAGGCGGCCGGCGACACTAGTAATGGGTTCAATAAATGTGATTCATAGTGTTATCTTTCTTAAGGATCTCGGAATGTATCTCGCGGCCCAAGAATACATAATAATATATAGTTCCTTATCTTTCCCCTTCGCCATTCGTTCTGGAAAGAACTCCATAGCCAAATGCTTAATTCTAATCTCCTTCGTCTCCTATAGGATGATATGAGGCGACGTTAACTAGTCACCTTTATAATTACCACTTTGGGTCCCGTTTTGCAATAGGCTGGTGACTTTATGAACTATAGAAAAAAAATTTAACTCCTGAAAGATACAAAGTGTCAGAGTAGCACTGATTACACTGTTATTTAAATATTCGTTGTTTTCTCCGTAGTTCCTTTGCGTTTCATTTTCCATTGGTTTTCTGAGTTGCTGCTAGTTTCTTTTCTCGATAAAAAAAATATTAAAAAAGATGTGAATTTCATACTTTATAAACATGTTTTTTTGTATAAACTTTTCATTTTGTTGTTTCAAAAGGCTCGATATAGAAAATTTAATTCTGTAATTCATTCATTATTTTCAGATAATCTCGAAAATACGGAATCAACTTTTCCTGGACAAAAGTGTCACTCGCCGATATCACCCTTCAGTCCGAAGTTATCAATATTGAAAGAGGCGTTTAAAAACAAACTTTCTGTTTTATCCGACGATACTAACTCTCCCCCCGCCATGAAAGAGGACGAAAAAAAGGTTGAAGAGATTGCGGCGAGCCCAGACAAAGAAAAGGCGACTGGAGAGAGTCGCGGCTCTCGAAAATCGACTCAAGTTGAGTCGAACGTCAATAAACTGGACTCTTCTTACAGTGAACGGATAGAACAATCTTCGCCCGTATTTGCCGTGGGACTATTGCCATCAATAGAATCCGTTTTGCCAAGTCTAAACCTGAACGATCAAATTCTTAGGAAGGAATCACAGAAAGAGTGCCAAACGCCATCTCTTTTCGTTGCTCTGTACGAAGAACTTTTGAGAACAAGGCAGGAAGTGGAAAAACTCAGAAAAATCCAGGAGCAAATGCTGAATAGCGATACCATTAAGAAACCTAACATATCACAATCCACAACAGCTACAGTTCTATTTGAACATGAGAAGCTTCCATCCACCCCAGACTCCCCGTCGAAAAATAAAAGCCAAGAAAAGAAGGAAGCAATTGCAGTAAGAGCACCTGTTATCGATATTACGAAGGATGAAGAACCGTTTCAGAATTGTCATCGACCCAATATTTCAACTTCCTCAACAGAAAAACAGCAAAGTAGTACTGCTTCCCCAAGGCCAATGGATGTGTTTGTTAGACCTGATACCGATAATCATGGACCAGAAAGGGAAACCATCAAAGCCATGAGTGAGAAGAGTCACAAAAGGTCTAGTTCCAATGAAGTTCTTACTTTAGATGAATTTCGTCATCCATACAAAAGAAGTCGACAAAATAATGAGTCAACACTTCATTCCGACGCAAATAACAAGTTCATGTCTGATGTTAGAAAGGATCTCTCCTTTCAAAATCACTCTCGCCTCCGAGATTTACTTGGGATATCCAATACTGAACTTGATATTGTTCCGTTGGAAGAAAATCCTTCACTAAGGACTTTCTTAAACTATTCTCCAAATACGAGCAAGGATAATTTTGGTGCCTTTTCATCATCTAGGGTGAAAATGGACACAAACATCCAGAAAAGACAATATCCACAAAAAGCATCATTTAGTTCTACTCAGAAAGACCACTTTACCCCTAGTGAAACCACTTCTTCTATCATAACCAGTAATATGCCTCAACTGGTATGTACAAATCAAAAAATACAAGTTGAGAGAAGAGTTTCTGAGGCGCACAAGGACCTTTTTCTAGATTCTAACCCCCAAAATTCTAAACCACTGGCCCGGACTAATTCCAATGAAAAGAGCACTCACCGCATTAATAATCCTTTCTCTCCTCAGTCCTCTGATATGGATACCACACGGATTGCTGTCTGTTCTAATAACCCGGTAGAAGAATCAACGACGGCGAAGCGAAATCCATCATTAATTTCCGGAGGGCATCATTTTAATCCAAATCAACGGTACTACCACGAAGAGGAAATGAAACAACCACAACCTAAGCAACAGGAACATTATAAAAAAAACCTAACATTTAATAATACCATCCTTTTGCCTCAAAATCATTTACAAATCAACCAAGAGCATCTACGCAATGCACAAATATCACCTAAATCCCTCCGAAGGAATGAAGAAGAGAAAATATCGTTTATACCGCAGTACACGAGTCAGCAACGCGACCTAGAGAACAAAGACAAACCACTATTCAATGAATCTATCAGTAAAGCGATGCCAACATCCTCACAAAGGTTTCGGCCAAAAATCATAATTCCACCCAATGACAAAGAAATTGTTACTACTTGTGTCCCTGAACCATCCAATGAGCTTCCCTCGGCCTTTGAATGGCCACATGGACACCAGGCTAATTCTCAACAGTCCTTTGCTAATATCACCCAGGTATCTCCTTCTTTGATTGGTTCTGTCTCCCACTCTTATTCAACACTTGCCAATCGACCTTCTGCCTTTGGGCCTAGTCAACATCCTATTAATAAGCAATATAACTATAAAAATAAATTCCCCGACTCAATTCATTCTGCACCATGTTATCCTGCTCCAATCTCAATTCAACAGAAGCTTCCCTCTTTTCAACTCATTCAACAATCGCAATCCGAAAACCAACAAATGGCTCCCACTCAACATCAACAAGAGCGTTATATTATTCAGGATACGAAACAAAATGAAAATATTATAAATAATCCGAATTCTCAACCACCACCTTCGGAAATACCAGTTTCAGTTTCCCATTTTTATCCATCTCAGCTTCCTTACAAAAAAGGAATTCCGCCAAGTCATCCTATAGCTTATCTAAAACATCATCAACAACCTCAAAGTATTTCTCAAGTTGTTCATCACCCTTATCCTCTTTCTCAGCCAACTGCTTCCACTCACAACATTCCAACCCAAAGGACCGGTATCCAAATAGCAGAAAATCTACAGCAAGTTGGAAGTTATGATGAACAGTCTCTTTCTAAGAGTCCCTCGAATCGAGTTCACCTAATTTCCGGAATGACATATCGACCGAGTAACCATGTTCCCTTTTCTCCGAGTTACCCGAATAAGCCGTACCAAATGGTTCGAGAATCTCAAATGCCCCTTACACAGACTAAATCCCTCACCAATAGTAATGCGCTTTCTGCGCGCTTAGAAAGCTTATCTTACCAAAGTAGAATTCCTTTATCTCATTCGTCTGCGCATTTACCATTGAATGAAAGTCAAGACACTTCAATATTGCAAATGCATCCAATTTCTTTGAACAAGACAGCGGTAATGAATACGCATAAAATTATCCCTCAATCAGAAGTGTCTCCTCTCAAACGCAAAACCCCGCCAGAATTTCAACAAAAGCAACTTTATTCTGTTGACGAAATACATCCTCCTAAACAAAGTCCAATAAGCCAACAGGCTCGAATAACCACTTCGTACCACCCTCGACATTTAGAATCTGGAACTGAAATTAACCGTTTTAATATATCGAGTCAAGAAAGCTGTTCTGGTGCTGCCTCTAT
>OZ018327.1:134579333-134584333 GCA_963969495.1 Ceratothoa steindachneri
AGGTCCTTGTCAATCTGATCGACGAGCTGGAGATTGGTGTCCTAAATGTGGATGAGTTTACGCATGACTACCCGAAAACCACCTTATTTTCCTGTCTCGATCTATCTTTGTGCTCTTTAGATACACAACCTCATTTTGGGAGGGTGGTAGTCGATGACTTCCATGGTAGTGATCACTTTCCTATTTAAATATTATTTCCTGGGCCGCTGCCTCCCGAGAGCCCATCCCGGTGGTGCTTGGGACTTATCTGTCTCAATCGAGGAGTTTAGGTCGTAGATGAGGCCGTTGAGTTCTCCGGCAACGTTATCAACGTGGCCCTAATTACTCTTCCTAGAACGTATGACCGTGTTGCACGCTGACAGCTCCCGTAGTGGTCAGCCGGGTATAAGACGGCGCTCAAACAGAAGCGATATGCCTACATGCGCTATAAGCGCCGCCTGAACGACTTCACTATCGGTGAATTTCGTTGAGCTAGGGCTAGGTTTCGGTATATTTCGAAGCACGCACGCTGCTCTTCTTTGTAGGGTTACGTCCCTCCGCTTAGCGGTAAGATCCCTCTAGCAGATGTAGAAGCGTTTTTAAAAGGATCCGAGGCAAGTTCTCGCAGCCCCCCCCCCCCCCCCCCACTTCCCGTCCTCCAGGAGAATGGGACCGCAATCTCGGACCCTGCGTCCGTGGCAGAATCCTCCAAAACCGCATTCTCTAACCGGGTAGCTGCTCCACCAGCATTCAATGCGCAATGTCGCGGAAGTCTGTCGACTAGACTTTACCTCTAGAGTCGGAAAACCCGTCAACGAGAGGTTTACTTTGAAATTCTTCAAATGGATCTGGGTAGATGGTATCCTCCCGGATTCCTGGCGAATCGCTACTGTGCTTGTTTTTCGTATACTTGGGAGAGACCACTCTACCCTGGCTGGTTTCTGCCCAATCTCTCTAGCTTCCTGCGTGTGCGAGTTGATGGAGAAATTGATAAATGTTAGATTAGCTCTTTTTTCTGGACAGCGGAGGGCATCTGAATTCTGCACAGTGCGGCTGCCGCAAGTTCCACTCCGCGTCGGATGCTCTGTTCCGACTGGAAAATGCCGTCTGTGAGACCTTCTTTCGTAGACAGCATTACCACACGGTGTTTTCTGATCTGGAGAACGCGTATGATACCGCGTGGTGATACGGTATCATGGAGAATCTCCACAGGATTCGGGGTGAGAGGACGCCTCCAAATCTTTATATCTGAATTTTTGCGAGATCTTTAATTCCGCGTACGGGTGGGGGCCCTCTCCAGCCCAATGGAGTAGGAAGAGGGTGTCCCGCAAGGAAGTATCCTCAGTGTCGCACTCCTTCCCTGAGCATCAACAGCATCACCTCGGTGTTGCCGGAAGATGTTCTCCCTACCTTCTACGTGGAGGACCTTTCGATCTCTTTTGACGCGGCCCAGAAGCCAACTCTGGATAGTCGACTCCAACAGGCATTGAATACTTCTCTCACTCTGCCGAAGCGCACAGGCTTTGGGTGCGCCTGGAGGTGGTGGACTCGCACCGTTTACTTGGTCTTGTATTTGACCCACCTCTCACCTGAAAGGCTAACATGGGGAGCCTTGGGGTCCCTTGTACCTGCGCCAGGAATATTCTTCAATCCTTAGTTCGTTCAAAGCTGGACTATGGATGTCAATTTTATGCATCCGCAGCCGAGCGTGTATTGCGGAAGGTGGACTCGTACCACAACTGTGTATACGGATGGCTCCAAGTCTCAATAAGCTGTCGTTATTTTCTACGCTATATCCATTCTATTTGGAGTCAGCTGGGGTCTGCCAGGCCCTGCCACTGTCTTTACGGCCGAGCTGGTTGCAATACACCGCTCGGTAGGGAAGTGTCGTAGAATTAGGCAGTTATCACCTAATTCTCGATTCCTTCGTTTGTTCGGGGAAGGACTACGACAGCCCAAATAATAATTTAAATTGAATTTCGGTGAGTGCGCGTGGTTTTTGTTATTCGAATACTTTAAATAGGGTTGGCTGAGATTGGTCTTATTTAATTAGGCTTTGTTAGTTGGGGGACTTAAACAAGAATTGCAAAAATAATCTTTAATTACACAACAAACATATAATACGAATAATTACACTCTCTAGTTATTTATTAATTCAGCAATGAGAAAATTATCAATAATTATCAATAATTATTCATGCTGCAAGGGCTAAATACTCACAGTACTAACCCGATTGGGTTTAACAAGAAACTACGAAATGAATCCTAGCCTTAGGGGCACAATAGTTCACTTTAGTTATCCGAGATGACTCGGGAGGAGACTACTTTACGAGTTTTGTCGGAGGGCGTCGCACCGCATCGACGAGGAAAGGAAAGGTGTAAATATCTTACTATTTTTGTTGGGTTACCACAAGTAGGCACTCGGGGAAGATTCTCCAGTAGACGCCCAAAAGGGGAAGATTCTCCTGTAGACGCTCGAGGGAGAAAACTCCAGTAGAGCTGAGACTGTGCGCTTCTTCTGGACGAGTCCTTCGATCCTGACGCCGTCGTTCAAATAAGATCCTAGCTGCGGGCCGGTATGACACCTTGTTCTATCGCTCGAGGATATACGACGTCAGTGGATGATTCCACAGACGTCTTAAAAGAGGCCGCCGAATATCTTCTGTATTTTCCGGGCTTGTCTCACTCTGGAGCAACGTAGAGACTGCTCACCACAACGATCTGGGATCTTCTCCAAAGGGAGGGGGGGCACGTCTTCGGGACTCTTCTTTGGGCAGATGTTGACGCAATACTTCCTCGATTAATTTTGTGACGAGGAATATATAAGCGTTTGCTGGAACTCTATTTGCTAACGGAAGCAATTAAGCCCTTCCTTGCCACCTCGGCGTTTATAGCTCGGCGGCTGGGTTTTGATGGTCTAACTGAACTGAAGAAATTCTTGGCTAATCTCGCTGGAAGTTTTCCGACGGGCGTAGGACATTTCTCTTCCTGATAACTCTCGTTTCGCACGATTCTTTTAAACAAAATCTTACTCGATCTCTCTTTCTTCAGCACACCTCCCTCCTAAAGATGTAACGCACAAGGGAAGTAACATCACAACTAATAGTAATTAAAGGTGTACACCGAGTACACCCCCGAGAGTCATGTCAATTACAAACAAAATTAAATACATATATACAATGTTTTATAATAATTACACTCGGGATTTTAAGAAAACATGTTCAGGGTATCGCAACGACTACATATAAGAACATTCACAAAGGAAAAAAAAAATCATAGTACCTAAAACTAAAGTTCATGGTAGAGAAGTCCAACGTAAATTACTCAACAACTTAAATTTTTTTTTAAAAATTCAGCAGAGGCACATCGAGCCTCGGTTACACCAGATAGGGGCGTATATTTACAATATGGATCCTAGCAAGGGCCGAGAGTTAGTTTTACCCATGTACATGAAATAATCACACAAGAATTAGGTAGGCCTATGTTTCATTGCGGCTAAAATCAAGAGGGTTGAGACTTAGGCTATCCGCTATACAATTCTCTGAGCCTTTTATATATGAAATTTTGAATTGAAATACCGGCAAAAATAGGCTTCAACTCATCAGTCTACCGCTATTATTTTTTTGTGTTTTAAAGTACTCCAGCAGCTTGTGATCTGTTTTAATGGTAAACTCTTGCCTAATTATTGTCTTAAATCTTTGGATTCCCCATACAATAGCGAGGGCTTCGCGCTCGATTACAGCATAATGACGAGTGGGAAAACACTCGTCATTAGGTCCGTATTGGACTAACACACAACTTATCCCGTCGTTGCTAGCATCTGTCGTGATGCCAAAAGGCTCTGCTGGATTAGGTAACCGCAGGATCAGGGCAGACGCGAGTTTACCTTTGAGTTGATTAAAGCCAGCAACTGAAGACGGGGTCCAGGCGGGTTGATCTGGTTATTCTTCTTTAGGAAATCGCATAATGGGGAGGAAAGCGAGGGAAAGTTCGGAATAAATCTCCTATAGAAGGAGGTAGAGCTCATAAATTAGCTTGATTGGCATTTGTTAACGGGTAACGGCATTCTCGCGATGAATTTATTTTTTTCTTCCTGCGGGGATAATCGTTGGTTTCCTATGCGGAATCCCACGTAGTTGATTGTGTCGAAGGAAAAGTGACACTTGTTTGGCCCGATAGCAAGGTTGCGGCTTCTCAACCTTTGTAGTAGAGAATGAAGGGCAGTCAGGTTGGTTTCTCAATAGTTCATGGCAATATATATGTTATAAAAATAGAAGGACACATTAGGCAATCTATCTAAAATCTGTCTCATCATCCTGTTGTAGAAATGCAGTAAATCTATTTACACTGTTCTTAGAGGAATCTGATAGTACGCTTTGCATAGATCCAGTTCTGAAATATACTTCGCCCGTTCAAACAAGTGCAGATTTTGGTCAATTAACGGTATAGGCTCCGCGTCAAACACGGTGACCGCGTTCAATTTTCTAATGTCAATAGACATTATGTATGACTCATCCGGTTTTCTTACCATGCCTACAGGGAAACAATAGTCGGATTTGGAAGGCTCAATGATTTGCAGCTTTAATAAATTTTCCACCTCTCTATTAAATTATTCCCTCAGGTGGACAAGCAAGGGGTATGGTTTAGACCTAATTGCTTCTTGGGTCGTCAACTGAATATCGGGCTCGAATTGGGTAGCACATCCAGGTACGTCGGAGATGACGTCACGGAACCGCTCGAGGGTGGCTAGGAACTTAGCTTTCTGTTAAGACGTTAATTGTTCGCTGATTTTGAGCTCCTTTGAAGGGGTCTCCGTTATCTCGGGCACAGGAAAAGGGTAATCCTCGTCTTGCTCGACGCAGGCATTCTGGACAACTTACAGGAAAACCAGGGAAAATTTTCCTTCGAGGGCCGATTCTTCATCAATTCCTACAATGTGATGAATTCTTGCACGCCGGTGATACTTCTTGAGGAGGTTGATATGGAAAAGCCTATTTCCGCTTGGAGAGTTTCGATCAGATA
>OZ018327.1:135189333-135508082 GCA_963969495.1 Ceratothoa steindachneri
ATCGAGATTTAGACTACCCTGGGGCCACTAGTAGTGTCCACTGGGTACCAACCCCCAAGACGGGACTATATCCCGATGCACAATTTTTTCCAACTTTGTGCACTTAGGAGAAGAGTCCTGTTCGGGGGAGATCTTAACGCCAGATGCTCGGAATCCGGATACACCAGAGTTCTGAATAAGAAAAGGAGGAACTTGAGGCACCTTATTGGCGGGGGTATTGTTGCCCGCATTGGGTCCGACTTCCCCACCTATGTCCCTGAAACCTGCGCAACAAAGCCAGATGTCATCCTGACCAGCTCGCAATTTCCCTACAATTAATTCATGCACCCTGGCCCTCTAATCCCAAGCGACCACATATCTACCCTAATTAAGATATCCTCAAGCCCCATCCAAATACCCATCAGGATGATAAAGTTCTTTTCTAGAACGAACTGGGAAGAGTACCGCACCCTTCTCGGTAAGTTCAGACCTCTACCACTCGAAGAAGCCACCCTGGAAGAGATCGACCAGGAACTGGCTAGGCTAACGGAGGCAATGGTGGAGGCGGACTGCGCAGCAGTACCCAGAACATCATATAAAACGTTACCAGCACCAAGATGGACTCAGGAGTTATACGACTTAACGGACGAATACAAGAGACTATTTCAAGAAATCAGACAAACCGGCACTGACAGAACCAAAAACAGACGTTTAAGGATACTAAGGACTGAGATGAAAAGACACATAACGGAACAACAAGAGGCTCTTTGGAACAACCTCGTTGACAAGATGGATGAAGAAGTGGACCCCCGAACCTTTTGGAATACTCTTTCGAGACTGAAGGGTAAGCCACCTGACAGAGACACACTCGTTCAAAAAAGACAATGGGACGAAAATGACCCCAATGGAAACGGGAGAAGTGTTCAGGACCTTCTGGAAAGATGTGTTCTCCATCACACCAGAGGAAAATGAACTCTTTAAACAGGACTTTGAAGACCAAATCCATGACCAATTAAGACCAATAGTAGACAGGACATACCCATTTAACAATACGACAGCGGACAGAGACATGACTGGTGACGGTCGAAAAATAACAGAGGATTAAATCCTATCGACGCTACGTGCCTTCAAACAGAGAGCGCCAGGCAAAACAAACTTGACCAAACTTAACTGGTTGAACGCCCCCCGTAACATCCTAGAGGGGCTGGTCAATGTCATGATCGCGTGCCTGAACGTGGGCTATTTCCCGGACGAATAGAAGAACGCCAAAATGATCTTCATTTCTAAATCCGGGAAACCGCCAGACGGTCCAGCGAGTTTCAGGCCCATTTCCCTCCTGGAAGTAGCAGGCAAGGTCTTCGAAAATATCCTTGCCAACAGAATCCAGGATTTTATGGAGGCGAATAACCTCCATAACGAACACCAACATGGATTCACAAGGGGGAGGGGGACTGATACGGCGCTGGCTGTAATCACGGAAAAACTGGCGAAGATCGCTAGCCAGAAAAGGTACGCGGACCTGGTGCTCAGAGATGTTAAGAAGGCATTCGACAAAGTATGGAGGACTGGGCTCCGGTTCAAAATACTGAGACTCGGACTAAACCCACGAATAGAAAAAATTCTATGTGACTGACAGAATAGCGTACATACAAATTTTCGACCACACGGGACCAAACTTCGAACTGACTGCACGCGTACCGCAAGGTGGGTGCCTAAGCCCCCTGCTGTATATCATCTACACCCTCGATCTACCAAATCCGATCAGGAAAGACTCGCTGTACGTCCAGTTTGCCGACGACATCACCCAGATCATGACTGCCTCCTCCAAGAGTCCCGAACTTATGGCACGAATCACCGCCAGTGAGATCGACCATGTCAGCAGGTTCGAGAGAAGATGGAAGATCGCCACTAACACCCAAAAATTCAAGGTGATCCCATTCTTCCGTATGAGACGGACCGATATCGTAACGAATGACGCCCGTATTCCATACAGCTCGGACGGGAAAGTTCTAGGACTAAGGATAGGTAAAACTGGATACAGCAGCCACGTCACCAAGACGGCAGCGAGCGCCAAGGCCGAACTTTCCAAGCTGCTCAGATTCAAAAATCTGAACACGGCTAACAAAAGAAAGATCTACAACGCGCTCGTAAGATCCAAGCTGCTGTATCCACCGATACCTATCTGCACTGGTTTTAGGATAAAAATGAAACTCCTCCAAAGAGTACAGAACAAAGGCGTACTCTTAATCGCAAATACCAGGACGAGAGAAAGAAGAAGGCAGAGGGACCTACACCGCATGATCCATTGACTCCAATCAATTTGGAACTGCAGAGTAGAGCTCGCAAGATCTGGGAGAAAGTACCAAGACCCATGACGGACGAGACCAGGCAAAGACACATAGACATTCCGCCAGAAGACAGAAACCGAAGGAAACTAGACTTCATCAGCAGCAAAGCGCAGACCGAAAGACGAGAAGAACCGATATACACATAGGACTTTTACCACGACAAATAATAAATGCGACAAAAATCACTCAATGGCCAGAACATTTTAATAAAAACACACAAACATACAAAGAGAAGAACACGAGAGACACAGAAAACGCCTACAAAGGCTTGAATGCTACAGGAAGAAACAACATAAACCACAAAAGAACAAACCAATAATCACAAACAATAAAAAAACCCAAAACAGAAACAACACGAATGTACACCAAACAGTACCATAAACAAAGAAAAACACAACAAGAATCAAGAAAAAGTACGCAAAAGATCAAAAATATTAAGATAAAGCACTTGGAAACAACATCAAACTCAAACAACGCCTGCGATTCCCTATCACCAGGGATTTTCTCCCCCCCCCCCTCTATCCTTTTCATCAGGGAAATCTATCCCTACCTATTTGTCTTCCACTATTATATACATAGATGCATACGTGAGTGCAGTTGCAATTTCATATGTGTGTATGTATTTTCCTTTTCACTACTTTTTATATCCAAGTCCAAGTCCAAGTTTTCCGAATTTTTAGACTTGGAAGAAATCTACAAGAAAATTGAGCTCACCAAAAAGTTCACAGCTGGCAAAGGAGGAAAAAAATCGAGGGCAAGTCACCTCAAGAAAACGCCATCGATTTTTACCTTTTCTCCACGGGGACTTCAAGAACAAGATTTATTTTGCACAGAGCCACGTATGGCCGACCCATGATATCGTACTGCATACTAGGAAGGTTAGCTTCTTGTTTACGAAGGAGAAATACTACAAAGCGGGAAGTTTATCTTCCTATTTACAAAAGGGAGATACTAAAGCGTGAAGTTTATCTTCCTATTTACAAAAGAGAGATACTAAAGCGGGAAGTTTATCTTCCTATTTACAAAAGAGATACTAAAGCGGAAAGTTTATCTTCCTATTTACAAACGAGAGATACTAAAGCGGGAAGTTTATCTTCCTATTTACAAAAGATAGATACTAAAAGCGGGAAGTTTATCTTCCTATTTACAAAAGATAGATACTAAAAGCGGGGAGTTTATCTTCCTATTTACAAGGTTCAATGTGTGAACCATTTAAAATTTTCAAACAAATGTTTATTAGATTCAACCCCCACAAGTAATCTCTCAGGACAGCTTGATACATATCTGAATTCATGGTGTCATCAAAAACTTGAGATGCAACCCATACAATTACAGAGCGGTCAACATGCTTTACTGTTAGCACTATGTATTCTCCATTCATCTGATCCCCTGGCCTCTAGAATGCTACAGTTTTGCTTGGGTCGAAAACAACTAGGACTTGGACTCTTCAGACCATAAAACACTTCTCTACTGAGGCATGAACCAGTTGGGGTGAGCACCTGCCCAAGCCAGTCGACGTCACTTCTGGCCGGCTTTATATGACTTCAGGCCTATTGCAGGTAGTCTGCAGCGGACTGTTCTGGTGAATTCATTAACCAGGCCGCCATCTGCCGATTCATGCTGCAGCTGAACTGCGGTTTTCTTATGACCCCGAAGGCTCGTGACGCAAAGACCTGTTGTTACGTTGCGAACTGATGCAGAGTCGTCCAGAATGAGGTCGCTCTGGGATGTTCCCACTTCCTCGAATCATCTTCAGCACTTCTGTAACACCGGAATGTGATCCATCGACACTCCTGACGAAATATCGACAGGAGTACGTGTCTGATTTCTTTCCTCTACGGTTTAGTTACGTGTTTTCGCCATTTCCTCATCATTATCAAATCCTCTCGACATGGAATATCATATTAATAAACAAATATGATGTTATATAAAGACACTTTAACCGCATATTAGTACCAGGATTTCATAAATTTCAATAACATGGAAATTTAAGATATTTCAAAAAAGGTTATAAGGAAACTTGTACTTTTATTTTGTTTTCCACATGTATTGGACACATGCATTCAAACCTACACCAACACATTCATACACACACTAAAAGGAATAAGAAAATTCCAGGTGTCCGAAATCTTTTTGCCACAGATGTATGAAGTATGTGGGTCTCTGATTTAGTGTAATTATTTTTTCAAATTTTTGTTTCTTGCACTTCTACAAATACAACTCGATAAAGATTGTGTTGACCCAACTCATCTAAAAAAATAAACCACATTTTAGTTAAACATTTGGAACTGTTTGTGTCAATATAATTTAAATCTACTACTCTTAGGGTCAATTTTTTTAAAAAAGAAGCAAAAGGAACCCTATAATTATATCCAATTGATTTAATATTAATTTTAGTGAATTTTATTCTCAATTCAGAAGCTCAGCATGATTTTTTTTAGGGGTTTTATTCAAAATATAGTTACTACATACAACAATGAGAATTTAGTTGATAGTCTCTTATCAAATGAGAAAGTATTCAGGAGAAATGAGAAAAAAAATTGCTCCCTATTATTCACCAACGTCCATGTGTAATACAACAAAATAATGTTTTTAATATTCGGTTACAATTAATTCTCTGCAGCTAGAATATTTTCACCGATAGCAGGTCTCCTGCAATTTGAAGGAAGATTGCAGCAAAGGCCGTTTGATCGATCTATTTGTGTTTGATCGAGATGTTCCAGCCAGTCAGATATCTTGAGTGATAGCTAATGCTCAGAATAGAGAATGTTTGCTATTTATCTTACTATATATGTTTAAATATATTTGAAAGAATAATTAGTGGGTTTATTTTATATGTAAATCCTTAGGCTAATGAGTGGATAAGTCCCTAATGCTACCAGCGACCCAATGAGAAAATAGGCGGCGAAATCAAAAACTCAATAAATTTCTTTGAAAAATACAGGAAAATTTAAGAAAAGTGGGAAAATTCAAGAACTAAATAACACCTTTTTAGTTGGCCCGGAAAAACGAGACAGCAACAAAGGAAATTCATTAGCTCGCTTGAGAGGGAATGGTCTCAAATCCCATATATTATAGGACATTGACTCCTAGGAATACATTAAATCCTTCTATATGGATTTCTATTTGATTCTATAATTGTGCATCTGCCAGAAGATAACAGGCAACTTATATTTTTATAATTGCCTCTTCGAGGCCTACAATATTGTGGTTAAGGGCCAGGTTCTTTTCGTATTGAAGAGGTAAAATCACCAGTTTGTGGGTTGAAATGAAGTAGTCACTAATTTAGAGCGGGTACCTGAAATTACCAATTTATAGGGTAAATCACCAGGTTATGGTAAACAAATGCGCGGTTACCAAATTCTGGTGAAGGTGAATTTTCTATCTGACTCCAAAGATGATTTCTTTACTGTGTTCTTATTTGGGCTGGGCTTACCAAAGTTTTAGGGTAATCGTGGTAAAGAAGAACGTTTGCAAAATATATACTTTATTCTAATATTGGTCTATAACGAAGCAAACGGCACGTCACGAAGTTACTTTATGGGCGACTAGCAGTCTCTCTTTCTCTCTCTCTCTCTCTCTCTCTCTCTCTCTCTCTCTCTCTCTCTCTATATATATATATATATATATATATATATATATATATATATTTAACGCTAAATATTAAGTTCTGGAGCGACAAGACTTTGTGAATTTAAAAGGGATTCCGTAAACGCTAATACAGGTATGACAATTATAAAGCTTAATTCTTAACTCTCTATTCCTCTCATTGCTCGCCTATATATACAGTTTCATTTCCAGGGGTGCGTGGCTTAGATTCGACTTCGGGACAAATCTGTCATCGGGGCTCATTAGTTCCACCCCTTAAGGGCGGAGTTTTGAATGACTTGCCTATGTCTCACAATTTGTAACAAGGAAAGAAATTTTATACATCCTCCAGCTAATCTAATTATTCTATGACCCGAATTTACAGATCTGAGTTACAATTTCCTTTGGTTAGACTTTGTGTTTACTCAGGTGTTTCGTAAACTTCCGTCTTTTGAGAACTTTATTCTGAGTCGTGAAATGTTTATCTATTCGTTTCCTCTTGTTTACTTGGGCATCTTGATCTTTTATCACTTTTATCGCGTTCGCCCTTTTTGTATTTCCCGCGCGTTAGGATTTAATGAGACCACCGCGCGGCCATTTTCTGGAGTTTCTTGCTAGGCCTAATGAATTTTGCCATTTGGTGCCAGTAGCTTACCAATTACATAAACCGATCACCACAGTAGGATAAATTGAAGTTGCGTCATTGAGAGTCTAGGAGGATAGTCAATCACGCTACCTTTACACTTATAATATAAAATATAGAATATTCTCGTATATGTCTCGTAAGTATCGCTTTTAAAAACTGTAAAAACCTAGCATAATTAAATACTCCCGATACAGATCTGAAAATATTACTCTCAGAAACCCTCCTTGAAATTTCAATAATCTAAACGCTATATAGCAATAAGATTTAGGATGTTAATATAAATTTGGCTTTGAAAATAATTTAGAGGTAATCCTTCTTTTCTAGCTGACAGCAAAACGAAAACTTATTAATTAATTCGATCATTTCCACAAAACAGGGAAAATTCCTTCAATCAATCAGGCCCTCTATGCCGGTGTTGAGCTTTTGCATTCCCATTTTTTCACTTTCATGTAAGTTCAGATTAAATGACGAGATTACAAAGATCAGAACGTAAAATAAATATTTTGTAAAGAACCTGTTCGATTATGATTTTTTTTATATCAATGTTGATGTGTGTGGAGAAATGGCTACATTAAGCATCCTGGAGGAGTATAGGTACATTAAAGCCTCCCCTCCCTTATGAGGGGAAGCGTGGGAAAGGTAGCCGGCGAAAATGCTTACCATGTGTGATCTCCTCGCCGCTGTGGGCAGTTGGAGCTAACATCTGTTTGAAGGCGACCACCTAAGGTCCTTAAACGACGCTCTAACGATCGAATTACCTACGAGACCCATAAACCCGTGGTTATGGAAAAAAAGCGGTGCGAGTCAGAAGGCACGCCAAGTAGCGGTGCGGTTGCGAGCCTATAATTTGCGAGCTGACTTGGGCACCCCAGTGCCACCTCAGGAATTCTCGCTCTTCCCAGATGCTAACTCACCATTCGCTCTGCCCCCCCTTTTTGCCTCTGTGGCCTGGTCACTTTCCCCTTTAGATGGGGCGGCAATCCGCCTATAAATAAGCCCCGCAAAGAAAGAGAAGAGGATTATCTGAAGTCGATACGCCAGAATAGGATTAGTTCGTGAAGATCGATCCATCGGCCAGACAAGAAGATTATTAGAATTCGATTCGCCAGAAGAAAGATTAGTTCGTAAAGATCGATCTTTCAGCCAGACAAGAAGATTAAAAGTCGATACGCCTGAAGAAGGGTTAGTTCGTGAAGATCGATCCTTCAGCCATACAAGACTATTTCCGTGAGAAACGATAGGATCAGATTGAGAAAATCGATCCCCCCCCTTTCCGGGCCGTATTAACCTAAATAGTCAAGCTTTATATCGGTGCCATACCGAAGAAGCCTTTGCAGTCTGCAAAGAAGTCCGACTGAAGAAAAGCAAAGCCGCTCACACTCGAGTGACTCTCACATCTCTAGCTCCGTAAGAGTGAGGGGAGAAGAACCCAGCCCCAACGAGCTCCCGTTCTTTAATTACGTTGAAGAAGCAGCCCCCGTCACAGGCGACAAGCATTCCCTTCCGGACGAAATTTCAACCAGCGTCCACACCACTTCAAAGCGAGAGATAAGTCCTCCAGCGACATCCGGCAATCCCTAATACCTACCTGTAAGTTAACAATAACATTTATATCTATATTGCGATAGTAGAAGTTTAGTACGTCCCACGTTTTAAAGGAGAGTAGAAACCATTATTCTTGAACCTAGGTCATATGTGTTTGTAGATGAGAGTACGTTAATTTAATGTTTTATGCTAAACAAATAGGGTCGTGATAAAAATTACTAATTGGCAATTGGTATGTTTACTGAAAGCCTATTTGTTTATGTTATGTCATTGAAAGATCTTTGAGGCCAAAGATAGAAATGTGTTTACTGTTGGTTTGTAATATTTAATTTAAAATCCATGTTTATTTTGGTAGATTCTGGTCTTTCCTCTTATCCTTATGTGTTTAAAAATAGCTCTTCCTTAAGAACTAAACCACTAAAATAGCACTTTTAGAACAAAGCCTACTTCATCATAGAAGTAACTCACGCCCCTTAAAGGGTGTTAAAAAGTATAGTGATCAAAACCAAGGGTCATTTTACGACATATTATAAAAGTGCTGTCAGGTCTAGAGGTTTTATATTAGAAAGAACCCAGCAGTGTCTATTTAAGGAAGAGCTAACACATAAAAGGAACACCAGGAATAATAGAATATTTGACGAGTGGGAAATTGGTAAAGTTAGAGGTGGATACCATCTAAAGGAAATTGTTAGGCCAAGTGGTAAGTTTCGGTGGTGGAATAGGTCAGGCTTGATTAAAAACAAGGTAGATGACTGACATAAGCGCGATAGCATTGTTTGACCTTTATCGGAAGCAAGGTCAAAGCCTCGGACTGGAAGGAACCGAGCTGAACTCGTTTATTCAGGAGAAAGAGAGAAACGAAAGAGAAGAAAGAAGAGAGGAACGTAAAATGAAAATGGAAGTTGATGAAAGAAGAGAAAAGGCGAAAATGGAAGCTGATGATAGAAGAGAAAAGACGAAAATGGAAGCTGATGAAAGAGAGAAGATAAGGGCCCACGAAAGAGCTCTTAGCAAAGACGAGTTAGAGGTGCAGTCAGTGTCATCCAGAACAGGAGTGTCACCAGCGGCCAGCATGAAACTCCCGGAGTACAAGGACGATGAAGATTTATGCTCATATCTCTCCCATTTTGAGAAAATATTTGAAGTCAATAATTGGGACCTAGAAGAAGATGGGGTCACCAGACTGTTACCGCTACTCAATCGTAGGATGAGAGAGATATTCGTATCTTTACCCTCAGAAGCGACTGTGGACTATTCCACTCTCAAAGCCGAAATTCTCTCAGCAACAAACCTTAACCCGGAAGAATATAGGATGAAGTTCAGGCAGTCTCGTATAAGACCTGGACAAACATACAAACATTTTGGCTTTGAGCTTCGTCGAAGCCTACAGTTTTGGATGGAGTCAGAAGAGGTAGAGAACGAAGTCGCTGCGGTCGTCGACCTCATGCTTAGAGATCAGTTACTAAGTACACTACCCCAGGAAATCCATGCATTCGTTAAGGACCGAAAAGCTTCTACCTTCAACGAGTGTCTGGACGAGGCTGACCTCCACGCGGTAAATCATCGGATATATCCTAGGAAGTACAAGAAAGGGAAGGCTCCCTCCCCAAAGAAAAATGGGCCGCCACCCAGGCATTTACAGAAGAAGCCCTTTAAGTTCTCAGCAGCAAAAGGAACTTATAAACCAAATTTTGGAGGAGAAAAATATCAAAAAGAAGTTAGGATTCCACAAGGATCATACCTTAATACCAGCACGTATCCCAGGAAACCCGTCACTTGTTATACCTGCGGGATAATAGGTCACCTGAGTTTCCAGTGCCCACAGAACTCCCGACTGAGGGAGACCTCGAGACAACAGGTGCAAAACCTGACTGCCGCGATCCCAGCAGGACAAGCTGATTCGTCCTACGTCCCCGCGCCAACATCCGAAGGGCCCCAGCAACAGGTAAACTTTATATTCAACAAAAGTTCACCAGGCGGCTTACAATTTGAAGAGGACACTGTTAATGGGTGCCAAGTATCCACTTTAGTCAGAGACACAGGATGTACGTGCATAGTGGTATCCGACAAGTTGCTGCCCCCAGTAAACCCTGACCATAAGAAATTCGCAATCGTCCACGACTTTTTAGGACGCGGCAATCGATTCCCCGTCGTGAGATGTCATATACAATGCAGATATTTCACCCGTTGGACGGACGTGGTAGTAGCCCCGATTAAGTTCTGCGCAGTACTAATCGGACAAAACCCCCTAATTCCCCAGCAAGAAGTGGCTCAACAAGTAGTCACCCGGGCACAAGAAGCCCAGAGGAAAGAGCAACCTGCTAAGTTGACCCCGAGGATTACCCTCGAAGACAATGGGTTCAAATTGACTTCCTTCGCCAGTGCTCAGAAGGAATGCCCCACTTTGAAACCTCTATGGGAGAAAGCTATTAAAGGTGAAATTCTCCAAGTGAAGACTCACTTCTCTACCGTACTATCAGCGAGGAGGATAAGGAGAACAAGAAAGCACTGTGTGTACCTCAAGAATACACGCAAAGAATTTTGAATACCGCGCATGATGGACTATTAGCCGGACACTTTTGGCACAACAAAACGGCGCAGCAGATATTCCAAAACTTTTATTGGCCCCAGGCCGCCAGGGAAATTGTGGCCTATTGCCGATCATGCGACGTGTGTCAGAAGGATCCCTCCAGAGGACGGGTACCTCCCGCTCCCTTACAAAAGGTGCCCGTTATAACCAAACCATTCTTTCGAGTGGCTATTGATTTGGTGGGACCAATTCACCCCCCTTCAAGTGGAGGACACTCCTATATCCTCACCCTAGTGGATTGTGCCACCCGGTTCCCAGATGCCGTGGCCCTACGGAAGATTGACACTATTTCCTGCGCGGAAGCATTAATTTCAATTTTTGCACGAGTAGACCTGCCTAAAGAAATTCTATCTGATAGAGGGCGCCAATTCACTTCAGAATTGATGGAGTATTTTAACAAACTACTGTTAGTCAAGCCAATTTTTACGAGTCCATTTCATCCATCCGCTAACGGAATCTGCGAGAAATTAAACGGGACTATCAAAAATATATTGAAGAAGTTGTGTCAAAACAACCCTACACAGTGGCACAGATACCTGCCTGCAGCCCTTTTCGCCTGCCGAGAAATACCTCATCGGACGTTGGGATTCTCGCCCTTTGAGCTATTATATGGGAGAAATTTGCGAGGTCCTATGAGTATTCTTAAGGAATTATTTTCCAACGCGAAGCTCGAGCAAGAAATCAAATCGTCTTACGCCTACGTGATGGATATGCGCGAGCGCCTAGAATACTGCTCTGGCTTAGCTCAAGAGAACACCGAGAAAAATTTAGCCAAATACCTGGACTATTTCGATATGAAAGCAAAGGCCCGAAAATTAAAGGCAGGAGATGAAGTCTTATTATTACTCCCGACCGAAAATAATAAGTTATGGGCCCAGTGGAAGGGACCGTTTGAAGTAATCGAGGCACGGGGTCCAGTCGATTACTTGATAGATACCCCAACAGGGCGAAGAACCTATCACAT
This sequence comes from Ceratothoa steindachneri, assembly GCA_963969495.1. Classification (NCBI taxonomy): domain Eukaryota; kingdom Metazoa; phylum Arthropoda; class Malacostraca; order Isopoda; family Cymothoidae; genus Ceratothoa; species Ceratothoa steindachneri. The sequence continues at coordinate 135,200,994 of OZ018327.1, forward strand.
AAACATGCTAAAAAAATATCACCGCCGCGCGTGCATAAAGAATATTACCCTTCTAGACGAAGAAGAACCGATGGATGCCGTTTACCCGGGTACGCCCCTGCAAGTCATACACACCGTGTGTGTGGAACAAGACGAGGAATACGAACTTCCCTCGCTCTCACCGACCCCGGAAGACCCTCGGGTGGATTTAAAGATAAATCCCCACTTAGAAATTCAACAAAAAGCTGACATGTTGAACTTGCTGATGGAATTCCCAGAAGTCATTTCTGAAAACCCTGGATGTGCCAAGGATTTTATCCACGAAATAAAACTAAAAACTAATTCAGTGGTTCGGAGCAAACCATATCCTTTACCGATCCACCTACGAGAAGCCTTCAATAAGGAAGTCCGGAATTTACTAAAATTGGGAATTTTAGAGCCATCGGAGTCCGATTATTGCTCCCCCATAGTAATGGTTAAGAAACCTGATCAATCATTTCGGATGTGCGTGGACTTCCGAAAATTGAATTCAGTGACCGTTTTCGACGCCAAGCCCATCCCACTAATAGATCAAAATCTCCATTTATTTGAAGACGCTAAATTCATCACCGAATTGGATTTGTGTAAAGCGTACTATCAAATACCTCTCGCTAAGGAGTCCAAAAAACTGACGGCTTTTGCGACCGAGAGAGGTCTGTTACAGTTTACCAGGCTACCCTTCGGACTACTTACAGCCGGTAGCAATTATGATAGGATGATGAGGCGAATTATCGCTGGACTAAGTGACGTGTCGTTTTACTTCGACAACGTGTACGTAGCTACCCGTACATGGGAGTCACACTTACACGCCTTACGCTCATTGCTGGAGAAATTGAAGGAGCAAGGTCTAACCGCCGGGCCAACCAAGTGTTATTTTGCCTACGAATCCATTGACTACCTGGGATTCAAAATAGGACAAAAACACTTGACTACCCAGCAAGAAAAAGTGGACGCCATAGTCAAGATGCCCCGGCCGAAAACAAAGAAACAACTCCGATCGTTTATGGCAGCGGCCTCGTTCTATAGGCGTTTTGTACCACACTTCGCTTCCATTGCGGCCCCACTGAATGATTTGTTAAAAAAGACAGCGTCAGACCCTGTCACGTGGAACCCCCATGCAATAACTCAGTTGGAGGTTCTAAAAGGAAAACTCGTAACTGCGCCCATTCTTCGCTTACCAAATCCCAACAAGATCTTCGGCTTTCGCACGGACGCTAGTCGGGACGGGTTAGGCGGAGTATTGCTTCAATACGAAGATGACGAAACAGCCTATCCCATAGCTTATATCAATAGGAAACTGTTGAGTAGAGAAAAAGCCTACGCTACTATCGAAATCGAAGCTTTAGCCATAATATGGTCCATAGGTAAATTCAAATATTATCTAATAGGGCGCGAGTTTAAGTTGAAATGCGACCATAAACCGTTGTCATACTTAAGTAAAAATAAGTGTAAGAATAGAAGACTCCTGAGATGGAGTTTACTCTTGATGGAGTACCAGTAACCCATTCACTATAAAAAAGGGTCCAACAATTGTATAGCCGACTCGTTAAGTCGGAACCCTGTCGACGATTAAGGAGCAGCCCAACTATTGTATTATAGAAAAGTTAAGTGTAAATCAGTAGAATTGTAGGTAAGTAGGGGCGAGTAAACCCCTAGTGGTAGAGAATAAAACCTAAGTTGGCACAGTAATATAGGAATTAATGTAAGGTCAGGTGAAATGTTATCGAGGCATTCCCGAGTGAACTAGAATTTATTGTATAATATAATGTTCCGTAAGTTACCCATGTATATTATTGTAAGCGTCGAATTGGAACCCCTCCCCCCCGTTATTTTCTTAAGGAGGGAGGTAAATGTGGAGAAATGGCTACATTAAGCCTCCTGGAGGAGTATAGGTACATTAAAGCCCCCCCTCCCTTATGAGGAGAAGCGTGGGAAAGGTAGCCGGAGAAAATGCTTACCATGTGTGATCTCACCGCCGCTGTGGGCAGTTGGAGCTAACATCTGTTTGAAGGCGACCACCTAAGGTCCTTAAACGACGCTCTAACGATCGAATTACCTACGAGACCCATAAACCCGTGGTTATGGAAAAAAAGCGGTGCGAGTCAGAAGGCACGCCAAGTAGCGGTGCGGTTGCGAGCCTATAATTTGCGAGCTGACTTGGGCACCCCAGTGCCACCTCAGGAATTCTCGCTCTTCCCAGATGCTAACTCACCATTCGCTCTGCCCCCCCTTTTTGCCTCTGTGGCCTGGTCACTTTCCCCTTTAGATGGGGCGGCAATCCGCCTATAAATAAGCCCCGCAAAGAAAGAGAAGAGGATTATCTGAAGTCGATACGCCAGAATAGGATTAGTTCGTGAAGATCGATCCATCGGCCAGACAAGAAGATTATTAGAATTCGATTCGCCAGAAGAAAGATTAGTTCGTAAAGATCGATCTTTCAGCCAGACAAGAAGATTAAAAGTCGATACGCCTGAAGAAGGGTTAGTTCGTGAAGATCGATCCTTCAGCCATACAAGACTATTTCCGTGAGAAACGATAGGATCAGATTGAGAAAATCGATCCTCCCCCTTTCCGGGCCGTATTAACCTAAATAGTCAAGCTTTATATCGGTGCCATACCGAAGAAGCCTTTGCAGTCTGCAAAGAAGTCCGACTGAAGAAAAGCAAAGCCGCTCACACTCGAGTGACTCTCACATCTCTAGCTCCGTAAGAGTGAGGGGAGAAGAACCCAGCCCCAACGAGCTCCCGTTCTTTAATTACGTTGAAGAAGCAGCCCCCGTCACAGGCGACAAGCATTCCCTTCCGGACGAAATTTCAACCAGCGTCCACACCACTTCAAAGCGAGAGATAAGTCCTCCAGCGACATCCGGCAATCCCTAATACCTACCTGTAAGTTAACAATAACATTTATATCTATATTGCGATAGTAGAAGTTTAGTACGTCCCACGTTTTAAAGGAGAGTAGAAACCATTATTCTTGAACCTAGGTCATATGTGTTTGTAGATGAGAGTACGTTAATTTAATGTTTTATGCTAAACAAATAGGGTCGTGATAAAAATTACTAATTGGCAATTGGTATGTTTACTGAAAGCCTATTTGTTTATGTTATGTCATTGAAAGATCTTTGAGGCCAAAGATAGAAATGTGTTTACTGTTGGTTTGTAATATTTAATTTAAAATCCATGTTTATTTTGGTAGATTCTGGTCTTTCCTCTTATCCTTATGTGTTTAAAAATAGCTCTTCCTTAAGAACTAAACCACTAAAATAGCACTTTTAGAACAAAGCCTACTTCATCATAGAAGTAACTCACGCCCCTTAAAGCATACCGATACTAAAAGGGTGTCAAAATGTACAGTGATCAAAACCAAGGGTCATTTTACGACAATGTGTTTAATGATAATTTTGATATTATTAATGTTTAACCCGTTAAGTTTCAAAAACTTTAGTGTCAAAATTCCAGGTTGAGCTTTATATTTCAACTGAACCAGGTATCGTTTCAGTTTTCCATCCCCGCGTGGCGGGTGGGAGAGCCTTTAACTTTACTGTCCATTTGTCTCCAGCTCATAGTTGATTTTATGCGTATATATTAGGATAGGAAGTTCACAATTACCTTCACGACATGGACCGAAAGGTCTTTTAAGGTACTTGCTTTCCTTGTAACCTCTCTTTTGATCAAATAAATATCCCTGCATAAAAGAGAGATTCCACGCATTCTGGGTCGCCGCCGCAAAATTATACACACCGGCTTGAGGTAAATAATTTATACGTTTTGAAATATCATGTTTGGCTTTCGCATTAGGAATATTGCTATTTTTTTTTAATTAGCTTAGGGGTGCAACCCTCCACAACAAACCGATGGGTTCGAGGGGAAGCCCCCCATTTCGAAACTGCTAAAAATTATTAATTTTTATTCTCGACGTAAAAATACGAAACTAGAGATCTAAAAACTATAGGCATAACCACATTTAGTATTCAATTTTGCATTGAAATCTCATGTTTTGCTTTCGAATTAGGAATATTAACAGTTCGAAAGTGCCTCAAAAAAGGTTACTTTTTATTATCATCTAGGTAGAGCAAAAAAGTAGCTAGAAAAGTAGGCAAAAATATCAGGGAGTGATAATCTTAACAATTACCCAATTTTCCTGTAAAAAATCTAAACCATACTTTGATAATATTTTACAAATAAAACTTTTCTCGTTAGGGATTCGAATCTGTTCCTTCAAGCGCTGCTCCTCGTTTCTCAGACGCATCACAACTCTCCTGGGAAGCGAGAAGCTATTGAGAAGGATATTATGAATTATACATAGATTTTAATATATATATATATATATATATATATATATATATATATATATATATATATATATATATATATATATATATATATATATATATATATCCAAAGAAGTATAGTAGCGGACAGTACAGTACATTATTAGTAGTAACATTAGTTTATTATCACTTTCAGCTATTTCTTTATTATCATTTCAAATAACATTAATTATCACATCCTTTTATTTTTACTATCAATTCTATGTAAATTAAGTATATTAACAACAACATTTAACAAAATTATGTGTTTTGTTGCGTACATAAAGTTTAGCGTTTATTAAACCTGAATTTATAGTATCTACTACGTTAAATTCAACAGAACTTAAATAATATTTCTAGAAAAGAATGAACCAACCAAGTCTCTTTATCAACTCCTTTCTTCTAAAAAGGTTTATATCAATAAACAGGAAATTCGCCGAGAAGTCTTTTAGGCAAACTGCAGTTATTGCAAATTGGTCACCCATCAAAACTCTCTGTTGTGTAAACCAACCAAAATTCCTCGATTTTTCTTGTGCTCCGATCATTAATGGAGTATAATTTTATCAAAGTTGCTCAACTCCTATGACAGGTAAAAATATCCAATGAAATATCACTGGACAAGAAAAAAATTGTTAAATTTATACTGGCACCTTTTCTTAATTAATTTGAGTGTGCTGAAATCAAATCATAAGTCAGATTTTATGTATAATCTACAGATTGTTTTGCTATTCAGCTTCTTTTTTTTTTTTGGCGAAATTTTTACACCTTTCACATTAATATTATGTTCTATCTAAGCAATTTATTGTCATATTATGTTGAAATTAGGCTATAATCAACCGTTAAGGCAAATAATCTGTATTTTTCTTAAAAACATGTATATTTATCAAAATGCGTACTAGAATTTTAAATAAAATCAAAAGAAATCAACTATGTAACAGAAAAATATGTATTACTACTAGGAGAATCTGAATCCTGTATACATTATATATCCCAATATCATTGTACACTAGAGTGGAGCGAAAAACATTTTTTCTGAAATTTATTTTACCACCACGATTTCTTTTATGGGGGCTATCTGTCAAATTAAACCTCCTAAAAGGATTTTTTGATATAATAAATTTTAAAGGTTCCTTAACGCCATTGAATATTGAAAATAATGCGATTTTCAACTAAATTTTGACTTTCGTGGATTATATCTGAAAAATAAATTCGAATTTTGAGCTAATACCTCCAAACAAATAATTATTCTATTAAAGAACAAGTAAACAAAGATGAAAGTAATCGATTGATATTTAGAGGTTTCTCAATGAAATATTATAGCGGCGTACGTGACAATTATGTTTCAGTAACGCAGAGGATTTCGTTGATACTGGATGTGTTTGTGTGTGTGTGTGTGGCTCTGCCTAATGTCTATTGTTTTGATCACATTCTTCTATTTGTATTTAAGAACAGTTATTTATATTGTACAATAAATATTTATAGACGTTTTATTATATTTCAGGCAAAATAATATGTGAGAAAAAATTAAAACAATATTTAATTATGGCATTTAAACCTAGAACGCGTAATGAAATTGAAAGCCCTTTGTTTGGCGCACCCTGTGCTATAACTGAACGAGTGTTGCCAACTTATTAAGATGTTATATAATATGTTTTGTTTGAGCGAGAAGGGCAAAAAACGCGCCAATTAAACAAATTATCCCATTAGTAGCGGAGAATTTAATTTCTATTTGGAAAACTGTACCGATCCCTTGTGTGTCAATAGAGGCAGTTAGAAAAAGAATTTTAAATTATTATTCAAAATATCAGGCTTTAAAGAGAAATATTAACAGGAAAAAATGTGACATCATTCAAACAGAAATGTGACGATTTTACAAAGAATGCAGAATAATTGTTTGATATTTCGTGTTTTAAATGCGATAGCTTTGAAAACTGTTTTTGTAGTGAAGAAAAGAAGGTACTCCCATTGGAGCAAACGTTTTTGGAAGACCAACGAACAACTAGGAAAATGGCAATAGGTTATATCAATCAAATTCAATCCAAAAATAATATTCAGTGGGCAGTTAGGATGAATCGTGAGTATTGTCACTTAAATCAACCATCTACTTCGACAGATAATTTTGAAATGATTCTTCCTTAATCCAGCACAGACAGAAACAGAATCTGCTGACGATGGTAGCGACAATTAGCTTCCTTCATCCGCGAAACGCAAAGAAGTAAACAAAAAATTTGCATCTAAGACTCCATCAAAACGAATAAAATTGTCAGAATTTGCGTTGGCATGTGACCGCACTGGTGTGTCTGATCGAGCTGCAGCTTTAATAACAAATTCAATCCTTAAGGACTTATCGTCAATTGAAGGCTAAGAAACTTCTCTAGTAGTTGACAGGTCAATAGTTAGAAAAGAGCGTATCAAAGAACATACTACACTACAACAAAAAATTAGATCGGATAAGCCATTATATTCTATTTATTTTGATGGTAGAAAAGATAGCACATTTGTTGTTGAGATGATGGAGGGAACTCATCACAAGAAACTAATGGAAGAGTACATCTCTATTATAAAAGAACCTCGCTCAGAATACCTTGAAAACCTGAAAATGAAGACAGGTTCTGAAAAAGCTATATGCGACACAATATTCCTCTATCTAGAAGTCAATGGAACACTCAACCTCTTCAACAGTGCAATCACTGCAAGGGATGAATAAATAGATTAAAGATATAGTTGCCCCAGTGATTCAAAGGAATGCTTATTTTGCAAATGTGGAACACATTCTTCTCTGTATGCCGCAAGATGAAAGAAATCATATCCGAGAACTCGCATGGAGAAGAATTATGAAAGCATGGAAAAGATTATAAAGGGAAATCAATACGCACTTTCAAGATACCAGACATAAACTTTGAAGCTGACTGCGAAATCCACCTAATTAATTGGCGCAGACCGTTGTAACCGAACCTCCGTAGACGAGGACGCTCTCTGATGAGCAACTTAAAGAATTTATCCTTCAACAATCTAAATTAGATATTGCGAAGTTTTCTTGTCACAAACAGGCGGTTGAGAGGTGCATCAAACTGGTCACAGAAGCGTCACTAGCAGTTTGTGGAAAAGACAAACGGGACAGCTATATAAGGAGTAGAATTGAGTCCAAGAGAAAAATACCCTCATTTATTACCAAGAAGGCCTTCGTAATGAAGATAATAACACTACAAAAATATAACTGCATTGAATTAATTGATATTGAATAATAGTGAAAATTTAAATATTCAACTGTTAATTAAGTGTTCAATTTTTTCTATTTCAGAGTGATGATGATAAAAATCGACAGGTTGCATGGAAACAAACGGAAAAAAAGGAAGGAAAACTTATCGAGTAGTTATTTATTATTTTTATTCAATAAAATGGAAGTGAAGTATTGATTGTAAAGTTTTCTAGAAATATATTTTTTAAAAGTTTTATGGAAATAATATACCTCGTATAAGACATAAATGTTGATGTCACAACTTGAAGTTTGAAAATAAATAGAATTTTCCGATATTTTTGTTTAATTTTAAAATTTTCAATTGCGTTGAGGAACCTGAAAATAGTAATTTATAAGTCTAAAATTTCAACACAATAGTTTTTGATGTTGGTTCCATCAAAAATTTAGGGTGGAAAAATGAATCTCAAAATTTTTACAAACCGCCTTTTTTCGATCCACCCTATTGTACACCGATCCGATTCAAAAGAACGATGAAACAAAAGAGCTCAAATTGTTCCCATTATTCGCGCTTGTAGCTCTTGTGTTTGAAAACTTGGACGAGGTCATCTCCTTTGATGCTCTAGAAGTAATCAGCCATCATATGTCTGTCTTATCGCCCTTGATAGCGCTCTTTCATCGTCACGAGGATTTGGTGAAACGTTCTCCCTGTTCATCAAAACAACTCCAAGGTTCTCGAGGAAATAGAGAAGTTGCCTATTCAGAAAATAAAGCTCGACACTCATATTGCTTCCAAATAAAAAAGAAAAACCAAACAACATTCTATGAACTAAATCCTCATAGTTATGAGCATTTGTTTACCCTGAAAGTTTTGTATAACAACCACGAAAGACAACTACGCTGTCTTTTTGTCACTCATCTCTCTGACAAATTCCACATCACGCACTAGAGCTCGAATTTGAGGTAAATCTAATATTCCTGCTTTGATTTTCTCAAATACAAAGCAGGAAAAGCAGGACCTATGTGCTGAAAGCATTTCTTGCCAGTACTTATTGATTTCAAAAACTGCCTCATCAAACCCAATCTTGAGGTGGAGTGAGGCGGGGGGGGTCTCCCGACTAACGTTTTGGTCATTCACAATGTTTGGCATGCCTGGTCCAATACCAAGTGGTCCACCTAACTTCAAATAATACTATTAATCTATTTTATTTTAGATAATCAATCTAAATGACATTTTGTCGAATGACGATTAGTCCCATCCCATTTAGTTAAATACCAAATGTTTTAAATTAAAGGATGCTTCCTCAAATGGCGTTTGGTGTAAATACTACATTTGTTCCACTAATTATATTTGAATTTATAATATTATGTATGATATATGTATATATTATGCCTGAAAAATGTATGCGTAGTATTTAAAAAATAAATGAAAAACAAGTTCTGGTGACTCATTAGCATCTAGAAACCAACCACCTATGCGACATCATACGGTATTCAGGACGTGCTTTGTGCATTGTTTGACCTGTTAATTGTCGCATATCTCGTTCACTATGGAGCCGAGTTTGTGTGAAAGTGTGGGTTCTGAAAGAAGAAAGCCTAAGCTTGTAATAATTGGGCCCTTGTTTGCACTACGTTTAAAAAGAATTCAAAAGATAAGTGGAAAAGAGACGTATTATTAGAGATGTGAAAATAGAGCGTGTAAAGCTGTTGCAATTATACATCACGAAAAAAGAACCCTTCATTTTTGAAAAGTATAAGTATACATACTTGTGGATCCTCCAGAAGCTATTCGTGGTAATGGCATGAAGTACCATAACGCAATTGAAGACAAATCCAATGATACCAGTGACAAACCTTGTCAAATCATTCACTGGGTATTTAGTTTTGTAGACTCGTCCGACGTGCTATAGATTGAGAAGAAAGACCTAATAAAGGTTACGTTTCACGAAAAAGTACAGGTTATAATTTACTTAACATTACATTCTTATTCGGATGAGGTTAACTGTCATAGATAACTTCTGCTATGTATATTCAAACATGTACATACCCCAATCCTACTATGGTATCGGAGAGGCAAAGAAATTACTACGAATAAGCGTGAATTAAAAATCACAACACGTAAACAAATAATGTAAAAACGAATTGAGGGATGAAAGAAACAAAAAAGGGATCAAGTAAAGATAGGCCTTCCTGAGAAAAAAAGGAGGGATTAACTTTACTTGGTTAATTAGGGAAGGGATGACCTTTACTTGGTAAAGTGGGAGGTATACGTGGTACCATTCGGTAAACATTGTAGATGAAGTTCCTGGTGTGTATACACAGGTAGTCGAAAGCTACTGGAAGAAGCATAAACTAAGAATTAAACGCATGTTAGGATGTAAGAGAGAAATGCTAAACTCTTATCTATATGAATTTATGTGGCTTGAAAGACAAATACAATGTTTTCAATGATTTTTGCGATACGATTGCCAGCCAATACCGTTTTAATTAAGTTATTAAAATTTAATTTCTAGAGTTGTACAAAGTTTAAAATTTTTAATTGTTTTAAAATAAACTTTCTAGCTAATATGTTCCTAAATAAGTTTGGTAACAGTTATTTTTTTTATTTTATCGTTGGGATGGATTAGCTTTACTAGTGTAACTTAGGGAGGGATGATCTTTACTTGGTAAAATGGGAGGGACTATCTTTACTTGTTTCAAAAAAAAGCAATGAAAAGAAAGAAAATTAGCAATAAACAACAACTGAGAAAGAAAAGAAGATATGAAATTTATTTACTTATTTCTCATAATTTTCCTATACCATGAGTTTTGGGAATCCTATGATTATTATTTCGCATAACCCATTTATGTGGCTTATGTGGTTTAATAGAAGAAATCTAATTGTGCCGCCTGGGTCAATCACCCAACGTAACAATATTACCCAAACCCCCAGACTCGGCACCTATTGTATGACCTCTTTCCTCGTTAACCTGTCCTCATGGCAAAAATATCCGTTCCCGTATAAGGAATAAATCGCTTTTAAATAATAATAATATTTTGTATGTATTTCTTTATGTTATTACCCTTCCATAATAATACCAATGTCGATGCCTCTTGCGCCTCCGCTTTAAGCCCTTATGCTTCATAACGAATCGAAAAGCACAAATATTTTATTTTTGTATATTAACTCCATATAAATCATTAATTAACGTTAGAGAAAAAAGTTAATATTAGTGCTTTTCGATTCGCTATGAAGCATAAGGGCTTAAAGCGGAGGCGCGAGAGACATCGACATTGATATTACTATGGAAGAGTAATACATAAAAAAATACATAAAATACATAAAAAATTATACATCTCAATATAATCGAGCCTGCGACGACAAAACAGAAGGCTGACCTCGCCGTAAACATCAATCTGGACAATACGTGGGGTCACGAAGATGGGTTTTCTACTTAAATCAATATATTTTATTTATATACATATCACATTTATCTATCATAAATCTTCCAAAATTAAATGTGGCTAAGAAGAAGAAAACGGTTTGGTCCAATCTATTTAGGGTGCATATATCGCAGATGGTTTGAAATAAACACCAATCTATATTTCGCACATAAGTTATGTACATCGACTCATATAAGCACACCTAAACCTCTAACTTAGATGATCAGCTCTTCTAGACGAGTTCATATATAAAACACTTTCTGGGTAAATATTTTAGCTAAAGGATCAAGCAATGCAAATGACAAGATACTACTATTCACCGCTCATTTTAATTTGAATAAACACTTTTTAAACAACTATAGCACGCTTAGGCCTTCATTGGACCGGAGAAGAGACGTTGCATTTTATTTTTAGTTTATTTGATGAATTCAAGAAAAAGGTTAAAATACTATATCCCTTTTTGGGGGGATCTTCTTCACTACGTCTCAGGAAATGAATTCGCACTTTTCCACGAAATGATAATTATCACATACTACGAAATAGATCTTATAAATGCAAGTAAATAGGAATTTCCTTGTAAGGTAAACAAAGATTGTTGTTTTGTATCTAGGACAAAGCATCTGCAGAAAAGTAATTTCAACGGGATGGAAATATTCATACACCACGGATCAAATCTTTCTTGAAAAAACAGGAGCGTGGTTCTAGCTGAAACCCACAATTCCCGTCGAAAACATCCCTTTTAAAACGAATATTGAAGGAAATTATTTTCACAGATAAATTTTCAGAGTATTATGAGAACAAGAAATGCGATATTCTCCATTTTTATCATCTTCACTGATCTGTCCACGCATATTTTAAGGAGGGATAGCACGAATGTGGAATGAAGTATAAGCATAGCATAAGTGCTGGTAAATGTTAATAGGCGCAGCGCATGTTGGGCTTTTCAAAATTATTAATGAATTATCAAAAGAGCAGAAGCATGACGAAGATGAAGTGGAATTCCTAATTCGAAGAGAAACAAAGACTGGCTTTAAGCAAAAATATACTCAATGCAAAAGTAGATTTTCTAAGAGCTTTGGCTCGTAACTTAAGTTTTATCTTTAAAAATAAAAATAAAATTTTCATACGTTTTCGTTTATATATTTTCAATTAAGTTAATTTATAATTTCACTTATAAATTAAGCGTAAAATTTGCCATTAAAAGGGACATGTTTGTGACCAAATCGCCCGAACTTGGGCGAGCTAGTTTTACCTACACACCTTAATTGTGTCTTTAGTTAATATTTACTTCAGTTAACAGTTAAATTCTATATGAATATGAACTCAAATGACAATTCTTTATAACAATCTTTATAACTTAATTACTAGGCTTTTGTGAGCGTTTGATTTGTGACCTTTTTTCTAAAAAAAAACGTATCTGTGGTGTGAAAGCCTTAGCGAGCAGAATCTCGATTGCGCTGGTACAAAAGACTAAGGCTAAGAATGCACGCCTCCCACGTAAGGCTTGTGTCGACTCAAGCCTAAGAAACCAGCCTAGGTGAACCACATTTGGGAACAGACCCACATCAGGATAATGTCCGCAAAAGCGGCAGAAGTTCACGATCTGGTTCTTTGCCAAGGAAAATCGAAACCCGAATGTTTGGGTATACCGACCTACATGGTTCAGAACCTATCGAGGTCAGCGCTACAGATATGATGCGAGGGTTAAATTAAGTTATTTACTGCTCGCATGGAGATCCAAATTTTAACTATGGGTAAGAGATTTATACTTCTGAATCCGAACGTAAATAGGAAATACTGGATACTATCTAATACACTGATCTGCAATTGTTGACTGGTGCATTCTGCACATCCGATACAGATAGCTTTCTGTTTTAGCACGGTAAAGGCGAATGGCTTTACGACGTTTGCAGTACATGAATCATTCGTACACACAAATTCAACGTCTACTCAAATCACTATTGGCTCTCATTTAGTCCGTGAGTGTTCTGAACTTTACATATACGGAAGAGGCTCTACAATTATGCCCTAAACGTTTTGAGTCATCGCTAGGAAACTTGTTCAATAGTATGTTATAACTGTCGAACCTATATCGCCGAGCTCTCAATACACAGGGAATATTTCGTTCGTATTTCTTAGAGCATACATCGTTTTGCACTGGATTGGTGCCGGTATAGAAATTTAGCTTCAATCATGTAAGGAGAGTTAGCTTACACATAATTCCCTTTATTTGAAGATGATGCAGGAGATCGTTCTTCTGGGTACTGCGTCTCTCTTTCACTCTCTCTCTTTCTCTTCAGAGACTAGATAGTTCCAGTATACTGCTCTCTATTTGAGATTACAGCTATGTGCTGTTTGGAGACTGTTTTATAATCATTAGTCCTTTATATAGGTGATAGTTAGGCTTGCATTTCAAACCTCTGGTTTGTAGCATCCGTGCCCAAATGGCCCTTGCGAGTCGAAAAGATGTCGAGATTCTCTTGTGTTGTTCTTTGGCATGATTAGTATGAGAGAGCTCTATGCGAGATCTTTGTTTTGCTATCCTAACGAGCCTGTTTGCTACTGCCTGTATATGATACTGGGGGTTAACTCTTAGGAGTTAGGCTAAAGAAATATCTCCCCTAAGGAACCAAAGTGTGGCTCTTGTTTGTTTCTTTATTGTTTTCTTATTTTCGTCTTGTTTTCTGCCTTGTATTTTTCATGCTATTTAATTTTTTCTTTCAAAATTTTAAAGTATTTATAAATTTTATTCTTTTGTGGACGTAACTTTCCCCGTAATTGGTTGCCAAATGAGCGTGATCAAATATTGTTGAAAAATCCCGCTTAGCAGATGTATGCGCGATCTCTCTCGTGAAGCGAAGACGGTTCACCTGAAGCTGGAACTGGGCTGGGTAGCAACCGCATCGCATTGAACTGTCTTGAAAGTGAGGCATCAATAGTTTTATATTTGTAATAAACCCTTCCACCCATTATGCTTATCTTTATTAAACCATCTATAACCGGTTAAACTAAATTATTTGATAAAATTACGGATAGAACATCGATCTATGATTCTGTGATAACAATAATATCAAATTCTTCTGTTGTAACTCGTCGATCTTATTTTTCTAACTTCCCGCGTAGGTATAAAAGCATGACAATTTAGAGACTCAAATCTTGGATTGCTGTAGATGAGAGCACTTAATCTCTCCTCTGAAGACTTGCCTACTCCCCCCGAAATAAAACGTAACAACAGCATTATTCAAGAGCCTGGCAAACCAAGCCGATTCTACCGTATTGAAGAGAATCAGATCGTGTCAATCGTAGGAGTTGCCCCAAAATTAAGTTGGGATGGATCACTCGACCGAATAATGAAACCACCGCAAAGATCAGAATGGCAATCTCTGTGGAGCACGATGGTACCAGGAGCCGGCCCAATTGTTTGTGAACGTGGCCTGTCCACTTTTTTTGTGGAAGGGCCGGTCCACTTTTTGTGGAGGCGAGCAGTTCCACTTTTTTGAGAGGGGTGGGGATGCCAGGAAGTATTTGTGTTTTTGTGAAACTGACCAGCGATAAGACAGAGAAGTGTGTGTTGCGCTCTGGAGAAGGGAGAAGAAAAACAGTTTCCTTGTGATAAGCTATGTGTATGATAAAAAGTGTGTAAGATCTGCCTTCACCCACAGCGCGTCCACTAATCGGTGACGAGACGGTACGCTGAGGTTGGTGCCTGCTATCGCTCAGGATTAAACCCGGAGCATCGACGATAGGAAAGCAACGCCGTATATACTCGGCTTGCGAAAGCGACCATTCCAAAAGTTGAAAAAATGTTTCTCTCTCGTGCCAAAAATACTTTCAAACATTTATTTGTAGAAAACGCCATACAAAAAGTGTTAGCAGCATTCTGCATAGAACTCAAAATTAAAAGTAAGTACATTAGGGGTATCAAATAGAAGTTTCCTTCTGGAAGGCTCGGGGTGTTTGGAAAAGAACAACGGTGTCAAGGGTGGTGTTCCAGTGGTTACTCCTCGCTCCTTTCAAGAGAAACCAACCTCCTGCTTCAGGTGAAAGATTAATTTGAGTTCCAATCGATGACGGTCGCTACAACAACGGCATTTAGAGGACTTCTCTTGCAAGGGCAACAAAAGAAGACTACCGACACTGGTCTTTTAACTACGTTACTGGGGTATCATTATTTGTACTCTCAAATCAACTTATAGACTCAAGAATGGTCCGCGAAATCAATTAAGACAGATCTTGTAGAGAGAATGACATCAGTTGATCTGAAACAAAGCAGAAATTTTGCCGTGTAAGATTTTGATCAATCTGTGTCTCGGAATTTAATTCTCGCTAAAGAATTTTGTGCCTCCAAAAATGGACAAATACACATGTCGCGGATTTCAGTGAGTAACGGATAATTACCCCCTGGATAAGTCGATTAAATTTAAAATAGAGAAATGGATACACTTACCTACCAAAGGATGTTGTTCTTATATTGAAGGCATACCCTCCAATCAAGGATAAGAAGGAAGGAGTTTGTAGGAAGAGAGACATTTTGGTTGTCTTTCGCGGTTAGTTTCTAAGAATCAACAACCAACGAGGAGATGTATTTGTCAAGAGGATGTAGGGTGAGCCGAGTAGTGAAGTGGGGCAAATCGAAATGACGGTATGCTAAGTTTCAGTTTCATTATTCTCCAAACTAAGAAGCGAAAACCAACAAGGGCATGATATTGTGAGAAGTATAGGATGTTCCAGCTCACATCTTAAGGATTGCGTGCCCTCTCCCCAAAGGCCGCAAACCGGCAGGGATATTTGCCAGGAGGTTGGGTAAGTTCTGAAGATTTCCGCTTCAACGTTGCTCCGGGGGATGAGTAGTCTCCTCTTTAGACTAATCAGACAACGAACTTTCCTACATTTTCAGTTCCCGGAAATTCACTACTTTGAGATCCTCTCATTGCCAAACTTTGGAGTAGAAGCCCTCGTTGGTTATCGCTTCTTAGTTTTAGGTAAATTACCACCTTATTATAAACATCATTATAGTACAAAAGAGATGTAACTACTAAGGATACAGTTGGTATACAATTAATTTCAGTATATATATATATATATATATATATATATATATATGGAGCGGTTAGTATAAAGCAAAAATTAACAACAGACAGCATTAGGTCCTGGGAGCCGGCCATCGCGCTTCGCCAAGCAGGAGATTTTCAAAGAATCTTTCTAACACCCCTTAAAAAAGGTGTGTATCAATCGATTTTCTTATAGTAATCCTCGTTTACTGTGACAGAAAATTGCATCGTTATTATTGATTTCAAAAGTTATCTTCGCTAACTACATTAGAAAGATGCGTTATATGATTTTTCGTGTCTAAAGCAGGTATAGCAATTAAAATAGATAATTGATGCGTAAACTTGTGTTTGAGTTAGAAAGGCTGGTTTATGAAATATCCCCTCATGACTGTAAGGAGATCTTCTTCCGACCTTAGTTAGCTACAAAATTGCTATCTAGACTATATAATTATAATTGTGCAATTGCAAATAATTCTCGATTTATAAGCCCGAGTCAAAATGGATTATACGATTTTTCCATTCTCTTCGAAAGTAAGAGTAACAATTAAAATAGATAATTGATAAATCAAATTTTTAGGCGTTAGAAAGGCTGATTTCTGAGATATCCTGTCCTAAATAAAGAAGAATTTCTACAGTGTTCTTGATGAAGAGCTTGGTTTGTTACAAAAATGACATTTTTACCGGATAATTATTTTTGAGACGTTGCAAAGAATTTTCGATTTATAAGACCGAGCTGAAATCGATTATATGATTTTTCCATTCTCTTCGGAAGCGAGGATAAAAATTATATTAGATAATTGTGCATAAACCTTTGTGTACGTTAGAAATGCTGGACATGTTACGCGTCCTCACATCTTCCCCCAGTTCTCCAAGCTCAATGTATTGAGATCCTAGAACCCTAGTTAAACTGAAGATGAACCAAGTAGCTACGAGAAAGCTTTACGTTTTCGAGCAGGACGATGTTCCTGCACGCAAGGCAAGTAGGATATACAGCGTGGTTGTTCATCAACGTTCCGGTCCACTGGTCACCATACTTGTGATCGCCCAGCTCCCATATAATTTTGTGTGGGGCGTTGTTGAGAAAGATGTCAACAAAACTGTTCACAACTCTTTATGATCTCTGACGGCCGCTAATGTGGAGGGAATATCATCCAATAACAAGAACTCCCTAACCAAGGTATGCAACTAGTTAAGGTCCCGTCTGGACAGGGTCTAGAAGTCAGATGGTGGCCATTTTGAATAATTAGCAACTATATATGTATATCGTTCTAGTTGTGTGTAATTCTCATGAGAATATATTGCTTTGTTTGCTGCAGTTTTTCTTTGCCTCGTATACAGTTTGTATCGATTTAGCTGAAACCGCCTGTATTCCTTGAAACTCCTCTTACTAATCATTCATTGGTGGAAATGACTTAAATATATAAAAAGCACCGCCTTCTTCTACATCGATTTTAGGAGGGAAAATAACTTATATTTTTTAGGAACAGGTACTAAACGCGGAGGTAGCGCCAACTTTACACACGTCTGTAGCAGCTAGAAAGAACTCTAGAACTTAAAATTCTATATTGTCACTGTTGTCTTAAAATTAGTTTAATTATGTATGAACAATCAGTATGTTGCTGAGCATATACATAATCTCTTGATTTATAAAATACGAGTAGTATGTTCGTTTAGATCATTAAGACCGATGTGCATAGAGACATAAAATCATATTCTTCTCTTTTTGATATTTTAGTATCTAAGATTTTGATCCTTAATGGTCTAGGCACTGTTTTGAGTTGATGAAGTTAGCTATTCTTTGACTCCTCTTCTTCTTATTCTCCCCTTTCTCCCTATTTCTCATACCTTCATTCTTCATGTTGTTCGCTCATCTCTTCCTCATCAAAATTCGTTATTTGATTAGAGCCATCTTCCTTTTCAGACTTCAGCTGATGCCGGATGAGAGACGCTACCTCCAGACAAAGGTCAAGCGGAAGACATGTGACCCCCGTTTTGATGAGTTCTTTGTTTTTCAGGTCAGTAGAACTTTATTAATCTGTGAGGAAAACGGGAGCAACTATAAAATATAAGCCTTTAAAATGATGGACCTTAAATTTTAACCATAAAAAAATCAATAGCAACAGAAAGTAAACCCTATATGTAGAAAAGAATAAGAAGTTTAGGTTTACTTTGTAGACGACGTAACGCCAACAAAATAAGAACGATGAATGTTTATCAAAACGCCCTTGGGTGGTGAATAGGTTAAAAGCAAAGCATAATATGTGAGAGTCACAATCATTAATGGTGCAGCATTTATAGAAGTACTTCTACAGCCTTACGCGTTCCCCTCAGCACTAGATTGGATTGTTAAAAAAATGAAGACCTCTATGACCACTGCATACCTTCCTCGTAGTGGAGTTCCGTGGAATATTTCTCGACAAGCTCGTCGATAGATGCTGAGATAATTATCTAAGACCACTTTTGTAACTAGAGCAGAGCTACAAGACGATCTACGTATGGCAGAGACATCAGTTATGAAAAGTACAATTAGTAGCGAATTCAATAGTCAAGATCTCAGATCTTGATAACCGCGCAAGACCCCACTTCAGAAGAAGGCACACTTCTTAGCACAACGTTAGTTTGCTCAGGAGCCAGTGCAGACACAAGATTAATTTTGGATGAAGGTGATTTAGTCTGATGAGAGCAAAATTGAACTCATTGGCTGGAATGCAGCTTACCATATATCTCCCGATGATATACCTGCCTATGATCGGATGATCACTATCCACACACACAAGCATAGAAGTGGCAGATTTGTAGAGGGTTGTTTTTTTTCTTTAAATATGGTTAGCGCTCTTCAAATAATTGTGTAAAAATGAAAATAGCCAAGAACCGACAAAAATTGGCTAAGAATTTAACGTCAACTTTGAAAATGTTCGAGATGCAAGATGATTAGATGTTCCAGCAAGAAAGGGAGATCTTGGGCACACGTAGAAAGTAACACGTGATTGAGTCATACAGGGCAATATTATTGTTCTACCTTGGCATAGTCAATCTCTGAATTGAGCAGGTATTTGTGGTGAAAATTGAAAGAAGAAATCTACGAGAAGAAAGACGCAAACTTTCCCGTTTCAGATCTAGATGTAAGGAAGAGTGGGATTTTTTTCCAGCATCCATCTTGCAAGTGTCTATTGGGGCAGAAGTCACCATAATCATCCTAAACCTAAGGCTAGGCTGGATTAAAAAATCAAACGCACTAAAGAAAAATATAAAACCAATCGAAAAAAACACAAAAAAGCAAAGGCAAAAAAGAAGAAGGAGGAGGCATGCTCAAGCGCCGGTAGAGGCACTCCTCCCTCAGGGCCGGATCGTATGACTAACCCCAAAGAGATTTAAATAAAATGAAAGAAGTCAGCCTTCTACAAAGAGTCAGAGAGTCCAAAGGTTGTATACACGGACCTGTCCCATGTACACGGAACAAACAATATCGACCCCGCTTGTCCTGATCAGGGGACAGGCAACGTGCGCGGAGATGACGCAGACTGAGATATCAAACAAGAAAGTGCCAAACACTCTGAGGATTAAAGTAGTCATCGCAGTAAGGCACAGGCGAGCGCTCCATCAAATGGCCATGATATTTTCTAAAGAAAATATCATGGACGCCTCGAAAGTGTCCAACGCATTCGCCAGAAACGGGTCACCTTCGGCTCTCTAAACGTTAACCTAGTTAATGTTTTGTTTTTATGGAGCATGTGACCTTTGGCCAACATGTGGAGCGAATAACTAGAACGCGTTTGAAGTCAGCAAGCTAAAAAATGCCAGGTAGTCTCTCCTTGGGAAAAAAAGAATCCCTAGCCCTCTTTTAGTTCTTGCGTCTCTTCTTCTTCTTTGGAGAGAAGACTGGGGAGAGAACACGATTTTTTCCTCCCTTCGGGGCCCCAAGGATGGACGGCGGATCGGCATCAGCAAGATCCTTCTCCTAAATGGAAAAGGGCTTGGCTGACCAAAGGGCACCAGTCGGGGTTGAGGATGTCCATGTGAGTCAACGAGAGCCCGAGCCACCCCAGGACAAGTTTGCATAGGGGCGAACCTGGGTTCGTTGTTTTGCACCTACCCCAGTTCGCCCCCATGAAAGATCATATTTTCGTAGCCCAGGGGAAACGAACCGACTGGCCCGGCTAACCTTTGGTGGTCTAAGGTGGGGTTGTAGCTCAATCGTGGCGCTCTAAGGAGAGTGTTCAATTCTGGGTCACCTTCCTGCTACTTGAGAAAGTGAAGAAGTAAACAGATGGTATATAAGGATGAATGCAGGGTGCAAGAGAGTTGGTACAAAAAGACGAGGTATGGGTTAGCAGAAGACAGAAGAGCGGCTAAGCTGGGGACAGTCGGGGCACTGATCCCCGTCAGAACTGCCTACAGGAAATGACGGAAGAGTGGGCAAGCTTTAGAAGAAATGCCTGGCAGTAATCATAGTAAATAATCGAGGTGCATCGAAATATGAAGGACACACTATCTCGTCTCTAAATAATAATTCCAGCCTTCATTTTGTTTTGTTTTTATGTCATATCCACATGAATAATATCTTTATTGTCTCTTTTAAATACAATAAAGAATTGTTAATTAATAATATAAGTATATGATACGCAAAAATTATAGTTGGAAATAATTTAAATATAATTTCTTTGAGTGTCCAAATATTTGTGTCACCTCACTTTAATTTTGAGAATGGTGTGGATCCTTGAACATAAGGAAATCATCTTTTATCAAGATCGATTTAAAATAGTTTGTACAAAAATCAATTAGATATACATATATTATTTGGTCTTAAATCTAAGTATATTGCGAAAATAGCAAATAATAAAGAACCTTAAATTGAACAATAACTTTGGCTCAGTCGGAAAATTCTCTATTAATTACCATTTCATGTTTACCTGTTACATGCCAGTTCACCATTCAACTTAATAGGCTACCTCTTATCCTGCGCACACTGGACTTTTCCAAAAGTTTTTCCTGAGTAATCGATTCAAACGCCTTTTTATAAAAAAATCAGGTAAATAATGTTGACGGCTTTATGCCGATTTTTTTACCTTCTAAAAATTATTAAAAATCGTTAAACATGAGCGACGTCTTTTAAATCTGTAGTGGCATCTTTAATTAAATTAGGTTTATAAAAATGATCGATGATTCTGTTTCCAACAAGTAGGTAACCATAAAAGTTTATCCACAACTGACGTTAAGCTAATTTGTGTGATCATACTTCTCCCCTTTGTAAAAATTGGCGTAAGGTTTGCTAACTTAAATTGTTCAGGAACAATACCGTCTCATAAAGCTTTGTTAAATAGTTTGGTGAGTGGTGCTATGATTTCGAGTTTAGCTCATTACATGTTTCAGATAACTTTTATCTAGACCCGAAGATTTTTATATTTTTGTTTTGTCTATATAATATCAGAGTTCGATCTGTGGGAACAAAAGATTGGCAAGTAAGCTTCTTCTTGAAATCAATTTGGAGAAACAGGAAAGTGATTTATGTCTGCTTACCTTACTTTGTCGCCTACCAGGTTCTCCTCAGTCTAACCAGGAAGGGCTAATGAAGAATGCCACTGCAAGTAGTCTTTCCGAAAGGTCTCTTAGATAGGTTATATTCAAATTGTTTCTGGGATGGTCAAGATAGCGTAGAATAGGATGATATGGTAAACGCTTTCAGGTTTCTGGATTTTGCAGCGGGGCAGTCGAGGTAGAGTGAGTGGGTCGGTGATATCAGATTGGTGAATATCGAGGGACGGGCTCTTTGGAGTAGGGGTTTTGCAGCTAGTTTGACCTGTTGTGCGGGTAGATTGGGTCTAATATTTTAAGATATTCTGGCTCGGTAGGGCTGGGGGAAGGTTAGCTAATAATTGAGTGTAGTGGGTGTCAGGGGTTGTTTGAGGGATTCTTGGAGTAGAAGTATTATAGCGGAAAGGACGTGTAGAGGGTGAGAGGGGCATCGTAGTTTACTATGAATTGTATACCTATCTTGTGTAGGTCTGTATTAGATACAGTTGGTGTCCATGGCATGGATAGGTAGTTTATCGACGTGCAAATAAAATGTTTGTAGAAATGTGTGACAGATCTTCCAGCGTAAACTTTTCAGAAAATTGCTGATATGTGATTTGTCCAATAGCTATTGTGTCGCTGACCAGCTTTCCGTCGTCATTTTTAATAGGCCCCATAGAATCTCGAATAGGCTTCTATTAGTTATGGACGCTTAGAATCTTTTATGGTTTTCTTTGCATGTTTTAGAAAGAGTAATTTCGTACCTTTTAAAATCGCTTTATACTCGTGGCTGATAAATTGGCAAGGACAAATATGCATTTAAAATATGCTCCATAAGCATGCTCCATATGCATTTAAAATATGCACTTATGCACGATAAATATGGAGTTTCATTTTATTATAAATATGTGGATTAAATGTAGTATTAAATAAAAACAAGGAAAATAAAGTTGAAAGCAAGTGCATTTTAATTTATTTGCAGCCAACACCACTTAAAAAATTATATGTCATTTATATAAATGCATTACATTTAATTATGATATGGTAATCCTCCTCTTGTCTGTTAGCATGTTATTGCATTGAGAGAAGATTCTCTTACGTCACAAGATACGACAGGAGTATACTGTAGACACACGAGGTCATCTGGAGTGTAGTCCTTGAACAAATCCTCGCTGGCGCTGTTGTCGATGTCGAGCGATCTCTGAACTAATTTCAATGTTTCGAAGCCTTTTTTCTCTCATGATTTGTATACATTTGGTTGAATATTCTGGGTAGCTGAAACTTTCCGACTTGTCTTCAATTTCTTTTAAAATTTGAATTGCAGTCTACAAAGTAAGGTCTCTTTTCTCTAGTTTTGCAATAGTAGATGATAGTGTGCAAAGTTGGCTGCAATATAAAGCAAATATCGTTTAAGGTTTGGGTTTCAAAAACTTTGACAGTCAGAAATATATTAGGCATCTGATGGGTCAATGACCTCACTAATTTCATTGTAAGGATGAGCGTAATATATTGTTGCCTCAATCCATGTAACCCCATCTTGGAATAGAAGGCATGTGCAAGATAAGTTACATGTATCATTTTTGGATGCAATACGTTTAAGCTCCCCATGGCCTTGTGCATATCCGGTTCTGCGTCAGTACACACAAGAAGTACATGCTCGTAATGTACGTTTTTGAGCCATAGCTAGTTAACTGAGTCATTGAAGGAAGCTCCCATTATCGAATGATTTACTTTTTAATGTACTTACATTAAATAAGTAACACTTATTCTTCTCTTCCCCAACACCCAAGATACCAAAAACAAAACAAGCAACACATCTTTGCCCCACATCTGTTGTCTCATCTATGGAAACCCCTATTTTCTTCTCTTTAGCTATTTTTTCTCAGAGAAGACATTGTATCTTCGAATAAGTTTGATATATAATGTTTCCTAATTATCGAAAGGGATCTGACATTTTCATGTGTGTGTACTCTTCCATAAATGTCTTCAGTGATTCATTGTTCAACTTGTTTAATGGAATGTCAGCTTTAATGAATGCATTCGTTATTTTTCTGTTAAATTCCCGCTGATGTTGACACTGAAGAGTAGACGTGATGATCCTGGTTGCTTTCATCCGTCTCTGCTGGTATGAAGTCATGTTGTCGCACGACTCGGTAATAATTGTTGGTCTTGGGATGCTGAACAAGCTGGTACTTCTTCTTGTATGACACTCTGCAACGACAGTAAATGCAAAAAAAATCTCCCTCAATGACGTCGAAATCGTTATAGCCTTCTGCATACATATGTAGCAGTTGAAAAGGAGTTTTCTTGACCTTGGGCATCTTGATGTAATACGGTGTTCTGCCCAGGCGTTCGGAGCTTTGCGTGTTTGTTCTACAAGATTCCAGAGAAAATGAATCGTGGGCCGCTGTTCCGACCCTGATGTTAAGATGACACATGCGCACCAACCGAGTGGTTGGTTCGAAAAAGTGGTGCTCATCCGGAGAAATATTTGCCAATACATCACATAATAATAAGTAATGAGACATCTTATAATATGTGTTACATATAGTACGTAGTATAGAATGTGATGTAACAAACGAAGCTAGGCCTATCCATACCAAACATAGTAATATAGCGTAAAAGTAACCATTTAAGCAAAATATAAATGTAGAACGTTATTATTGTAAACATATTAATTATATTGCTTATATTTGAATGATTTATTGGAATTATTGGTGGAATGATATGCTGCATATGAGGATGATGTGATAAATATGAATTTTATAAATGCATACGTATAAGCATCTATGCATTTGCATAAATGCATATAAAAAAACGATTTTGTTCTTGCCCTACACTGGTAATGAAGGCAATTTGAGGGAGGTGAGGGAGGGGGGTGCATTCTCGCTCTTTTCTTTTAGCACGAGGCAATAGGAGTATTATTGATCTATGCCGAGCATCTGATTCGAGTAGAAGGGTAAATCCCCTTTTTGGAACTCATAATTCACCTAAAATATGGAGCACGAGAATCGAGGGGAGATCCGGTCTTTTTCGAAGAGAGAAGGAGGGAGGTCGACTACTCATGGGATAATGGGGTGAGAGAGTGGGGAGAAGAGTGAGTTAGCTGGTAGCGAAGAATAGATGCAGTGTATCCATGAACGGATATCGAATATTTTGTTAGAGAGGAAAGCATAGAATTCAGCATGGGTGGTGAGAGGAAGAGACTTGGGTATCGGAGGAGCAGCTAGATTGTTTTTGTTTTTGACATAGACTACAGAGGGAGTTTGATCTTTCAGTACCTCTAGCATCGGATACCCGAAGTCGCTTCTCAAAGGCTGCTCTTTGTTTCTCACTATCTAAAATAGTGGCTGAGAACCGCGGGCACGCCGTCAACCAGAGTAGGTGGGGCTAATGGGGTGTGGAGGGTAAGGCAGGAGGAGAAGACCCGGAAAAAAGAGCGAAAATGTTTAAGTTAGTATAGGGAGTTGTAGGATCTAACATGGCAAAGATTAAAGCAAGACTTTATGGTGCAGCGTAGGCGAGGGATTGGTGAAAGAGGAAGAGACAAACAGTACTGGAAGACGAAGTATTCTGAAATTGCATTGCGGTGGCTAGTTATGGTGATGGTATGAATTGAGAAGAAGCTGCGAGGGAGGTGCGCATGGGGACTGTATGGGGATGATCGCAATTTTGAGAAAGGAATTCTGAAGCGAGATTACGGGCGGGGCTTTAAAGGGGTTGGGGCAGTCAATTGGGATGAGAAAGATTGAGGGAAGGCTTAATTTAACCACTCCGTCACTATGCCCCGTCTCCCTAGCAACGTGGATACATAAAAAACCGTGCGGCGAGTGTAAATAGTTAAATTTTAATATGTAATTTAGTTTTTTTTTTATCTTTTAATAGTTCTTAATTTAACTATGGTAGGTTTGGGTTTTGAAATGTGGAGTGGAATTAGAGTACCTCATAATGACATTGCTGTCCATACAGAGGAAGTAATCTTTAGGGAACGCCTTTTTTCACCAGACTCTATTATTCATCAAATTATAAAAAAGTACTTATTGAAAGAAGAAGTAAGTGGTAATATTTGGTAACCTTAGAACTATGACACTTAAGAGTATATTTATATTTAAACCCCACTGCATCTCTTATTTTGCCCACACCCGTTATACATATATATATGTACTAACAGGATACCCGGCGTTAATAGAGTTTAATTGCAGCTCTCTCGAAGGTGTACTAAAGGGTCCTGAACAAATTAGTTGTGTTTCTTAGATTTCGGTGTTTAAATATATTATTTTTACAAAGGAAAACACACGCAGCAACAAACCGTTCGATCCTTACGAAGTTGCATGCAGACACGTAGCTAAGTTAAGTCTTCTAATCTTTTCCGCCTTGATCAGTGATGATATCGCTTAATTGATGGGTGGGGAAAAGGAAAATATTACTCCTTTATTAACGTAATCAGTCTTGGGTTGAAGCAAAGTGTTTGTCTAGTTTGTGTTTAAACGAATCAATTGCCGTGCAGTCAATGACGTTTCGTGTGAGATCATGCCATAAATTCACTCTGTAGTTGAAGAAAAAAATTTAGACTCGTGTGAGTTAAACGGTTTACCTAGAATTTTGCAACCGTTTCTTTCCCCTTGTGTATTTCGATCGGTCGATTATAAAGTACTTGTTTATATTAACTATGTCTTTGACGATTTTAAATATTAAATTAGGTCACATATTAATCTACGCTTCGTTAAAGGGAAGAGATTTAAGTCATTAAGGCGGTCATGTATGGCTTTTTTATACCTGGTATCATTTGGTAACTCTACGTTGAATGCGTTCTAGCTTGTTTAATCCTTTTAGTTGTAAGGGCACCAGGCTTGAACACTATTCCAGAAGAGCCCAGACTAAAGATTTGTACAGGGTAAGTATTACTTCTTTCCATTTTTACTCAAATGACCTTCCTATAAAGTCAATTATTTTATTCGCCTTCTTGGTAACTTCTGTGCATTGCTGACTGGCTTTTAGATAAATCTTTAGTTACTCCCAAATCTGTTTCCTTGTCTAGGTTTTCAATCGTATTCCATTCATTGATTTCCTATGCGGAGCACCTTGCATTTATTCTTGTTGAAGCACACTTACCAAGTTTGGGTTCATAGTGATAATCTATGTAAATTATATTCCATATATTCTAGTTTCTTATGTGCTTTTACAGCTTTGGCGATATTTTGTATCATCCTCTTACTTTGAGATTGTGCATGTCAGACCTTCATCAATATCATTAATGTAGATTAGAAATAGGACAGGGTAATTTTAGATGACGATAGCGCCCTCATTCCTAGTATTTTAGAGCCTTCTAATCAAAAAATGTTATAGAAGAAATATTATTCAACTATCAAATTACCCAGGAATACCCGTTTTTTGGTGCAATTTTGATGAAATTAAGTTTATCGATACTCTGTCCCCTTTTCTAAGGTCGAAGAGCTTTTTACTCCTTTTTCGCAACATGTCTTCCTTTCTCTTCCGCCCGGTAGCGACCCACCGACGCATGCGTGACCTGGTATGACATCATTTTTGACCAATCACAAGGCAAATAGGTTTAGACCCACACTGCATTTTCTACGGGCGATTGTTAATTCTATTCGACCTCATTTGTTCAAAATTGCCTGTGAAGGAGAGTGCGATTTCAATCTCGAACGCTTATTTATCAAAGTTTTGTGCAATTGCGAGTCTACAGTGGCTTTTTAATATGGCAGAGAAGAAAAGTTCTTTCAGAAATATCTCGCTTATCATTTCTTGTGCCGAAAGTTTCCTCGACTAAAGGATCGGTATCACCATTTTTGGAATGCAGTTGCCTCGTTGTATCCACCACCTGAAATATTGTAAGGTAAGGAAACGAAACTGTGGTTTATATTTTGTGTTCATGAAAGGTAAGGCTTATAGGTATCACCATTTTTGGAATGCGGTTGACACGTTGTATCCCTCACCCGAAATACTGTAAGGTAAGGAAACGAAACTGTTTTTTTTTATATTTTGTGTTCAAGGAAAGGTAGGTATTATATTATGCCTGTAGTCAAGTAACGCGGTAAAAAAAAACTAGAGGCCAAACGACATTTAGTAATCGCCTTTTGCATTTGAATCTAATGTTAGGCTTTCAAATTAGGAATATTGCAAGTTTTTTAATTTCGGGAGGGGAGGGAAACCCAAAACAATTAAGTGAGGGTATGGGGGGGCCAAGGCCCCATTTCGAAAGAACCATAAAAATGCTAATTTGGGGCGGAAATAGCCTAAAGTAGGCGGCGTTATCTTCGTCTCAATTTACCGAGGACAGGCCCTAAAACTGAATCATGTAGAACCCCGCTAGTTACATTGAACAATTTAGATGCCTTGCTATTTATGACTATTCTCTGGCTTCTTTTGCTAAGCCAATTCTCAATCTATCTTGAAATGTGGCCATGTATTCCCTCCGATAATAATTTTATCTATAGCTGTTTGTGATAA
Organism: Ceratothoa steindachneri; assembly: GCA_963969495.1. Lineage (NCBI taxonomy): Eukaryota > Metazoa > Arthropoda > Malacostraca > Isopoda > Cymothoidae > Ceratothoa > Ceratothoa steindachneri. The sequence continues at coordinate 135,228,976 of OZ018327.1, forward strand.
AATTGTCGAAGGCCTTCTGGAAGTCAAGCAAGGTATATGATATCGACGGCTTTATTCTCATCATATAGATTAATAATATCGTGGAAGAAGTCTAAAAAGGTTTGAAAGGCAATACGTCTGTTATGGAAGCCATGCTAGGTGTCTTTAAGCATGGTTTTTGCCTCAAAATAGTTTCCGATTCTTTTCCTTAAGAACGAATTGGCGATAGTTGTTAGGTATAGATTTGCTACCCTTTTAAAATATTGTCGTTACATTAGCGAGCTTCTGCTTGTTTGGCACAGTGCCTGTCTGCAAGGATGTATTGAAAAGCTGTGCAAGTGCTTTGGAATGCTTATTCTTAGTTTTATTAGATTATTGTGAGATCTTTGACGTGGGGTGAAGGTGAGATTAGATTGTTTAGGTGTGTTGGTTTTATTATATGATTTTGAATTGTTTGGCATGCAGCGATAGTTATAAAAGTGAGAACTCCCATAAAGATCCTTAGATACACTTGAGGCTAGTTCAGATTGTTTAGGTTTGTTATTTAATTTGATGATTGAGTTGTTGACTTTGACTAAGGTGAGTTTAGGTTGTTTCTTGTTTTTTGGCTTTATTTGATAGTTATGAGTTCTTTATTGTATTACCAAGGCTAGGTCAGGTTATTTATCTTTGTTAGTTTTATTAGATGATTATTAGTTGGTTGCTCTGTCATAATACTCGGGTTAGTTTGTTTGTGTTTATGGCCCTGCATGATGCGGATAATTGTTATTTTGCATGATAACTTTTTTTACCTAACATAGACCACTACTCGTAATTTCGCTAAAAAGCTGCATAAGATGAATTCATTTATATATCTCCAAGGGACCCACTTTCCGTGCCTATAGCGGACGAAAATGAAAAATTCGACAAATATTGGAAAATAATGTCTTTGGTTGGGATAACTTTTAGCCTTGTGCCATTTTGAGACAAAACATGCACCATTAATTCCGCTTATACATAAAATGACGCATTCCTATTCCTCCCAGTAACCTTTTTTTTGGCGGCCAAATAGGGATAAAATAAAAATTTCGAAATTTAAAATCAAATTGTTTTTTCAGTCATCTCCTTTCTATCAGTGGGCTATCAAGACGAAACCTATACCATTAGCTCCAAGGAGAAAGGAGGTAGAAAAGAATGCACTTCAATATCTCCCAGGCAGCCATTTTCATGCCTAGAACGGACAGAAAGGCAAAGCCAGACACAATCTTAGAACTTTATATTCATAGAAATACGAATATTAGGTCATCCCATAAGTAAGGCGCCATTTTTTTCCTGTGTATCATTATTTTATAAATAGAAATCAAACATCTCTAAAGTAATTTATACTTAAATACCTATTTATCTATAAATTTAATCAATAATATAATTTCCACAAGCTTTTACCAGTATTCTCCATCTTCTAATCAATACCATGTCTGCAAAAATCGCGTTCGACTTGGATTTTAAAAAGTTGTTTAAGGTTGTTTCTACCTCTTCTTTGTCGATATCTTCATTCTCTTCAGGTGATTAGCTAAACTCTAAAAAGATAGTAATCTGATGAGGACTACGTTGGTTGAGTATGGAAGATGACATTATTTCTCAATTGAAAATGAGAAGCTTTCGTATGTTATCTCTTGAGATATGAAGTCGCGCGTTATCATGATGAAAGAGCATTCTTGTGTTTTTGAGTGATGCTTTCCTTTTCCTTCAAGTGCTGCGTGTAAAAGGTCCAGCTGAACACAGTAAACTTCTCTTTTGAATATGTAACCAGACTTGGGCTAAGAATTTCAAAATGGAATATGCCATTCATATCCCACCAAGCGCATAATAGAATCTTAAATGGATGAAGCTCCTGTTTCCTCTGGGATTTTAGTTTTCTCCTTATATTCTAGAACGTTTTTTCATTATTCTACACAAGCCACTTTTCGTCTCTAGTAATAATCCTATTGAATTTCTGGTTTAACTTTTAGTCGAGAAAGGACGAACAAATGTTGATTCTTTGTTGCAAGTTTACCTTTGACAGGTCGTGAGAAATCCATTGCCCAAATTGTGAAATGACGATGCATAATGGAATGAGTTGAATGTAGTTTTCCAGCCAATTGTTTAACAGTTACAATCGAATTTCTTCCATTCTTATTTTTAAAGGATCTCAATCAAATTCCACTAGTCGTCCTCAAAGGAGTTTACCTTTGAAACAAATATTTCCCGAGTAATTACCAGAAAAATTCTAAAACCATATTTGAGACTGACTCACGCTAATTGTTCCTTTACCGTATACTCGATATAACTTTTTGCTATTAACTTAGCTTTGTTGCTTTTTCTAAACTTCTAAAGTATAACATTGCGAATGTCCTCTTTTGAGACTTCTATAATATTCATCATCTTTTTTTATTATAATGACCTTCGCGTCTGTGTGTGCGTCAAAGATTTTTGGGGTAATGTCTGATATTGTTGAGGAAGGATTTTTTTTTCTTGTACATCAATTTCAAATGTGTTGTGAGATAAAAAAAACCTTTTTCTCTCGCACACTTTCTTAATTTTGTGAGCCAAGCGAACAAGCGCTGCAGGCCTTGCAAAAAATGCCTGTACGGCATTTTGTCGTTTTTTGTTTTAAAATAGATTCGAAAATGAGGAAACTATAATATATACAAACTGCCAAAACTATAAAGAAAAGAAAATAGAAAGCATAAAACTTTAACGAAACACAATATCAGTATTGTTTCATTATAATTAAATAATATCGTTAAGGATTAAACGTTAATTTTTGTTCCATTTTATCTAATTAACAGTCACTTGTGCCCAACTCTGATAAAACTATGATACGAATAACTTTCTTGAAGAAGAACGCAGTGAGATTTGGCCGGGTGCGGAGGGAATAAAATGGAAGTCAGTGGGAAAAAAGGTGCAAAGGAGCCTAAATAGTGTGGATTATTTGGGGAATCAAACATTATACGGTGGGTGTAGAGTACACGAGAATATTTCAGAATGATGCAGTAAGAATAAATGGCAAGCTGTAGGCGAGGGAGGCAGCCCCCCTTTCAGTACCACGAACATTTGGTATCCTTAGACGTCTATCGCAGTTTTCCCTGTGGTGCTTAACTATACAAATTGGGAGTGGGGGGGAGGGAGCAAGGGAGAAGCCGAAGATGAATGAAAAGGAAATAAATGGTATGTGGACTTCAAGGCAAGAGGAGAGATCTGGTATTGCTAACAATTTTTCATATAGATAATTTGTAGGTAGAGATATTTTGCAGTGTAGGAATGGTAGAGAATATATCCAAGGTCACCGGTGCAATACCGCAATAACGAAATGTGGTTACCAAGAAGTGAGTGAAAGTTGGGAACAAGTGGAGGATAGACAAATAACCGGATGAGCAAGTGGTCAGTTATTTCCTTTAGACGGCTGTTATATTCAGCCTATGAATTAGGAAGGAGAGAAGACAAAGATCACTTATATTTCCATGCATGTGGGAAGGGCAGGAGTCAGTTTTGAGAGGAAATAAAGCTCGAATATATCCACAAGTCGTAGATATGGGAGATATGAGTTTCTTTAAGCTCACTGAAGATAAACAATTTTGAGATAAAGGAGGGAGAAAAAGCCTGGTTTAATACGTTACCCAAGTCACCAAACAAAGCTCTCTAACGGGTGACCATTTGATTGGTAAAGAGCCGCAAATTTTTGAAAGAAAGTTTCAAGAATTGGAGTTCTCAGAATATGGAAAACGGGTGGCTGAAGTAGCCTTTGGGTGATCAAATGGCCAATTCTCTACCATCTCGAAGAGAGTGAATTTCTTAGAAAAGATAGGAGTCACAAATGACTTCGGTCTTCATCCTAAAGAGGAATTGGCAGTTTAGAAAGCTTTTAGAGAAAGTTGAAACAGAAAAAGCGTCGATAATAGGGGGAATTGGTAGGTAGAAAAGAGGCGTAGTGTGCGCTGGTGACCTCCCAGAAACAGCTGCGTAGAGTTGTTGCGTGAGAGAAGCCCACTCGCTATCTGACTTAATTCGTAATTTAACCAAACGAAATAAATCGGGAAGAATTTCATTGATGATTTTAATGAGGAAAAGCGAATGACTACAGAAACTTAATATGAGTAAGAAATAGTCATTGGGGAGGGGGTTATTCAGCATCTGGATGCAACAGAGTGAAATAGCTTACGGTGAGAGAGAAAAAAGTTAAATGTAGGAAAACAACAAGGCAATAAACCTAGACCCTTTAGGGGAAGAGTGAAAAGAGGGGGCTGGCAGAGATGGAGCCATTAATGAAAATAATAAAAAAACAGGTTAATCTTGTCAAAGGGTACCATTATAAGACAGAAGAGTACAATGACTTAAAAGAACTTTACAATTAATACTTATGCTCCGGGACGGAAGAGAGTTAGAGCAGACCCTGATGGAAAAGTTTTTGAGATTTACAAAAACAATAAATATAACAAACGCCAACACTAAAGAGAGAACATCGTGAAGAGAAATTTGATTTTTTGACTCGAGTGTTATAGTTTTGCTAAATGTCGGGGATAAATTGATTGAGTTGATGCTTTTTACAGGTAACTGCAAAGGAGCTTCGCGAGCGCACCCTTAAAATCACCTTTTTTGACGTGAATCGAGACAAACGGCATAAAGCCATTGGCCACGTCCTCTTCCTCTTGAAGGTAAGTCCTCATCCCACTTTCCATTCAAAAAAACTAAGTGAAGGAAAAAAACAAAGGAATAAGCCAAATACAATAGTTGATCCCCATCAGATTAAGAGAGGGAGATAGAGAGAAAACATACTTCCAAGTTTAAAAGAAAAAAAACGCCCTGAGCAGGACAAAGAACCATTTGCATGGAAATATCGCGTGAGTTTTGTTAAACAATGGATGTGAATCTTTGTTCTTGTTTCAGAAGTTGCTATTGCCAATCTTACTTAAGCCCCACGTCTCTTTGCATTAGTGCCATACTCTTTTTATTGCCCCGCCCTGCGTGTTTAATTCTTTAAAAGACCATTTCTCTCTTTCTATTCCATTAATCGGGATAAGTGTCTTCGTCTTTATTTTATTAGTTTCTCTCTCTAGTTCTTCCCACCTTTTTCTCTTTTCTTGAACTAGTATTTCTCTGGCCTATTTCAACATTCGTTTGTGCTTTTATAACTTTATGCTAAAAAAATAATTAATTTTTGTACATTTGAGTGGTACTTGTTCTCAAGGTTTTGAAAGGCTGTATTTGAAAAGCATCCGGTGTTACGGTGTTAACTAATAAATAAGTAACCAATTTATAGTGAAGGTAAAATAAGTTTCTGACTCCTTACATGATTCTTCACGAGTACTTTTCACGGCTCACCGAAAGTTTTCGGGTAATCGAGGTAGAGAAGGACGTTGAGAAAGGACGTAGCAAAAATATACTTTTATTCTAATACGGGCCCATCAAATGGGAAAGAATTACGTCACGAAGTACTTTGCGGGCGACAAGCAGATTTTTCTATTTCAATGCGAAGTATTGAATTCTGGATCAATAGAACTTAGGCGAATTAAACGGGTTCCGTAACGCTAAGATGGGAACAAATTAATCTTAATGTATTAATACTGAATAGATATTAAAGACGTAATAATTCGCAATGACTTGTCTTACTGAATTGCTCGACTATATATACAGTTTTATTTTCTAAGGGACGTGGTCTAGACTCGTCCGTGGAACGAGCTTCCGTGGTCGGATTCATTAGTTTCTACCCCTAGGGCGGAACTACCAAACAGCTGTGTGTGTCAGATTTACCTACATATTCCAATAGTTTTATCTCTATTACAGGATTCGCGTGTCACATATCTGTGTTGCAATTTATTTTGGTCAGAGTTTGTATTTACATAGTTGCTTTGTGGAATCCCGTCTTCTGATAAATCTATCCCAAGACGCGAATTTTTTATTTATCCGTTTCATCTTATTGACCTGATATCCATTTCCCGCGTTCGTATTTTGTGTGTTCCCCCGCTCACCTCCAACGACCGCTTGCCTCCTCTCTATTCACATATATTTTTTCATTTCTTATTTTCTATACAAATTCCTATATCCAAATTAATATATATATTCTCATCTTCGTATCGTCATATTAGACATATCATTTTATATAGTTGGAGTTTTTCAGGATTTAATAAGAACACCGTGCGTCCATTTTGTGGAGTTTCTCACTGGACCTATTTAATTTTGCAATTTTGTACCAGAAGCCTACCTATTACATAACTTGAGAACCACTATACTCCCCTGCCAGTAATGGAGTTCTGATAAAATTGCGCATAACAATTACATAGGTAGATACATACTAAATACATACTTTAGCACACCTAATGTCTGACAGCATTTTCAACATACGCACAAGGCATCGACACTTACATAAGTGCATACACCTGTATTAAACGAGCCTATTTATGCCATGATCTGCCATATAGCCATATAATACAATGATATTTAATACATTTATATACAATTTATTTCATAATTTATTCCCATCCTTTTTGGATTGATATACAAATTATGATTACGACGCTTTACTCAAACATAGTAAGGCATGTAAGAAAGCTATAGAGGCAGCGAGACGTGTTTATATTCATGCATCTTCCTCTTTCAATAAATGCGTCGCTACAATAATGCCTAGAAAAGGATTTAGAAATACATGAACGAGGGATTTCTTGCAAACTTGACTCGTCTCCCGGAGCGCGTGAAAACGTGCGTCCTGCCGTTACTCTCTCCGATTCCTGTAGAGGTGTGCGTTTGACTTCTTGTGGTGTCATTATCTCCCATGCCATGCACTCTACAAGGTGACGTGCACCTGCCTGGGTACATGGGTGTTGCTGATCACCAGGTACGTTACAATTATGTGAGGGAGGTAATCTCGCCTGTTTTAGTATGTCCACTGAGACAGTGTCTCTTCTTCCGTCAGGACATTCGAATTTGCAACCGCGCTCGATTACTGGGTAAGGGCCAGCATATGGCGCTTCTAGTGGTTTGCGAACGCAGTCTATTTGCGAATATTTGTGGGCACGAAAGGCTTGGGCACCAATTGCAGGTGCCCAATGGGAGGTCTGTGTAAAATCGACTTGTGCCATGGTTGATGCCAATTGCTTAATAAACTTTGAGTCGGCTTTCGATGACGATGCCGATGACGAAATTAAAGGTTTTGGGCACAAGTGTGGTTCTCGTGATTGGGCAAAGAGCGAATGCTTAAAAGGACAATTGGGAGTGCCACCAGCCAGCCTTGCCTACGGGATATTATGGAGCACTTTAACGTCCTTTGTGCTCTTTCTACCATCCCGTTCGTGGACAAGCGGTACGCCGTTGGCGGAGACGCTGAAAACTAACGAGGACAGATAGTTCTGATTCGAATTGGGCGCCTCTGTCGGTCACGACGTAAAGCGGAACTTTAAACCTGGAAATCCACCTTTCTATGAAAGCTAACGCAACCCTTGCGGCACATATCTCCGGGATTGGCAGTGCTTCGATCCACCTCGTCGCTCAGTCGATGCATGATAGTAAATACCGATTGTTTGAGGGATAGGATTGTCCAGACAGTGTTCACGGTGGGCGTGGTCCAACTATATCGATATGCAACGTTTCGAACCTTGAGGATGGAATATCAATAGTTAGGATCGGGGATTTCGCATGGCGACTAATCTTGGAAGATTGACATGGGAGGCACTCTCTTGTCCAGGAGCGAATATCCCTGTCCATATTGGGCCATAAATATCGAGATTGAATGAGACGAAGTGAAGCCTTGATTCCAGGGTGTGACAGATTATTTAATTGACTGAAGATAGTTCTTCTGCACGCCATAGAGATAAATGGTCGTGGGTATCTTGATGTTACTTAACACAAAGGCTGAACTTCCTCAGGAAAAGGATGAGATTTTAGTCGCGATCGAAATTCCTTCGTTTCTTCGTCATCATCTTGCGCTGTTGCCAAATCTCGGAGATGAAGAGAGTCAATTTGGACATAATTGACGTTCCAATAAATGCGGTCAGCGACTACTTTGTCCTGACCACGCACGTAAGCGATATCGCTGATGTATTCTAGAATGGCTGTCCAATGGCGTTGTTGCCTGTCTGTTTTTGCACTTAATTTCGACGGAAAGGCCGATACTAAGGGCTTGTGTTCAGTGCACAAGGTAGCATGGCGACCTTCAATCAGGCCTGAAGTGGATGACAGCAAGATATGCCACTAGGAGCTCTCTGTCGTAGGTGAAGTATGCTTTCCGCGTCTGGCTTAGCTTGCTGGAAAAAAATGTCACTGGTTTTGGCTATCCATCAAACATTGGTGGCAGGGCAGCACCTGCCGCGTATTGGGAGCAATTCGTCACCAGCTGGTATGGGGAATCATTGGGTAGTGGGTGACAGAGTTTAACGGAGCCGATTAAGGCTGGTTTTGTATTTTCAAATTCTCCTCGTGCCTCATCATTCCACACGAGCTCACGAGCATTAGGTTGCAAGTGGATAAACTCCGTCAACGGGGCTGCAATCGCGGGAAAGTTAGGAATCATTCTTCAGTAGTATCACAACATGCCCAAATATCTTCGAAGCTCCCCATATTCCATTGTTAATGGCATATCTCCTATTTCCTCCATTTTCTACGCTAGTGGGCAAATTCTATCCACCGAAATTTGATGTCCTAAAGATTCGATTTCCTCCTTTTCCAGCTCGCACTTCTTCTGTGATATTCTCAGACCGTTTTCGACCAGGATTTTAATGACTTGCTCCAAATGCTTCAGGTGTTCGTCCATATTGTTTGAAAATATCAAGGTGTCGTCTATACGAGTATATACATAAACGAACCCTAATCCCCGAAACAGCTTGTCCATGTACCGTTGGACGGTGCAGCTTGCATTACGGATGCCGAATGGGAGGTTTATGTACTCCTCAAACCAAATGGAGTTGTGTTTGCAGTCATATCTATGTCTGCCTGGCTTATAAGAATTTGGTTATAAGCACGAACCAGATCCAACCTTGAAAGATCCCTTTTACATGGAGGTGGTTCGTAACACTTTGAATTCGCGGCAACAGATACTTGTCGGGATTTGTGATCGCATTGAGCGCTCGGAAATCGCCGACCACCCTGTACTCACCGGACGAATTCTTCGGCACCATGTGAATCGGCGAAACCAATGGTGAATTTAACAGGCGCATGACCCCCTCTTTCAATAGTGTTTCAAAAGTTGCTTTGGCAACATGTAGCTTCTCTAATGAAAGAAGCCTGGGCCGAACGAATGTCGGTGGAGCACTATCTGCTTCGATTGTATGCGTCACTGAGTGCGGCGATGACGAAGAGGGATGAGCGTGGCCGTACAGAGCCTCATATTTCCCTAATATAGCTCTGCAATGGGGCGGTAGGTGCTGAAGATGATTAATAATTAAGGCTACCGCAGGCTCTCCAGATGGTCTCACTTCCAAAACAAGTTGAGTTTGTGCCTCTATAAATATGCCCCGCGCACAATCCACAAAAAAATTAAAATGCCTTAGAAAATCAATTCCTAATAAGGATGAAGTAGTATCCGCGACTACAAATGACCCCTTAAATGATCAGCAAAGACTAGGGATCACTATGCCCGTGTGAACCTCTTCGTGCACTTTTATTTTTCTGCCATTAGCCGTTGAAATATTTATATTGGACTAGCGTAATTCACCCTAGTTCACCAATTTAGCCCGAACTTTTGATACACTCGCTCCCGTGTCGATTAAAAACACATTTATTAATAAATATTTCAGCGGCGAAGGTGATAACAGATAGCATATCAGCGGCCGAGTTTGCAATGGCATGCCCAGTTAGTTTTCCACTGGGACTGGCGAAGATGGCCTGGAGGAAGATTGAATCTGCCCTTTTTCTCCTCTCTTGGCCCTTCTGCATTAGGGTTTGCAGAATTTAGCGTTCTCTCCAAATTATATGAGTGAGCGGCAAACTACAAGTCTTTAGTTCTCCCGGGAGGTTCGCAATTTTCCTGTTATATTATGCGCACTGTGATCACTATTATTCTGCATATAACTGGGACGATTCTCTTTAGGGTACCTACCTTTGGGCACTGACCGCGCACTTACCGCCGAATAATTTATATAATTATCACACGTATCGTTATTAACATAAGTCATAAGCGCGTTGTACACGGAAACGGTACTGCGAGCTATCGACTTAGTACAAGTATTTATATTAAGGCACTGCGCTCTATCAAATGTCATCAGTTTATATGCCAGTTTTCTCAATTGTGCCAGGGCTAAGTTTTCTGAGTGACAATTTTGGGCTAGATGTTAGCCAGCAGGGACTGAATAAACTTGTGTCTCACGAGCTCTTCACCGAATCCTACCTGAAGGGATGTTCTCGGTAGTTCTTCCAAATTAGTTTAGGGTCGGCCTTTGAGCGTGTAGGATGCAATGAGCTTCTCGAAAAGCTCAGGTTTGGTCTCCTCGAATAGCCCAGTCACTTTCGCCCTTAAAAGTTTCTAATTTTGGTCCGATATAATAGCCCCTGGAAGACGATTGACAGTCTCAGGAACAAGTGAGGCTAATACAAGGAAGAATTTAGTCTCCTCCTTTATTCCGGAGATGTGAAATTGGGCCTCTAAAATTTGGATCCAACCTGCGTCCATTTCTTCGATACCTTAACTGTCCGGTCGAAACGAAGGGTCACCAATTTATAGGAAAAAGATCCGATTTTACCTAATTAATAGGTAGCTAATTTACAGTGAAGGTGAATTAAGTTTATGACTCCATAAATCATTCTTCACGGGTACTCTGATTTAGGCTGGGCTTACCGAAGGTTTTCGGGTTATCAAGGTAGAGAAGGACGTTGAGAAAGGACGTAGCAAAAATATACTTTTATTCTAATACGGGCCTATTAAAGGGGCTAACGGCACGTCACGAAGTACTTTGCGGGCGACAAGCAGATTTTTCTATTTCAAAGCGAAGTATTAAACTCTGTAGTGACAGGACTTAGGCAAATTGAACGGGTTCTCTCACCTTAAGATGGGAACGAATTAATCATAATGTATTAATACTGAATAGATCTTAATGTCGTAATAACTCTTAATTACTTGTCTTACTGATTTGCTCGACTATATATACAATTTTATTTCCTAGGGGGCAGGGCCTAGACTAGTCCGTGGAACGAGCCTCTGTCGTCAAGTTCATTTGTTCCACCCCTAGGGCTGAGCTACCGAACAGCTGTGTGTTTCAGATTTACCTACATATTCCAATAGTTTGATTTCTATTACAGGATTCGCTTGTCACAAATCTCTGTTGCAATTTTCTTTAGTCAGAGTCTGTATTTTTCCAGCTGCCTTGTAGAGTCTTGTCTTCTGATAAATCGATCCCAAGACGCGAATTATTTGGTTATGCGTTTCCTCTTATTGACTCAGGTGTCTTAACCTGATATCCGTTTCCCGCGTTCGTATTTTGTGTTTTCTCGCGCGCACCTCCAACGTCCGCTTGCCTCCTTCTATTGAAATATATATTCATTCCATATTTTCTATACAAATTCATATATGCAAATTACTATATACATTCTCATCTTATTCTAATATTAGACATATTTTATATGTGTGGATTTTGTCAGGATTTAACAAGACCACCGCCGTCCATTTTGTAGAGTTTCTCGCTGGGTCTATTGAATCCTACAATTTGGTGCCAGTAGCCTACCAATTACATAACCCGAGCACCACAGCTCCATTCTAACCGGTTAAAACATTTGCGCTTTTAATGTCTCTGGACAGAGTTCTACTTGTTTTCCTCATTATTTTGGTCCTCTGTGTCTCCTTATCCCAATGAGTTCTTTCCGGATTCAATCCCGACACGTGGACGTCTGTCGATAGCATCTCTCAATAAGGAGTGGAATAGCTTATTGCAATCGCCCTTTCGGAAAAAGTAACCACATCTCAACCGCTATAGGAAAAGATTGCATTGCCATTTTTTCAGAAGAATCGACGCCGTTCTACTCAGTGAAAACAATACAGGCGAATATTGGACTACTGGACCAAACGCACTATTCCAGCAGCTGTTGTGATTAGGATATTGAATGAGGCTGGGCAACCTTATACGGCTATTTGACCGTTTCCTTCCTTGGGACAGAGAGTACTACCCATACCCTTTTCAAATACGTATCGCAAATGGTACCTAAAGCCAAATAAGGGCACAGACATGGGAAAATGGCGAACCCAAATTTGTTGTTCTTTCAAACGCGATGCGTTGAAACGTACCGATTTCACCATGTTAGAAAGTAGTAATAGTTATTGAAAATATGAGTAAATAGAAAAGTAAAAGTAGCACAGACATTCCAAGACCGAGTTTACCTTAGCAAAAAAGAGGAAGGGGGAAAAGTATAAGACTCAAATGTTAAAAATGAAATGGACCAAAAGCATGTTAGTAACAATTTCAATAGAAAATATGTAAATGTCTTTGAGTGGTTTTCCTCCCCTTGAAGGTGCCACCCGTTAAAATAAGCAAATATCTATTATAAAATTCATCAAAATATGCCTAGGAAAAATATGAGGTTCATTTTAATCGAATTCTCGGATTAAAAATAGAACATTTGATTACCTACCTTTGACCCCCCGGACCTTTAAAGTCAGGAATGATGTTTGAGGCATATTTTGGGTCCTCAATTTTGCTGTTTAATCCTTATTTTTCGAAGGACATCAAGTCGAAGATGGGGAAGATCCAGATGATGGACATCACTAAGGAATGTACTCTGAGTCCGCTCGAAGTGGGGGAACTCCAGGTCTCTCTGTGCTACAACGACAACTTGGAACGACTCACGGTCACGGTGGGCGACACGCGAAACCTTAAGGTAAGAAAGTCTCGAACACGAACCAACCGAGACACCCAAGACTTTCAGGTGCTGACGGGAAAAGGCATTTTAAGGTAAAACCAATGATGGCATTTCCACTAGAAAGTAATCGTAAAGAAACTGTTTTGCAAGGAGGTGGATGGTATAGAATTACAAGGGTAAAAAAACCCTCTGTTCTACCGGCCCCAGTGCCCTAGATTAGTCTCGAAACCACCTGGCCTTTAATTCTTTTATCATCTTCCTACGGTCTTCTTCATCACTCTCTCACGACCCTCTTCTCATTCATTATCTTGGGCGGAAGCTAAGTTTACAGGCTCCTCGCTGGCAAGTTTCCGTTGGCTTCCAACGGGGGCCCAAGGCTCCCGTTGGAGGGTTTGCGGAGGTTTATCATACCTGCATTCTTCCAGCCTTTTAGAGCCACCTCGATCTTTATTTTCTTATTTTTATCTTTTATACGCTTATGTCTCAGAGTCACGCCCCAACGCGAACTTCAGGTTACCTGAAGGGAGGGGGTGCCCCTAGTAGGGCCAACCAATCCAACTGGCGAAGTTGGATTGGTTGCCATCTCTTCCTTTCAGGGCAGTGCCCTTAAACACCCTCGCCCCCGACCATTTAATGTATCAGGAGACCGTCCTAAACAATAACAAAAATGGGGGACGGCACTCGGGCTCCAGAAGGAAGGCCGTGGCCGTCAATATCCCGGCATAGGGATGTACGGCTGCAGGCCAGTTAAACAGTAGGACGTCGAGGTCGAGGTCGACAGCAGGGTTTGACGCCTCCTGGAGGCCGTGGCTGAGGTCGAGGTCAACAGCAGGTCTTCACGCCTCCTGGAGGCCGTGGTTGAGGCCGATGGAGATTTCATTCAGCTCTTTTGGTAAATATATCTGTATAAATGAACTATCTTTGCTATTTCCTTTTTCATGTTGAAGTCAGACGACAAATTTCACATCGCACCCTGTAATATGCTTCCCCAGAATGATAAAAGACCTTTTTAGACTTCTTTTCTTTCTATTATTCCCTAATCTTCCTCAGTATAAATACCGTATCTCTTTTTCTTCTACCTGGTAGGAATCCAGTCTCCTTATTTCCTATAGTTGTTTCCTCTCTTAAGCTCTCGTTCATAATCCTCTCACGGTTTTCCCTTATAAGTGACATTAAAATTCCTGGATGTTACCTTTTACTTTCAACATAAGTACTATGACACCATAACTAGTTTGGCATTCACTCTTCTTTATAAACAGGGGTTGGATAAAATAATAGAGAGAAAATTGATTCAGACACCTTGCTGACAGTCTCGAGATATAATTTTGCCCATTCTTTGAGCAAAACCTGCTCCAGCTTTTTATGAGACGCTATTGGAGAGATTCGGTTCCTGAGTTGATGCTCAAATTGACTCCACAAATGTTCGACCCTATTGAGATTTATTTGTCAATTGCTGGTTCAATTCCAGGGTTCAAAGTCATTTTGAAGCATTTACAAAAGAGTTCATTGTGGGTCATAGAAATAGTCGGAGGGCGGTGGCGTGGACCCTGTATCACTCAGACCGGTTAATCCGGGTTAATATTTGAATGAAGTGGGTAAGGAATGTTAGGGGTATATTATTTATTGTGTGAAAGCGCTGAGTGGTGGCCACCAATATTTTTGTATCAGGGAATTCCATATGCTTACTCGATGTTAGACAAACATGAAAGGGGATGGCGAGTTTGTGGGATTGAGTGAATGGCGTGCGATCAAATGTAGATCAGGAGTAACATAATGCTATGTTTAATTCTGAATATGTGAGTTCGAAAATTGTATGGGTAAAGTTTAAATTTGCAACTGTGAGGAGTTATAGTGCATGGCGTGTATTGAAGAGTCCTCCTTGCTATTACGCTCGACGGGTGACGAGGACTTTTGACAATGGGCCTACTTTACGTCTCTGTCGAATTGGTTCTGACTCCTTATAATTTCTCACGAGGATTATGCGTTGTTAGGCTGGGCTTTACGAAGGTGTCTCGCTAATCGGGGTAAATAAAGGACTTTGGAAGGACGTAGCAAAGAAAATCTAACTGTATTCTTAAATTGATCTACGCGAAGTATCGAGTCTAAAGGCGACATGACTTAGGCGAGTAAACGGGATTCCGTGAGTTAATGATTCAGGAATAATGAATCTTCACTTCTTCTGAAAATAAATCTTCTTAATAAGGATCAATGAATAATGAAATTATGTCTCTCTATAAATATGTTTCGTCTCCAAGGGGCGTGACCTTGACTTCTCCATCGAGCAGACCGAGTCATCTCGTTTGTTCGTTATTTCCACCCCTTGGATGGGGTTTCCGAAAGCTCTTTGTATCTGATGATCCTACATATTTCATATAAATTTAGTTTTTGCTTGTTGCAGGTCTCTGTGAAATTTCTCTTGTCAGAGCCTATATTTTTTTAGCTGTTGATAAATTTTTCCAACACGCATGTCATGGTGTGATGAGGGGTGGAAGGCCCCGTAAAAGGAGGTTGATTAGGTGTTTTAAAGAGAAAGGGTTGGATGAGGATGAATTCGATGTTGTTGTGTATAATGGGTATACATGAATGGATGGGGAATTTTGGGGGCCTTTGTCCCAGGAAGGAACCTGGAGTGCTACAACCCCTAACACCCCATTGCTATAAAACTGCGGTCCTCTGATTCTCTTTTGCAAGCTTTTTTGCTTTCTCTGATTTTCAGTCATAGGCACTTTGATCTTGAAACAGGTCCTCTGGAAGCATTAAACAGTTCTTCTGAAACAGTTCCTCTGGAAATATTAAACAGTTCTTCTGGAAACAGCTCCTCTGTAAAAAAATAAACAGTCCGCCTGGAAACATTAAACAGTTCTTTTGAAAATAGTTCCTCTAGAAACATTAAACAGTTGCGCTGGAAACATTTCATCTGCAAACAGTTCCTCTGGAAACATTAAACAGTTCATCAGAAAATATTAAAAGGTTCCTCTGGAAACATCAAAAAGTTCCCCTGGAGACATTAAACAGTTCTGGAAACAGTTCCTCTGGAAACATTAAACAGTTCCATTGAAACATTAAAGACTTCATCTGGAAACCTTAAACAGTTCTTCAGGAAACAGTTACTCTGGAAACATTAAACAATTCTTCTTGAAACAGTTCCTCTGTAAACATTAAACAGTTCCATGGACACATTAAAGACTTCATCTGGAAACCTTAAACAGTTCTTCAGGAAACAGTTACTCTGGAAACATTAAACAATTCTTCTTGAAACAGCTCCTCTGGAAACATTAAACAGTTCCATGAAAACATTAAAGACTTCATCTGGAAACCTTAAACAGTTCTTCAGAAAACAGTTACTCTGGAAACATTAAACAATTCTTCTTAAAACAGCTCCTCTAGAAACATTAAACAGTTCTGCTAGAAAACTTGTTTCGGGAACATTAAACATATTTTTCATATTATATGAATCTTCGTTAAATCCCATAAAAACTGACGTGAAGCTTTGACTTTAAAATATTCTATAATAGCCTGTGACCTATTACAAAAGCTTTTAATTCACTCGAAACTTGATGTAATATTGATGTCGTTGAGAATGACAAGTGAAATTAGTAGGTGTTTCAACCCTTTTATCTAGCCCTTCCTGCAACCCCCTCTTTTTTATCCTTAAGGGCGCCTCTTCCAGAGGTTTTACGGACACGTCATTCCATTGACTTTGGTTTTAAATTCTCCCTTCTTTACTCCCCATCATCTTATTTTAGGATCTATTTTCCTTGTATTATATTTTTCTTTTTCTCACACTCTCAATGTATCCTTATCAATCTGTGTTGTGGTTGGTGCAACAGCTTCCACGTTTCTGATCTCGCTGATTTTAATCTCTCCCAGATGTCTTCTGCACACGTGAAAGTCGATTTGGCTTTTCCTCCCTCCACTTTTATTGGTTAATAACTGCGTTTCATTCTTCTAGACAAAAATGTATTGCATATCGCTGCGAAAACAAAGGGTAAACCAAATTCCACCACCCATTTCCCTTCTCCATTCTGTAGGTGACTGGATCGAAAACTGGCTGCATAGTCGAAGGCAGCGAGTAGTGGTGAACGGGCAAACGTCCGGTTGGCTACCGGTAACAAGCGGCGTTCCCCAAGGCTCCGTGCTGGGCCCCCTACTCTTCATCATCTATGTAAACGACATAGATGATGGCATAACTGCGAGGATTTCCAAATTTGCCGACGATACCAAACTAGGTATGAACGTGGCAGACGCGGAAAACGTCGAGAGACTCCAAGCCGACTTGAGGAAACTCGGGGAGTGGTCAGACAAATGGCAAATGCCGTTCAATGTCGAAAAGTGCAAGGTGATACACATCGGCCACAGAAATCCCCAAGCCGTCTACAGCCTCAAAAACTCGGCGCTCGAGAGCACAGACATGGAAAAAGACTTGGGAGTCGTGATCACCAGCGACCTCAAGTTTTCCAAGCAGTGCATCGAGGCGGAGAAGAAAGCCCAGAGAATCTTGGGGTATATCAAGCGACAGTTTGGGTATCGGAACAGGGAAATCGTTCTCACTCTCTTTAATTCCCTGGTCCGACCTCACCTGGAGTACGCAGTCCAGTTTTGGAGTCCATCCCTTCGGAAGGACATCGCCCGACTAGAGCGAGTACAAGCCAGGGCGACCAAACTGATCCCCTCGATCAGGCACAAAAGTTACGAAGCCCGCCGAGAAGAACTAAACCTCTTCTCACTGGAAACCCGAAGACGGCGCGGTCAATTAATCGAGGTCTTCAAAATCCTCCGAGGTATTGACACGTAGGCAACGGGGACATGTTCCAACTAAGCGAGGGCGTAACGAGAAACCACGGCTACAAAATTGAGCTGCCGCGTTATCACCGGGACAGATGCGGGAACTTCTTCAGTTACAGTATCTGCAACGAGTGGAACGCGCTTCCGCCAGAAGTCGTGAACAGCGACTCTGTGGAGCAGTTCAAAAGGCGCCTGGATAAAGTCCTGGTTTGCTGACAGGCTCACGAGTCCCTGAATCGTAACAAGTACCCTCTCGTATGGACCGTAAGGTCTTTTAGGGTACTTATTTTCCTTGTGACTCTCTCCAATATCAAAACCTCCTTGTATTGTATACCATTCTAAACATTTTTTTTTAATCACCGACATGCCCATTGATGTCTCCCTCCGGTCTTCTGTATTATTTTCTCCTTTCTCTCTAATAAACATAATTTTCTCGATCTCTAACTTTTTCGAGAAGGTCTGTTTCTCCTCCTCTTCCATCCCTACTTAGTAGTCTTCTGCACATACGATAGAAACCATCTCACTTAGTCACAGCTGGACTCTCATCACCATATGAGTCACCCTACTTACACTAAACAAACTTTCCTTTAGTCTATTTGCTAATAATATTCCCACTCCATTTCTACCTTGTGTATCTGTTTCACTATTGGGCATTTTATATAGTTTACCTCATTCCTCCATTTTATTCGCCTCTGTCTCTTACCCCTATCAGATCTCCCATCTTTCTTCTCTCCTCTCTCCCCGCTATCATTGCCATATTAAAGCATCCCCACGTTAACCTTGACTCTCTCCCTGCCTCAACTTTGGAGAAAGCTTCTTCAACCATGCCCGCTCTTGACTCCGCAGCCATTTCTCATTTCACACTGGGGCAAGTGAGGCTTCTAAGCGTCGCCACCAACATGAGGTGCTATTGCTTTTTCCGAGACTGGGTTCAAATGATTCTTCGTTTCGGGTTTTGGCTGAAGGCTCTCACAAGAGTTTTCTGGCTTGCCACAGAAAAGCCATCCACCGAGAGTCACTCCTATGAGGTCGAGTATGACTTTCATCTTGCTTCTGGATAGGATGAGCCTCCAGAGAGAAGGTGGTATAGATCCATCAACGGTAGCCTAAACCTGATTGAGGGCATAGTTGGCCGGTTGCTCTGACTAGAGACCAATAACACCCACTTTTGCCACCTGGTTATCAAGCAGGTCTTGGGCTTAAAAATATAGAATAGATGTGGTGGTGGAAGGGGTTGAAAGTGACCAATTATAATTTTAGAAAACACCAGGGATCAGATGAAAGCTGGCCGGCAACTAGCCTGCAAAAATTAACCTCCGAACAAGAAAAATAGGTGAGAAGGGCATTGCAGAGAAAGTGAAGACAAAAGAGTAAAACTGAGATGTTTAAAAGAAATTCAGCCCAGGTTGTATCATTCAAGTTTGAAACTGCCGAGAGCACTGGCCGACAGAGCGTGCCTCTCTTTCAGGTACTAGTGATCACAGTCACCATAGGGCCTCCCTTTAAAGGGGTCCATATGGAAAAAGGCAAAACTTTGTGGTGTGGATGAATATAAGACAATGCAATTCCATTTGGGTTGATCGTATAAAATTCATGTCTGGCGACTACCACCACGGGCAGAGCGGCCCTACTCACGCTTAGCCTATTATAAGGCTATTTAAAATGAATCCCGAAAAGCAAACAAAACACCAAGAAGCTAAAACCAAAAGGAAAAGAAGAAAAACAGAACAAAGATAAGCCACAGAGGCATGCATGCCCGAGCGCCGGAGGGAGGTCAATTTCATCGACTTGGAAAAGCTTCATATTAGGCATAATTCAGGCTGGATTAGGGTAGATAAGGGAAGGACATGCTATGGAAAATAAGCTATTTAAGGTTAAAATAATTATCTCTCTCTCTTTCTTTTTTTATGATTCTCTTGATTCGAACCCATCTTTTTCATTCCTCAGCCGAGTGGGACGTATGGCAAATTGAGATTTTGTGATGGTAGCCTCTCCCTTTGAAGGACAAAGAATGCTTGTAGTGGTGAGGATTGAAGGATATTTGAGAAGATCATTCTTGGGAATGTAAATCCAAATTGGAAATTCCTCTTCGCTCCATTTCACTTCTCTGCATGCATCACTATACACTCAAATTAGGGAGGAAAGAGATCCATTCCATTCCATACATTCACACATGCTCAGATTACTACACTCTATATAAATTCTAAATCACGAACGATATATATATATAAACACATATACAAAGTCATAGTAGTATCCATTTATGTATAAATATGCTTTTGAGCAAAAATGACGCAGTTAAACGGAAAAACTTTAATTAGGAGACTGGTTTCGGAAATGATTGATCTCCATATTGAGCCTGAAAATAATGATAACAAAGGCAAAAGGGCTGAATTTATAGTGTTAGATGTAGACAATAAAAAACAAATAAAATGTTTCATATTCGGTCCCTTTTTGTGTTTACAACGACCCTAAACAAAGAGTCTGCCTTATTTCCGAATCACATCTAACGATTCTGTGCATCTTTTGGGAGTCTTTCCTAATTCTAATCCCGCTTAAATAAAACAAGATTCGATCTCGTTGACTGGAAACACCACTTTGTAAAGTAAGCTTCTTCCTAGATTGGTGTCCTGATTTCGCAGGGCACGCCATATTTGATCTCTATCTCCGCGCTGATATTGGTAGCAAAGATTGGCAATCGGAGGTAGAAAACGGACTGAGAGAATACTATAATCTAATTTTAGTAACATACGAGACAACATATAATAGACTTAAATTTATGATAATAAAACAACGGAAACTATACAGTTCGGGAACTTTATTTCTCATTAGACTGACGGAAAATTTCTCTTTAATTCCTAAAAGCCGTATTTTATTGTGCGGACGAGCACATTCTGACCTACGATCCTTCAGTCTCCCGAGCTACGATAGCGGCCTCTGGAACCCTGAATTTAACAGTTGTCGATTATATTAGGTTGTTTAGAAATTAATTTCATTTAAATTGTTCCAAATTTACTGGAAACAGTTTAAGTTAACTCTAGGTCTTTTATAGGCTAGCAATGCGAACGACTTTTATAGACTAACAATGCTTAGACCTTCTATAAACTAGCAATGTGTAGGGCTTTTAAAAGTTGCAATGTGAAGGCCTTTCATAAGCTTGCAATGTGCAGGCCTTTTATAAACTAGTAATTGCGTTGGGGTTTTATAAGCTGGCAATGCGAAGGCTTTTTAGAAGTTAGCAATGTATAGGCCTTTTATAAGCTAATAATTCATAGGTCTTTTCCTAAACTAGTAATGCGAAGGCCTTTCAGAAGCTAGCAATATGCAGGCCTCTCAGAAGCTAGCAATGCGAAGGACTTTTATAGACTAATAATGCGTAGGCCTTTTATAAACTAGCAATGTGTAGGGCTTTTATAAGCTAGCAATGCGGATGCTCTCTATAAGCTAGCATTGAGTAGGCCTTTTTATAAGCTAGCAATGCGCAGGCCTTTTATAAGATAGGATGCGTATGTCTTTTATAAGCTAGCAATGTGTATGCCTTTTATGATCTAGCACTGCGCAGGCATTATATAAGACGGCATTTTTTTTCATTTTGTTTAAAGAAAGTTGCCCGCGCCCTAGGGCACAGGGCCATTCTTCATAAGAGATGTCTCAAAAGGACAAATCTCGAGTTAAACTAAAAAGACCTAATTCTAATACTGATCTCGATGCAGCTGCCGCAGATCCTACTGTATAACAGATACATAAAGTGATTAGGGAGACTGACCAAGCTGTCTCACGTTTCTCTTTACATCCATCAACTCCCGGCTTAGAGAAATCCAACACAAACCCGAATTATCCGGCCAAACATCCTAATTCAACGGACAGTCATAAAACGCTGTAACATCATAAAACAAAAATTACACAAATGATCCAAAATTGCGTATCGATCCCAACTTTGTTTCTTGGGTATATTTAAGCTCTACAATGGTTAATTTGACCAAAATAAGTCCATTAACAATTAAAAAAGTTGTGGAATCCATCTGCCATGGCCTTTTCAGTGAGGTGAAATATTGCAGAACAGGATCCCTCTTAATACACACAAAATCTTCAGACAAGACAACCGCCCTTTTAAATACAAAAACCATTATCAGTAGACAATATGGCTGACGTAGAGTGCTCAGTTGCACAAAAATTAAACACTATTCAAGGTATTATATATGCACTTGATCTACTATATTTTGATGAAGAATTATTACTTAGTGAACTAAAAATGCAAAATGAGTCACTTATGAAAATTAGACGCGTTAATAAAGGCCCTTCCCGTACCCCCACCCCCTTGTTAGTATTAACTTTTACCGGAAATGTCTTAAGAACATAAGAACATAAGAAAAGAAGGAGACTGCAAAAGACCATTCATGGCCTACACTTGGCAGCTCCTGTTCCAGTCAACACACAAAAGATTTCTTACCAGAGAAAAGTCATCAACATTGTCCCCCTTTACAGGAGTTCGTCAGATGTCTTGCCTTCTAAATTATATTATGGATACCTTACGTTCATTATAGACATCCATTATCCTAATCACTTGATGTGCTTTAATTGCTGGCATTTTGGACATGGAAGTGGGACATGTAAAAATAAATCTAGATGTCTATTGTAATGAACAATACAATTCTCAAGATTATATTTCACCAAGGGAATCATCTAAATGTATTCACTGCTCTTCTCTCAACCATTTAGGAAATTCTAAGGAATGCCTTGTATGGATCAGGGAGAAAGAAATTATTCATTTAAAAATTGATAAAAAATTATCCTTCTCGGAAGCTCGACAGGTATATTTAATAAATCATCCCATAAATGCAACTGACATATATACAAATAACAGCAAAAAAGTATAACTGAAAAAGCATCAGAGGAAACACAATGCGACCTACGCATTACTAGACCACAAACTCTACCTGCAACAAGTGCTAATAACAAAGATAAACACAACTCAGAAAATGCTGATCTCCCAAATGAATATTTATGATCTATCTTAAAATAATATAAGAAAATCATGGAAGCAAACATTTTCCCTCAACAGGCAGTTAACAAAATGGCTATAGTGTTTAATAAAATGGGCTTTGCAAAGGAAACAATTGATTCAAGGGATGGTTACAGAATATTAGTAGGTGATTAATACTCTAAATTATTTATAGCTTATAAACTTTAGAATATGTCAATGGAATATACACAGCTATACAACACGGTTACCATTCTTGCAGATAAATTAAATTAGTATATCCCATCAATTATAACATTAGAAGAAACGAGGTTAGGAATAGAGCAAAGCATTTCTTTAAAAGGATATTGCATCTTAAGAAAAGATAGAAACTGCAGTGGAGGAGGAGTTTTACTCTTCATAGCCTCCTGGGTACCATTTATAGCTTTAAATATCACTTAAGATTTGGAAGCTATAGTAGCTATAATAAATTTACCATCTTTAAAATTCACAATTTGCTCAATCTATATACCTCAAAGAGTTCCTTCAACTCCACAAGATCTAATGAACATTTGTGACCAACTCCCTGCATCAATATTAATATCTAGAGATTTTAATGGACATCACTACCTGTGGGGCTCATCAGAATGCTGCCAGAGAGGAAATTTAATAACAGATTTGATTGAAGAAGCAAATTTATACATTCTAAACTCAAAGGCCCCAACTTATTGCAACGAATTAAGAGGACACCTTTCTCATATAGATATATCTTTACGGTCCCATTCCTTAAAAAACAAACCTGCAGTGGAAGGTATTACCATACCTTTTTGATAGTGACCACTTCCCCATAATTATGAAAACCATATATGAAATGAAGCACAATACTAGGCCTAAATGGTTATACAAAGGTAACTTAAGCCATTTTCATCAAGGGCTACAAATTCAAAAAGTATATATTTCACTTAATGCAAATGACGCTTGCCTTCTAGTGACCTCTGCTTTCATCAAATGTGCAGTCAAAAACATATCAAAGTCATCATCAAGAATATCCCCTAAATATAACAATCCTTAGTGTAATGATAGTTGTGTATACGCAATAAAAGTCAAGAAAAAAGCATATTAATTATTTAAGAAGTCCATGAATCCAGAGACTTTACTATTATATCATAAAGCTTTAGCCAGAAGGGTAATTAGATTATCAAAACGCCTCTCCTGGAAAAGATTTGTACAAAATTTAATCACAACACTCCTAAAGTAGAAGTTTAAGATAAGATAGGGAGATTCACAAAAGGATGTAAACCCCAACCATTCATCCCCCTTTATTCTAGCAGCAACCTTACTTCTGACCTACTTGAGACTGCCCAAATATCAGCTGGCCACTTTGCTACTATAAGCAGCATTCAGTCCTACATAGAACCCTTTGTATACACTATGGTGGAGGCTTAATTTAATGAAATTTCATTTGGGGTGTCAAACAATGAAGAATATAACTGCTCAATTACATTATGTGAATTAGAAAAAGCTATTCCTCAAAACAAGCCAAGCTCTCATAGTATGGATAACATAATATATCCTTTACTAGCAAATCTTACTAACTGAAATAAACACCATTTCTTATATTTCTACAATCACTTTTTTCTAAATGATATCTACCCAGACTCATGGAAAGAGAGTTTACTCATCCCTAATTTAAAGCCAGGGTAACCAATTCAGGAACCATCTTCTTACCGTCCTATAGCTCTGACAAGTTGTTTAAACAAGATAATAGAGAGAATCTTGACCAACAGGTTATGGAAATATCTTAATGAAAAAAAGTACTTATCATACTACCAAAGTGGATTCAGAAAGCACTTTTCAACTATAGATAGTTTGGTACGCTTGGAATGTGACATAAGGGAAGCGTTCCTCTGCAATAAATATGTAATGGCAATCTTTCTGGACATTGAAAAAGCATATGATACCATTTGGCACCATGGTCTTTATAAAAAACTATACAAGATGGATTTACGTGGCCATCTCCCCAACTTTATTAAAAATTTCATTTCCTCTAGAATTCTAAGAGTTTCGATAGCTAATCTCCCTTCAGAAAAATTCGCTGTACAAATCGGCTTACCACAGGGCAACGTTATAAGTCCACTCTTATTTTCAATCATGTTAAACGATTTATTCAAAAATTTAGACATAAACCATGCCTTGTACGCTGATGATATTGCAGTGGGGCTATCTGGTGAAAACTTGGATCAAATGCACAACCAGATGCAAAATATCATGGACTCTATCTCTGAGTGGTCACAAAAATTGGGCACCACCTTTTCTCCTACTAAAACTAAATGTATAATTTTTACAAAACGCCCCAGGAAACATAACTTTCCAGAGATGATACTATTATATCACCCTATTAATTATATACAGCTCATAAATACCTGGGTATGGTATTAGATCAGGGGCAAACTTGGGCAGCTCATATTACCTCATTAATAGAGAAATGTAAATCTGGCATTTTACTCATAAAATATCTTTTAAATGCAAAATGGGGAGGTAAATAAATATATATAAATCCCTTATTAAAAGTAAAATAGATTATAGCTTATTCCTATACCATACATCATAAGAAAGCAACCTATTAAAACTTGATAGACTACAATTTAAATGTATTAGATTAGCTATTGAGCATTAAGTTCTACTAGACTTGACTCTAAGGAAGCAGAATCTAATATAATGCCTCTTAAATTTCGTAGAATATTGCTAGGGCTAAGAGACAGTATCAAAGTACTGAGCATCGCTAATCACAATACACGTATTTGTATTTTCCAATTCTTTTTGTATAATTTGTACGACCTTTGACCTTATCCAAAACCTTTTTGCGATTGGCTTAAAAAATATATAATGAACTTAGGATATGACTTCACTGAATTAAACACCATAAAAATATTATCTTCTATATAACACTAACTAAAGTTTTCTTCGACCTTTCATTAACTGCATACCTTAAGAACAAAACTCCATCATGCATTGACCAAGTATTGTTCTTAAAATTAATTGAGTTCTATAAATCTTCACAGATGGCTCCAGAATAGATAAAGGAGTAGCATGGGCATTTAATTGGAGAGAAACAATGAAGACTTTCCAACTGCCTCATCACTGCTCTATATTCACTTCTCTATATTGAGTTCACTCAAGTATATAAATCAAAGGCTAGACAACTGAAAACTACTCATAGTCTCATACTTCCTATCAGGGCTTCCCTGCTGTGAAAGAACAAAAAAGTCATTAATTAATCCACCGTATAATTAACTATATACATAAAGTCAACCTTGAAGCTGTCTTTTGATGGATTCCTAGTCATGCAGAGAATGGATGCAGCAGCAAAGGATCAATACACTGGGACTCCTCAAATTCATCAGTCCCATTTGAACTAATACTAAAGTTTCTAAAAGATACATCACTATATAGATACATTTAGTGATTTTGTCTTTTGTATTTGTGTGTGGTTGGGTGTATATATATATATATATATATATATATATATATATATATATATATATATATATATATATATATATATATATATATATATAGGAATAACGTTACAGCCACGAGGAAAATGAAACAACGGAGAACTGCGAGGCCTTTCGACTAATGGTCCTTTACTGAGCAGACTAAAAGACAGGGAAAAAGAGAAAGATATTTATACACCTGACTAATGAAAATATGGGATATAAAGTTAAAAAGGGGTGGGATTAATAGATACCTGGAAGAAATCTATTAACAAGATGAGCCGTCAGGGTTTAAAAAAAAAAAAAGTTTACGGGTTACAAAAGATTCATCGGTTGAGGGAATTTTTCGTCCTGATTTCGTGAGGTCTTTTAAGTTCTATTCACAAGTATATATTTTGTAAAAGAATTTCCAGCAAATTTGAGATATTACTTTCAGCCCATCTTTTTCTAAAATTCTTAAAATATGTTCGGTGCTTCATGTGAAACTGATTAAATGCTCAACGCAGTGTCTTCCTTCTGGTCGTTCATAAGCCCCGAGTCTCTTTTGGAACACAGGTAATGAACAAATCTCGCATCTTCTTAACAATTTTGATCATTTTTCAAGCGATAAACTCTGCCTCTTTGAAAAGTACGCGATTTGGGAGCAAACCTCGTGCTGGGTATAAACTGCTCTACATCAAACCTACAAAGGCTTGGGAATCACATATGCAATATGAAAACAAAAAAAAAAGTTTACACATGATAACTAGAAAATATGACAAAAGAAAAATATGAGGAAAGGTTTTTTTATATAAATAAGCTAAAATAACTTCTATGTGGTAATCATTAATTCAGAAATTTTAGCTTTAAAGTCATTCTTAAACATTCTTTTGATACAAGGGTCCAAAAAATACATTCCAGGGCTGAGATTAAAATTCGAAGTCAGTTGTATAAATGCTGATTCTAAAAGATTTCGTGAAAAAAAGTCATTTGATTTGGCAATCACAGAACTCTCCTTCCAATTAATACGATGGGAATTTTCACTCAAATGGATAAAAATGGCATTTGATGTTTGCCCAGTGCTTACAGAGTACTTATGTTGCTTAATACGCACATTCAGATCCTTGCTAGTTTGCCCAATATAAAATGAAGAGCAATCCAAACAAGGGATTTTATAAATTACGTTATTTGTTTCATTAGGGCAATTTTTTATTAACATTCTTTTTAAAGTATTAGTATAAGAGGAAACAAGATTTACATTAAGTGTTTTTAACAATGTTTTTAAGGTTTCAAAGCCATTAAAATAAGGTAAAATGAGGATATTCTTGGGCGCTTCCTTCTCAATAGTACTTTCGTTATAAAACTTTTTTTTGGCTTTATTATAACAAATATCAAGTATATTTTCTGGATAACACAAGTCTGCACCGATTTTTCTTATAGATTCAATTTCCTGATCCAAATATTGAGGACTGACACGTTCCTTATTTTCGTGATTCAGTTATACATAATGAATGCCACGTTCTCTTTCTCTATTCAGTTTCCACTTTTGAGTTGTGTAGTAACTGCGTTCTCCAAATCCCTTTGTGATGCGCACTGCACAAGAATCCGTCTCAAGTTCTTAAAAAAGTGCTTTTCTGAACAAGTTCTACCTAAATCTTTACTTCCATACCGTCTAAGAAGATATGATCATCACCCTTTTAATGAATTTAGCTCCATGATGTTAAAACACCACATAGCCGCCGCCAAGCAAGAAGAAAAAGAAAAATTTAAGGAATTGAAGGAAGCTAGACTCACATTCGGTTTCTCCATTCCCGCCGATTGGAAGTACTCGTTACGACAAGAAATCTATGGAAAACTTCGTAGAACTACTGATGTCTTAACAAAGAAACTGGATAAGAAAGTAAAATCTCTTATTGCCACTAGTGATTGGACGAATAATGTACATAATAATTGTGTTGTTAATTTGTCAAGCAAAGAAATTAGGAAAAACGTCGTTTGTGCACTCGGTTACGGTTTATCCTTCTCCGTTTCAAGTAGACCCTCCACCTTAACTATTGCGTCTGCCCTTTGCAAATTTGAAAAATACTGTGAGCTTCCCCCAAATTAGGTTGACATAATTAAAGGTATTGTTTATGGGGCCACCAATGTTAGTCATGAAAGTAATTTCCCCGCTCGGTATAAAAAAAGCTTGGCCGATCTTAAAAAAGATAACGCATTACATATCACAAAAGCCGACAAGCCGAATAGTATCGTAATTCTTGATAAAAATGATTACATATCGCGCATGCATGCCCTACTGGCTGACGGTGTGACTTACAGAAAATTAACAAGGAACCCCTTAGATCAAGTTATTAAACATTTCAATAGTATAGTGAAAAAAGTCCTTAAAGATAAGAAGGAATTAATAGGTGTTTTGTCAGAAAAATCTCCCTCGTTACCTTACTTATACGGGTTGGTAAAAACACACAAAGATAACAACCCTATGCGGCCTATTATTAGCACAGTTGGTTCAGTTTCATATAACTTATCAAAATATATTACCAAACTGTTGTCCCCTTTACTTGGAACAATATCTGGTTCTTATTTACTAAACTCCCTTGACTGAGTAGAAAAATTAAATCAAATTACTATTTGCCCCAATGATAGGTTGGTAAGTTTTGACGTTTGCTCTCTCTTTACCAAAGTCCCTATTGATTCCATTTTAGATTATCTTAGTAATGAGCTTACTCATCATAAATTACCTCTATCTGTAAGTCATATTATTTCACTCATTAAGTTGTGCATTTGTGACTGTAAGTTCGTTTTTAATGGTGAATTTTACCAACAAATATTTGGTATGGCAATGGGCAACCCCTTATCTCCCCTACTCTCAAATTTGTATATGGAATTCTTCGAAAAACAATATTTACCTAATATCATTGATATCCCCTTAAGGTGGTATAGATATGTTGATGACATTTTAATTATCTTGCCTTTAAATATTGATGTAAATAATTTGCTTTCCAATTTAAATAACCAGGTACCTTCCATAAAATTTACTGTTGAATTAGAGAAAGACAATTGCCTTCCATTCTTAGATGTCCTAATACATAGGGAATCAATTAATTGCAATTTTAGTATTTATAGGAAACCAACCAACAACTTAACCTATGTCCATTTTTATTCAGGCCACCATCTTAATATTAAGATATCAATTTTTTCCTCTATGTTTTTACGTGCGTTGCGCATTGTCAGTCCTCAATATTTGGATCAGGAAATTGAATCTATAAGAAAAATCGGTGCAGACTTGTGTTATCCAGAAAATATACTTGATATTTGTTATAATAAAGCCAAAAAAAAGTTGTATAACGAAAGTACTATTGAGAAAGAAGCGCCCAAGAATATCCTCATTTTACCTTATTTTAATGGCTTTGAAACCGTAAAAACATTGTTAAAAACACTTAATGTAAATCTTGTTTCCTCTTATACTAATACTTTAAAAAGAATGTTAATAAAAAATTGCCCTAATGAAACAAATAACGTAATTTATAAAATCCCTTGTTTGGATTGCCCTTCATTTTATATTGGGCAAACTAGCAAGGATCTGAATGTGCGTATTAAGCAACATAAGTACTCTGTAAACACTGGGCAAACATCAAATGCCATTTTTATCCATTTGAGTGAAAATTCCCATCGTATTAATTGGAAGGAGAGTTCTGTGATTGCCAAATCAAATGACTTTTTTTCACGAAATCTTTTAGAATCAGCATTTATACAACTGACTTCGAATTTAAATCTCAGCCCTGGAATGTATTTTTTGGACCCTTGTATCAAAAGAATGTTTAAGAATGACTTTAAAGCTAAAATTTCTGAATTAATGATTACCACATAGAAGTTATTTTAGCTTATTTATATAAAAAAACCTTTCCTCATATTTTTCTTTTGTCATATTTTCTAGTTATCATGTGTAAACTTTTTTTTTTGTTTTCATATTGCATATGTGATTCCCAAGCATTGCCCCCCGTTTCTTTTGTAACCTGAACACTTTTTTTTTTTTTTAAACCCTGACGGCTCATCTTGTTAATAGATTTCTTCCAGGTATCTGTTAATCCCACCCCTTTTTAACTTTATATCCCATATTTTCATTAATCAGGTGTATAAATATCTTTCTCTTTTTCCCTGTCTTTTAGTCTGCTCAGTAAAGGACCATTAGTCGAAAGGCCTCGCAGTTCTCCGTTGTTTCATTTTCCTCGTGGCTGTAACGTTATTCATAAATTCCTCACGTTCCTTATTTTCGTGATTCAGTTATACATATATATATATATATATATATATATATATATATATATATATATATATATATATATATATATATATATATATATATATATATATATATTTTATATATATATTCATGTATGTGCATATGCATATATGTGAGTATATGTATGTATAATTGTTGTAACTAATGGCACTGTCTATTTTATCCTAATCCTCCCATACTAACAGACTCCACCTTTCTCTTTATGTTTATGTCTAGGAGTAGAGTTCCTTGACTAAACAGGTGATGGTAACTATCTTGCACTATAATTTCACCGTGCCAATAATCCTTATATGGTTTTAGTACCTATAAAACAGATTTAATCAATCAATCTATATATATATATATATATATATATATATATATATATATATATATATATATATATATATATATCCTATATCGATAAGGGTTAATTGTGGGGCCCACTTACCTTTAATGCAAATATTTACACTTAACCTGACGAATTAACCTAACCTACTATTATTACTCATAAAAGATGTTTAAAGAAAATCTACGAAAGCTAGGTTAGATAATAATAAGTTAGGTTATATTCTTACATAACGAAAATTATTATAGAGGTCAACCTTTATAAAACAAATAGATTAGCAATAGAAATTACATATATATATATATATATATATATATATATATATATATATATATATATATATATATATATATATATATATTACTAGGCCATTCAAATGATTACTTACCTGAGTAAATATAAATTACAAATAACCAAAAACAGAAAAGACCGGACACGAAGCATAAGTTATTTACACCGTAATACATAAGCTTAGACTATCATAACTCAGTCCATCTACATACAAGTATATACACTATAATTCCATAGATAATTTATAGGTAACTTACATACGGACATCATTACTAAATATTACACATCACCTATAACACAGGGGAACAATTTTAATCACATTTTCTAGTGACTTAGATTTATCTGCCAATTTTAATTCGTTTTTTCATGCGGATTTCAAATATATAATCCATTTTTACCTCAATGCTATAGTTATTCTGTAATTTATATTTTCTCGTTTCCCGGAAAACTGCCCTCCGGACGGACAGAGAGGGTGCTTGTAGAAAGCAAATACTTCACAATACATAGTAGTAAGATAGTAATAAGTGTTATTGTGCAAAATATTGACATTATTGTTTCTTTTTTTCAGGTCTCATGTTAGAGTGATGGCTTCGTCGAGGGGAAATTGCGTTAATGATCCAGATACCTTCTGCTACATATGTGGCTGTTACATGCAAGTTGGTCAAAGGCGCAATATATCAAACTTTGTGATCCGCACTTATAAGGCATATTTTGATGTTCCTCTTGGTGATCAAGATAAAAAGTGGGCCACACATGTTGTTTGCCATAGTTGTGTGGAACATCTTGGTGAGAGGACGAAAGGAAAGAGAAATGGTCTTCCTTTTGGAATCCCCATGGTGTGGCAAGAGCCAAAGTATCATGTATCGGACTGTTATTTCTGTCTGGTGAATACTAAAGGGATTGGCAAGAAAAATCGGCACAAGATCGAATACCCCAACATTCCCTCGGTGATCCGGCCAGTACGTCATTCGAAGGCTTTACTAGGTCCAATTTACAGTGAATATGCTTCTTCCGAGGATAAAAATGATGTACCTGATATGGTCGTCCACGGAATGTATTCAGAGTCTGCAGATTCATCATCAAATGCTAAACAGTTATTAGCTCCTCATTGTTTCAATAAAGAGGATTTGAATGACTTGATACGTGATTTGGCGCTCTCCAAGGAAGCTGCAGAACTTTTATCTTCCAGGTTATTTACACCTTATCATATTACTGAACAAGTGGGAGTACATTTGTTAAGTATTTATTTCTCTGAGACAAACAATTTGTATACTGCCACGATGTTCCCGGTCTGTTTACCGAGTTGGGACTTGGCACCTATAGCCCTGCTGAGTGGAGACTGTTTTTGGATAGCTCCAAGCGTAGCCTCAAGTGTGTCCTTTTGCAAAATGGCAATGACTTTGGTGTAGTTCCTCTCGGTCACTTTGTCCATCTGCGAGAAACGCACGATGACATAAGAATAGTCATGGATTTACTTAAGTACCATGAGCCCAATTGGATCATATGTGTAGACCTTAAGATAGTCAACTTCTTCTTTGGCCAGCAGACGGGATATACAAAGTTTCTATGCTATATCTGCATGTGAGACAGTCGAGTTCGTGACAAACACTGGTCCCCAAAAGATTGGCCAGTTCGGGAAACTTTGGAAGCAGGAATGCAAAACATTGTTAATCAGCCAATCGTCGAGAGAAGATCGTTTTCCCTTCACTTCATCTCAAACTGGGGTTGATAAAGCAGTATGTCAAGGCGTTGAACACTGACAATGATTTTTTTCAGTTCATAATATCGGCGTTTCCTGCTTTGTCATCCGAAAAAAATAAAAGCAGAAGTATTTGATGGTCCCCAAATCCGAAGACTTCTGAGTGATTCTAGATTCGTAAACACCATGAATAAAAAAGAGAAGGCAGCCTGATAAAATGAAAATTATTGTATAATATTAGTTATTGATATTACGAAAAATATGTAGCATTTAGACAGAACCTGATTTCAGATTTGAATTAATTATGCTCAAATTAGGTAGAAAAATGTAATTTGTCAATTTACAAAATACATTGTTCCCCAGTGTAATTCAGTTATTTATCAAACGCAATTATAGATGATTAATTTGGAAAAATTTTTACTTTTAGACAACACATTAGATAAAAAAAACTGGATTTTTTTAAGGTCCCTGCAGATTGTGAGGCCCTAAGGTAAAGCTTATTCAGCTTGTACCTAAATCCGGCAGTAGGTGACCCACTCAAGTTCTCATTCCCATGTCGCATTAAAGCCAGCCTCTATCTTGACGCTGGTACAGAAAATCTCTCTCTGAAACGCTCCTACATAAAACTTATTTCTGATGCTCCTAGAGAAAAACTTTATTTCTAAATGTTTTAATTCTAGATGCACGTTAAATTAGGAATTTCAAATCCACGAATCATTACGTGTTATGAAGATCCAAACTTCAAATTTAAAAATCTAAAATTCTCGAGAGTAGAACCCAAGTTTAATATCTCTATTTCGGCCATTTCTTATCTCATTTCTTTAAACAAGCAATAAAATGGCTGCCTGGCTCTTTGTTCTGACAGATTTATATCTGTTTGGATCAGATCTCGTCGATGGATTTTAGGGCTCACACCTTTTAGCTAGCTGCATCTGCAGAATTAATGGCATCTCTGCTCGCCTTTGAAAATCCTATGCCCTCTTTTTCGTTGCCCTCCTTTAAGGTTTTTCAGTAAAAAGATGTTTTCTCGCTACTCCCCCCCCCTGCTCTCAAAACGAAATCGACTTGAATTCTCTCTTCGTGCCGTAAGGCCACATGACCTCTGAAGACGCCTGGAGATGAGTAATCTTGTATCACCAATCGCCCTTCTCAACAACACCCCGACAGAGCGTGTAACCACTAAAATTTAGGTTTTTGTAAAAAGGCTTTGTGCGTTCGAACCCCGCCTGAAGTCCTTTGTGGATGATCGTTTCCTTCCTCACCTTCATATCTGGTCCTCTTTCCTTTGACCTGTTAATTTCTGGGAAATTTACAGAGATGTCTATAACCTTTAATTCTTAACCTTATTGCTGCACGAACCTATCATAACCATTGGTTAATTTTATCCATGTATATATATTTTTTCTGAATAATGATAAAAGTACTGTGTTTCTCACACATTTTGTTTACAACAGGTTCCCATAAATTATAAATGGAGGAAAATGCCTATTCTTAAGTTAAAGAATTATAATAAATGTGATAGAACGGTCTGAGGCCGCTTAAATTCAGCCGCTATCACATGTTTAGTAACACATGCTATCCAGCTGCATCTGCGAGAGGAAGCAGAGCGCGTTATCACCCACCTTAGCAAATATTTGATCAAGGAAGTTCACTCCCCCGTTTCGCCTCCATACGTCGATCTCGCTAGATTGAGTTAGGTTTATGGGCAGATAAGATATTTTCCCAGGCGCGACCGGGGCATTCCCCCGAATTCCCCCACTCAATTATCCCCTACGCCATGGAGATAGCTCCGGGTACTTATACATAGCTTTCCCCGATTGAAGCAGATCAGATCCCGATTATCTTCGCGAGGCATCACGCCGATCCGGTCTCCCTTGTGCACCTAGGAACTCTCTACCTCGAGAACCCCCATATTGTCCAGAAGAGGACAATATCCCTTGAGTGCCAAGGTTCGTGCCTTCGAGACGCCAAGTCAACAAGGCCCCCCTGTTGTTCAGAAAGAGAACAACGTTAAAACAGCCATTTTTCTTTGAGCCCGTTGAAAAGAAACAGTTCTCACCCCCCCACCCCTGTTTTTCAAAAAGAAAACAACGTTAGAACAGCCATTGTTCTGCAAGCCCGTTTGTCAAGCAACGGTTCTCGTTCCCAAGACATCACGTCAGGATAATTTAATTTCTCCCTTTTTAATTTTCTTCAAGAGAACGCTTGGTTTCAACAATAACCTCCATTGTTCATCTAGAACATCCCCGATTTGCTGTCACAAAGATCGCTCGTACTTCCGAGCCCCACTTTGCTCTCACTCTTCGAAGACAGTCCTTCCCCTTCGCTAAGGGCAACCTCTCGAAGAACCCTTCTGCTGCAAATCACCAGTGGACCGAAGATTCCCCTGCATCGTCTTTCTCTGCACAACAACTTTGTAATTACGTAAGCTGAGCATTACCTTTAATCATCTAACCTTTTGTCAACGCTACCCTGTGCTTTAAATGGTTTAGCGAACCATTCCCCCCCTTTAATTTTTATTTGTTTACCTTTTTAAATCTCTCCAAATCTTAATCGTCGGATTAGTCATATATTCCCACGACCCTTTCCATTATCCGTTTATGTAAACATTTTTTTTGTGTGTTGTTGATAGTTTAATTAATAAAACTCTATTTTATTAATGATAGCCATATTATTATCCTTGTGCTCCGTTCCACTTCTTAAGGATATTGAAGATAAATAAGCCTCTCCAGGACCCCTCCCCCCTTTTGGACAAACCTCGGTCAATCAGATTACCACGCACTCGAAATATTAGAATAATTCCCTCAACGAATAGTTATATATGGTATATCGTCGAGAGCCTATTCTACGACAGTAAAATCAAATTATAATTGCCTTTTATTTTCTTTGCGACTTTTTGAAATGAAATTATATTCCTACTTGTTCTTTTTTGAAGTATTAGCAGTCAAGATTTGACAACGAGAGTTGAACTTGATCCTTTGTTTGACCTGTGATTTGTTTCTCGAGTTGATCCTTGAAGTAGTTAATGGTAAAGAAAAATCGATCAGATAGACAGACGGAGTTGCAGGCTAAAGATAACAAAATTGGGAAGATAGCATAGATTAACTTTATGCATCACGATAAAGATACTCGTTGGCTTCATTTTTTAAAATTAATGTTTATAAAGAAACGGGAAATCAATGCAATTCCATTGAGGGTGGGTACTACTTTGATGGACCCCGTCAACCCCAAATACAGGCACTGCGAGGATAGATTTAAGTTTTCTGGGACTCCAACTGCAGGAGGAGCACAGCGGCTCATGTAAAAATAAAACCTATCATTGTGTTGGTAGGGAAAAATCTTCTGATTTCCTACTAATTCCAGGGAAATTGTCTTTCATAGTTGTTCTTCTAGGCACATAAAAAGGAAGCTAGACATTATTTAACTCGCCATTTTTATCCTCTCGCTTATATGTGTGTTTGAGGGGATAACTTCCATGCGTTTCTTTCCAGATTCCGGAAAATAGTCGTCAATTTCCAATGGAATTTCAGTCCAGAGTGGCTCTCCTGCAGCAAGCAAAGGTTGGCAATTCCTTTTGTGTGTTTGTTATATAAATTTAAGCATTTTCCTCCTTATGAAGTCATTAATATCAAAGTGGATAGAATCCTACACGGGAATTATGAAAGGAGCCGTACAAAGGCAGTTTTAGATTTGTTTTGAAAGGCAATTAATCAAAGTGCCTTTTAACCTACAAATCTAATTTTCATATCAACTTTACCCTTTGCTGATTTATTTCATTACTCGAGCCTTGATGGGTGAAATTAGAGATATAATCGTAAGGATAGATGGAAATGTAAAAAAGAAATCTAACGCAACACACACTGAGCATATTTACTGAAGGAGATCATTCCA
Source organism: Ceratothoa steindachneri (assembly GCA_963969495.1). NCBI lineage: Eukaryota > Metazoa > Arthropoda > Malacostraca > Isopoda > Cymothoidae > Ceratothoa > Ceratothoa steindachneri. The sequence continues at coordinate 135,265,477 of OZ018327.1, forward strand.
AAACCTCCGGAAATAAGTACAGGGAGAGGAAGTAGATGCACATGCTTGTGTAGAAGAAGTCGGGAACTTTGTTGGCGGGTGGGCATCTAAAGGCAAAACATTACAATTTTAAAATCTAGGTTAAAAAAGGTATTTTTTAAATCATCTGCTTTGTTGAAACTTTATTGAGGAGATGAGAGGAAAATCAAGATAAATCTGATCCATCGCAATACAATTAATAATTAAAGTATTGTATCCAACAGAGCACCTAATAGACACTTAATTGGTCTTCACAGGTTGTGAAGAGCAAGAAAACGGAGGTAGTTCGCTGTGATGAATCGCCTTCCTTCAATGAGAGTTTCATATTCAAAGTAAGTTTCTTCTTTTGTTTCAGTCCCAAAGAAATGGAGAATGTAGGCTAGTGTGAGTAAGAGCGGTAGAAAGCTCCACCTGAGATAGCAATAGCAAATCGCAAGGCAAGACCATCAATCTACTTGTAAATGCTATTATTAAAGCAAAATGGGCATCTTTAAATACAGAGTGGCCCAAATGACACCTAGAGATTTAAAAATCAAATAACACATGTTTAATAGTAATGTTTCTTTATAGAAAGGAAAATTTAAAAGGTGCAGTGAATTTGTTTTATTTATGAAAATGACATTCTTTTTAGTATCTGATTTGACCCATTTAAACAAATGCATTCAGAAAAGTTATATAAAAATGTTTAGGGTTGACTTCTTCTTTATTAAGATTCGCTCTAAATGCAATACTATAAATACAAGCCAGATCCATAAGTTGTAGCAGAGGAAAATTTTGTGGTTCCTCAACTTTTTCGCTTCAGAAGACCTCATGTGGTTATACAGAATGGCCTTATTACTGCAGGCTCGCCAGCACTGATCGAAACACTAGTCGTTTATTAAATTCAGGGTTGACAGATAAAAAAATCCAGCCCTAAAAAAACGGGTTTAGGGGGTCTTTTTCAAGTGAAATTTGAAAAAACCCAGGTTTGGTTTTTTTTTCAAAATTACACTTTTTTTTTTCAAGAAGTGAATGCTACTTAGCATTATTTTATTCAAAATGCATATTTATGTTTATAATTTCAACAAATATGTATCAAATTAAGGCTATTTCTCTGATACAGACTCATAATTCATTTCTCCTTCTATGTACAGGTTATGGCTATCATGGGTACCCACAATTCTCGAGTAATGATCTTTTACTGTGATCTGTTCTTACCTTAATATAATTATTAAACTAATTAATCATTAATATTATAAAAATAGAGATAGTTATTCTTTTTTATGTTATTCTAATGCTTGTAGTGTTTTTTTTTAACCAAGATTTGAAAAAACAATAAAACTCGAGTTTTATTGGGTTTTTCATAATTTGGGGGTTTTTGCCAACCCTGATAAAATTCGCCATTTTATATGTATTTACTTCCCCATCAACATAAGATATGTACATACGTAATTTAGAGATTTAAGATAAAGTTTCATCGAAAAATATATTGGTTCTATTCCGAGTAAGTATTAGATGTAGTGTGTACAATTAAGAAATTTTGCAGCCTGCGTACGCTTTATGAGTACGTCAGAAGGCATGAAAAAAAAAAAAAATCTGTATAAAACGTACATATAAAATAAAATGAGATAGGAATTCTGTAATAAATTACGAAAAAAATAGGCATTTTTGTATATAGATTACCATAATATTATCATCTTTCAGGTTCCTGCCGAACAGTTGGATGTCACTGCCATTAGCATCACTGTGAATACTAATAAAAAATCAGGTTGGTTAGAAATATCATACCTAGAATATAGCTGACAGAATTACCTCCTAACTTGCAGGTCTTCTTAGATGTTTTTCTCAAGATGTTAGGAAGCAGACATGGCCCCGCAGAATTTGGAGGATCTAGAAGCAAATGAGATATACTCATGAGCACAGTAGTAGAGGGCCCCACTCTCAGTTGGCAAATGGGTATCCATGTGCGTGCGCACACGCTTTAAGGTCATCTCACTGTCAATATCGTACACAGAGCCGACGTCCTCAGCGAGTTACTCGAGGGATTAAACAGGAATATCAATAAGCCTAATTATCTTGACTTATATATCATGGTTGACGGCGCACATGCTCATCGCGTGTCGATGTATTTGATATTATTTTGTCCTATTTGTTTTTTGTTTCATCATTTATTCTTTTAGGATTCTTTTTATGTTTCGTTCGTATAATATATATATATATATATATATATATATATATATATATATATATATATATGTATTTAAAGGCCCAAACAAGTGGAAATTGGTAACACAACCCGGAATAACGCTAAGGAGAATATTACGTAAACCAATGAACGCTTAAGAAGGAAAAGGGGAGATGTAGAAAACGGAAAGTTAGGGCAAACTATTTAACTGTTGTATAAAAATAAATAAAGAAGTTGGATTTGTCCCCCACCTATTAGAAAAAAACTTGTCTTGTCTCTCACTGGATTAAAAAAACCTACACTTCTTTATTCAAAATGCTTCTTGAATGAACCTTTTTTGGGATTGAAGATGGTAGCTCTGGCTATGAGCGTCGTGGTCATATAAGCGATGAGCGCTTCATGACACAGGTTCAAATCCAAATTCTTTATTTATTTTCATACAACAGTCAAATAGTTTGCCCTATCTTTCCGTTTTCTACATCTCCCAATTTCCTTCTTAAGCTTTCATCAGGTCACGTAATATTCTTCTTAGCGTTATTCCAAGTTGTGTTACCAATTTCTATTTCTTTGGGCCTTTAAATACATCTATATATCACGTGTCATGTGATTTTCAATCATAATATATATATATATATATATATATTAATATAGTTGGGTAGCAGTCTTTCCTGAATACAAATTTTGTTGAAGACCATTGTGTATTTTACCTTAATTAATTTCCCTTGGCAACTTTCTCTTCTTCTAACTCTCTTTTTTATTCCATCTTGTAGATGGTGGATCACTTGTCCTGTATTCATCTCTTTTAAATGAATGTGTTTGGTAAAAAACAAACTAAATTGCTGAGCTTTCGATCTTAGTTGATCATCTACAGAGTGTTTTGATATGTAATTGCCTCCTATACCGATGTAATGAGTGGAGTGAGGATCTGACAGAATGAAAGAAGATCAAAATAGAGATATATTAAAGCGATAAATATACAATAAGTTTTTCCATTTTATAAATATTAAAATTAAAAATAAATAGATATATGTAAAACAAAAGAATAGATAGGTGTAGTGGTGAAGGTATATTTTTTTTATGAAAATTCAGCGGAGAAGAGTAAGCTATAATTATGAGTAGGAAAACAGATTCTCCCGGAATCAACAGGGAGGTTATCTTATTAGTACTATATATTGCTTTGATAAAATACATGAATGTTTTTAATTTTAGTTATATAAACTTATTATAAATTCTTAAGAATAAATTTTCAAAGTAAAAAAACCGATTTTTAATGGGTGTTTATTCCGCCTAGGTTGAACATAATGTTAAAGGAAATGGGGCCAGTCCGGTGAGTGGAATTTTAAAATAATTTTAAAGTGAGATTCCAACTTGTCGCTTGACTGTTGATGGCCGGCTTATCTTAGTTTATTAATATGGCTTCTAAGATGTTCAGCCTAGCTTTATTAACCTCTTTTCTTTTAATAACGGTGTTATCATCGAGTATATCTCTCGTTAGGTTAATATTATGTGCACTCTCTATATGATTTTTTTTAGGCCCTCCGCTTTGTAAATGCATAGTTAAACGTCTCGAAAGTGTAGTGGTTGCCATGCCAATATATTTTGAGTTATTATAAAGTTTACAGTCCTTATCGGGGCAGATGAACTCGTAAACTATGTTGGTTGACTGAGATTCGAGGAGTTTATGTAGGTGTTGTTTTTCATTAGGAGATTGCTGGCATTTATTGTTTTATAATAAATGATGAGTTGGATTTTATCCGTTTGATTTTTAACCTTGATGTTACGGTTAATAATCTCCTTGATTTTTTTTTCATCTATTTTATAGGCCGTGGACATCTAGTTTCTGTAATACAGTTTGATGTTGTTGACTTCTTCCTGATTACTTTCAGTTTTATCCGATCATTGCAATGATTATTTAAAAAAGATTGGAGTTGTTTGTCAATCATTCTGTTTGAGAAACCGTTGCTCATGAGTGTTTGTTTTACACGTGCTATCTCTTGGTGGAAAAGTTCCCACGTAGAGCAGCAAAGGAGGTAAGAACATATCAAAACGCTCCGAAGATGATCGAATAAGATCGAAAGCTCAGCAATTTAGTTTGTTTTTTACCAAACACATTCATTTAAAAGAGATGAATACAGGACAAGTGATCCAACATCTACAAGATGGAATATAAAAGATAGTTAGAAGAAGAGAAAGTTACCGAAGGAAATTAATTAAGGCAAAATACACAATGCTCTCCAACAAAATTTGCATATACAAGGTGTTTCAAAAAATTTGATATCATTTGAGATGTAAATATCACAGAAACTACATAGTCAAGGCAAATGAAACTAAACAGGCTTAGTGTTAAGCAACATAAGATTTATTCCTCCAAATTTGAATGAGAAAATTAAAGGTATGTGGATTCCATGAACGATTTCACAAATGTTCAATATGCGCACCGCCTGAGACACGGGGCACGTCAAGTCGGTATTCCAGCTCCTCTCAAATACGCTGCAGCATGTCTTTGGTAACAGTCTCCAGTGCGGTAGTGATTATGTGATTGAGTTCCTCTAGGTTTGCAGAAAGAGGAGGGACATAGACCAGTCCCTTAACATAGCCCCAGAGAAAAAAATCGTAAGGTATCTTGTCAGGTGAACGTGGCTGCCCTTTCAACAGCACATTATCTTCATCACCAGCATGTCCGATCCTTCTCCCTCGCGAATTGTCATTGAGATAAGCCCGAACAGTTAGCTTCCAGTGAGATGGAACCCCGTCCTGTTGAAAAATGAAGTCTTCTTGTTCATTTTCAATGAGCTCATCCATTAGCCAGTTCTGATGCATTTGCAGATAAACATGGCTGGTTAGATTTCTCCTCAAAGAACAACTGGACATGAAGATGTTCTTGGAGATGGCACAGAACACATTCACTTTCGGTGAGTCCCTCGCGTGCTCAACTATCGCATGATGATTTTCTTTGCCCCAAATGCGAATATTATGCTTATTGACTTTGCCATTCGTGTGAAATGTGGCCTCATCACTGAAAACAAGACGTTCCTTGTACTCGTCTTCTTCAAGTTTCTCTTGAATATCAACACAGAATTTTTTTGCACTTTTGCTTATCATCTGCCGTTATGGCCTGAACTAGTTGCAGCTTGTAGGGTTTCATTAGCAAGCATTTCCTCAGGGCACACCAAACTGTAATTGGAGGAATCTTGGTTTCCAGACTTGTTCTTCTTATGGACTTCTAGAGACTTCGCAAATGTTTTGGGTTAACTCGCTCGACCATCGCTCCTGATGTTATTGGTCGTTTAGATCCTAATGCCCTGCACAGGCACCCTTTCTCTTTGAATTTTTGTGCCATGTCCAAATCTGCATTGCCCTTGGTGTCTGTTTAGAGAACTCTCTCACAAATGCACGCTGCACAGTGTTATTTAACTGTGTTCGAGCATACTCCAACACACAAAACGCCATTTTCACTTCCAGTGAATGGCATTTCTATACCTGTAAAGATAAAAACATCAAACATTAAACATAAGATTTTGACCTGTTTCTACACATGCTGTTAAAATTTAAAGTCATTTGAACGGGAACTGGCAAAGTTATTAGAGTGCAAAAGGATATCAATTTTTTGTAAACACCCGGTATATATATATATATATATATATATATATATATATATATATATATATATATATATATATATATATATATATATATATATATATATATATATATATATATATATATATATATATATATATATATATATATATATATATATATATATATATATATATATATATATATATGAAAAGATACGCAAGCGAATTGGTCATTTTATGAGATAACAAAGAGAATTAAATTATAGAAACCCTTTTATCCGTTGAAGAAATTATAAAATAGGTGGTGTTCGAGCATAGGCCATCTAGTGCTCTGCGCTTTTCAGACCATTGCGCTAACCGATAGGCCACGATCCACACCGCCAAAAAGGAATCTTCAAGCAGCTTAGGCAGAACAGCTTAACTAAGAAGCTCTATATCTTAAAGAAGAGAGCGTTAGTAAGAGAGACAAGGGCCTCGTACACGAATGAGAAATATCATTGACACATGAGACAGTCATTGCTCAATAATCTATTTTTTAACTTTCTTTAACAGATAAAATGTTTTTTTAGATTTTATCCCATTCTCCATCTCTCTCTTCGTTGTTTCTTAATCTATCCTTGATCCTTGTTTGGTCTTATAAAAAGACGAAATCGCTTGTGTATCATCCTTCCTAAGGTATGCCCATGTTGGTTTCTATTGTAATATTTAACCAATCTGAGATATATTAAGCTCTCATGACCTTCTATTTTTTTGGACTTCCTCTCCCTTTAAGTACCCAAAGCAAATCATTTTTGCTGTAGCTCACGGCTTCTCAAACTTTTTTTACTGGGGATCCCATTTTTACCATTAATAATTCACTGTGTAACACGATTTTGTCTTTGGGTAACAATTGTTATTTTCTATTTGTTTGTGTCTAGAATATAATAGGAACAAAAACTTATTTATTTCAAACTTTACTTTTGTGTCCAGGATAATGATATTTATATGGAATTTACCTATTCTCTGGAAGGAAGTGGTGAATTTAAACTTTCATTTGCATAAAGTAGAAACAAAACGACATAATACAAAGATAGCATTTATTTATTCTAGAATTACATAAGTGAGAGAATTGAAATATTAGAAATTAGTAGTTTTTCGTGATTTACGCTTATACTGTAAATTGCTTTCAGGAATCAGCCCCCAAATATAGTCTCCCATGAAATTTTTATTATAGAATGCTTGATAGCGGTGTTCAAAGTCCAGTAGATCCCGGTGAAAGTGTTCGCCATGCTACTCTGAGTACGCTCCCATGTGCGTCAAGAATACGAACTTTCATGGACATCCTACAACCCATCTTTCCGTAGTTTCTCCCCAAGTTCTCAACAAGTTCTACATAGTTTTCGGCTTTGTAATTACCTAGGAAACACAGAGGCACTGCTATAAAGCGGTCCCACGCTGCTTTTTACCTTTCTAGTGAGCTTCTCGGGAAACTCCTTGCACTCATGAACTTTGTTATTTGTGTACCGAAGAAGACCCCGGCTTCCACCTTTGTCGCCGATAGCTTATGAAAGAAATCTTGGAGATACTTAAGAACTGCAGACTCCTTAACTAGAGTTCTGAAGAATGGTTTCGTAAGGCCTAATTTAAGTGAAGAGGAGGAAACAGTAATTTTGGGAGGTCTAACAAAGGCTTCCATTTGACCTTGTTTTTCCCCACACTAAACTCGGTCCATTGTGGCCAATCTCACTGATGGTAATGTGCCACAGTATCTCTGTTGTCCCAAGGAAACTTTGTAAAGCCGCCTTGGAGACCCATCAAGAAGGCCACCATTTTGAAGTCTCCGATAACCTCCCAACCGTACTCTTCATATTTCAATATATCTAGAAAAATCTTGACACTGTTGTATTCCTTTTTGAACTAGACCGAGTGAGCTAGGGAAGGACATGGATACATGTTCCCGTTATGAAGCAGCACTGCTTTAAGGCTCCTGGATGAGCTGTCAATTAAGAGATGCCATTCGTTAGTGTTACAGACGATTCCGATTGCCTCAAACAGATCCGTCACATTATGACAAAAGCAAACTCATCTTGACGTGTAAAATAGCTTTAAAAACACTGGTAACTCTTTCTCTGACCTGATATTTGCACACTGTCATCTAACTAATCCCACTGCTTGAGTCTCGTTGCGATCTTTTTGGTTTGGGTAGTATGGGTTTCTCTCCTCAGTTGCACCTCTGTAATCCGTCTCAATGACTTCATCCTCTTCTGATCTGCTTTACCTCTCTAAAATCTGCTGCTCTCTTTTTGGACGAGTGGATACGGGGAACTAAGAACTGTGTGGCACTGGCGCAATAGATGACTGAAGGTAGGGATACATGATAACGGATGCATTTTTGCCTGCTCGACGTTTGGAAGGGTTCACCATGCAGAAGAAACAATTGCTTGAGTGGTCATTTGGTTCTCTCCAAATTACTGGGATTGCAAAATTCCTAGCTCTCTTTTCTCCTATGTACCATCGTGTAAAAAAACAAAATGAAAACATAAGTATAAATATACAAATGCTTTTCACTTAGTGTTATTAGAAATAGTAAGAAAAATTTAAAAAATCCAGTATCCAAATAAAAAAATACATATTACATTTATATATATATATAAATATATATATATATATATATATATATATATATATATATATATATATATATGCGATGGGCGGTCAATAAGTTTTACAATTCGGATATAAGGAAACGAGATATGAGGAAAAGTGTTTTAGTATTTTTCAATATAACTACCCTCGACTTCAATGCACTTGCGCCACTTGTCCCTGAGGCTTCGAATTCCCGACCACCAGAAATCTCCCGACTGCTGTTCAATCCACTCCTGGACGGCGAGCTGGACATCTTTATACTCCCCAAACCGGTGTCCACGCAGTGCAGTCTTGAGCTGGCGGAATAAAAAGTAGTCGCTAGGGGCAAGATCTGGACTGTAGGGGAGTTGGTTGAGCTCCTCGAATCTGCACTCGCGCAGGGTAGCTTGTGCAACTCTGGCCCTGTGGACTTTGGCGATGTTGAAGTCGATCATGGGGCGTGAGGTTTCTGGAGACCCAACGGGCAGAGACCTTGGTCATGGCCAAATTTTTTGTGTACGATGTTGATAACACTTCCATGTGATATTCCAAGTTCTCACTCGATTTATTCGACCTTTACCCGTCGATTTTCGAGAATCATTCTCTCTACACGGACTACATTGCCCTCGTTCGTCACGGCTGACGGGCGTTGTGGATGGGATTCATCTTTAAAGGACTCAAGACCATGGCGGAACTCCCTATTCCAGCGAGCAATGGTTCCATAGGAAGGGGCGGTGTCGGTGTACACTGCAACCATGCGTTCATGGATCTCTTTTGCATTCTTGCCTTCCTTGGTCAAAAATTTGATCATTGCGCGGTGCTCAACCTTCTTCATTGTTGAAAAATTTGTGACTGACGATCTGCGATCAGCTACTGCTTCTTAAATAGACGAGACAAGAGCGTGCAGCTGCAGGTCCTGACTTGTCATAACTTGTCCTAACACCCCCACAAACAGCCATCCTCCTTCCTCTGTTTTGCCCTACCAGTTCGCAAAACTTATTGACCACCCCTCGTATATATATATATATATATATATATATATATATATATATATATATATATATATATATATATATATATATATATTACCTTTCAGAGTTCGTTGGCATAGCTCGCAATTGAAATGATGAGCCCAAGGTTTGTCTTGATCTACGACTGGCATGCCAAAATATATCTTGTAGGCCTCACACATTGCAGCAGATCTCTCTTGAATAATTTTTCGCTCTTGTCTTAATAAATTCGGCGCAAGACATAACAAAACAAAATTCTTCTGTCGGATACTTACAACCTCTTGATGCCATGTGTGGCGAATGTTTCTATCAATGACGAGTGACGATGTGTGTGTTGGGACAGCTAGAGTTAATCTGATCTGTTGTGTAGACATCCTTGTATTTATACAGTCATCTACGTTGCCAGAAGGTTCTAGAAACCCTTCAAACATATAAAAAAATTTCGAAAGTTCTAGAAAGCTCTACAGTTTATTTTTCACCAAATTAGTGCTAAATCCATGTGGAATGTAAGAGAACTGCCATTACTGTCCAGGTCGCAATAAAAAACAAAATATAAGGGAAATAATAGCTATTACTACTGTATTACTATATTCTATAACTTTTTAAATATAGTATATCATGTTTATAGCATAACTGGGAAAAATATAACCATTGAAACTTTTTATATATTTTTACTATTTGCATCAAAATAATGTTACTTACCATAAATGGGGTAATTTAAAAATTCAATGTCCTAGCTACAAAAGCACAGTTCAGGATTAAAATTGACTTTTTTTTTATTTAATAGAGCTACAAACAATTGGAAAATAACACTTTTAACCCAAGGACAAGACACAAGTGAAATTTTGTTAGACAGTGATAAATCGTTAATCTCACTTAATCTTTTGTGTCAATACCTGAAAACGGCGACCCTGTTTACGGCCGTAAGTATGCGTTGCACGTACAACGTATGGGTATGCACATGGATACGTACTTTCACGACCACAACTGGGTCCTACTTCTATTTACCACAATTCTGTATTTTTTTATAACACTTCACTCTACTCTATTTATGTTTTCACTCATCCAAAGAATATGGAATGCAAGAAAGTATTGTATAATATGTTAAATTTTATCTTCTAAGAGGATTCTCCTTTCTTACGTCAATGTGGAGGATATCTTCCAATGTTTGCGGCGACTCACATCACTTATTACATATGAACGATTTTATAGAGCATTCTTTGATTGTCTTCATTTCTATCATCATTCATCTCGATTGATTTTTTTCTTCTGATGTTTACTTATTAGACTTCCTACCCTATGCTTTTGTTGCAGGTAATAAACGGCAGGCTCCTTTTGAAACATCCATCCACTTATCTGACTGCACCTTGCCCTTGACATGGCTAATACGAAGAGTTAAATGTTGTAGAGATTTCGTAGAGATCTTCCTAAAGTATAGATTATCTAGGATAGGTTTTTACACAATACTCATTCCGGAAGCCTCAAAAATACTATGCTCACACTCAGAGACTGTTGATGGAAAGTAAAGATTCAAAAATCTCCATGAATCGGTCCATACCAAGAATCAAGGCGCTTAGGATCTTTCTTGAGCACCTCTTTCCGATAAACTTGAGTGCTATTAAGAGAGAGTTCCTAGCCTCTATAAAAGTGGAGAAAACAAAGACGAGATTAGGGTAATCCCTCAAAAATTTCTCCGAGCAGCGAAATTTCAATTTGTGGTTTTATCTTTCAGATGCCAGCTTAGGACGAGTACTGCTTGGGCCTTTCATGTTCGCTCGCGGAAAAGCTAACGACCACTGGGCCGAAATGGTTAGTAGAAAACGTGAGCATATCCAAATGTGGCACTCCATTTCATAACCATGGCAACTTCTCTAGGAAAACTATCATATATATATATATATATATATATATATATATATATATATATATATATATATATATATATACACATTATATATATACATTCTATTTTACAATTTAAGTGTCTTAACTCGTATAGTATCAATGGATTTAATGTTACGAGAATATATCGGTAAACATGATTTGACAGTTGCTTCAAGATATTTTTATAAAATTAAATCAAGATACAATTTTGCATTTATAAACAATTATATCCGAGTTTGCTTGTCTCTAAATTCGTCTCACTGTGAATTCTGAATAAATCTCAGTGGCAATCCCCTGAGGTGGCATCTGTATTCTGCTTATTACATACATATATTCATTATCTTCATCCAGGATGGAAAATACTGATTCCGAATGATTCGGTCGGCAATAAGACCTTATCAAAGAATGAGAATAAATTGAAATGAGCTCTTAAATAAAAAAAAACAAAGAATGGGAGAATCAGGAGAAGAAAAAAAAGGGTGAGGGGAGAGAGGCTTCCATAATAGGAAGAAGGCTTACAAATTCCTCGAAGAAAACGGGGATCAACCAGTTTATTCGGCAAACTAAATACATCCCCCTCTCCCTCCCACACCATTTTTTTTTTTTTTTCTATTATTCTAATTTATCCTCGAATACTAACCACTCCTCAAACCAACACTCTTTCCTTGATGAGGTCTTATTAATAATTAAAGCGCACCGAATCAATCTTTCTACAGATTGAAGATAATTTACTGTCATTTTTATCCCTGTAAATGTGCATGTCTACCTGTAACTCTAAAAGTTTGTAAGAATTTGATACCTGCTCACATTCTGCTTCGGCAATTATAAACTCTTATGATAACGAGATGGAGAGAAAAGATTAAGAACAATAAAAACAGGGAAGTTCCGAAATCACTATATCGAAACTTTATCTTGACGAATCGCCCCTTGATCATAAATTTTGCGTTTCCTCCTCGAAGAATGCTCATCCTACTGAACGAAATTCACGGAGGAGAGAGAGAGAGAGAGAGAGAGAGAGAGAGAGACTCTCAAAAAAAGAAAACAAATACTACCGTGATAAAGTTCCACATTTACAAACAGACATAGTATCTTACTTCTAAGACAGAGTGAATCTCAGTTTAATTGCCACCCTTTCACTCGAGGTTTTTTGATAAAATATAACAAATTTATTAAAACAATTTGTCTTGCATCTTTTGGATATTTACACATTAAGAATTAACTATCAATGAACCTTGTGGGCCAAAATTTGCCTTTGCTTCTATGATAAATGCATTTTTTTTTAGCTACAATCGAACTAAAATATTTTGATTCAACGGAACCACTTGGAGGCCAAACAAATTAATTAGTATCAAGTTGACGATTCTTCAATTACACACCTACTTCATTCATCAAAAACTATGGATTGCATTTGTTAAAATATCCAGAACTAAATTTATTTTGCTATGCACAAAATGATGGCTAATAATACAAGCCAACGGCTAAACAGATTAAAAAGGGCACAAAACTAGGCGCTGCCTTATCAGTTTGGCAACCATTACAGCTGTCGAAACAGGGTAGTTGCACGAGAGAAATATCCACGGTGGAAAAGAGCTCCACAGCTACTAAGTTTGAACCAGTTGGAGGGGCCAGGAATGGAAACCAGTAATCCAGAGGCAGAGGCGTCAATTCAGCCGAAGCTAGGGTGTGGTAACGTCATCAGTCCCATCTCTCCCCCCTAACTGCTTTCATTTAATATCTCCCTGTGAATATAGTACATTTTATTTTGAATTGTTTAAGACACCTTGAGCTATTTCAAATGCAGTCTCACTCACCATCACGCCGTTTCGAACACTTGTCTTCTGGCCTCTGACAGATTATAAAAGGCAGTAGAGAAAGGGGTGATCTAATGGAAAGTGAAAATGTGACTTGGCCACTAATGATGTTCCGAACATCATTAGTACCCAAGTCACATCTTAGATAGACAGAGAAATTTCATACATTTATTTTATAAAGGTACAATTTACATTTTCCCCTGAGACCTAGGGTGTGCCACACCCAATTGACGCCACTGTCCAGAGGGAAGAGAGTTGGAGTAATAAAGGAGGAAGGTGATGAAAAATTGAATGGCAATCTCAAAAGTGTTGTGTTCAAAATGTAAGCAGATAAAGGATTTAGAGAGGTGCAACGTGAGTTTTGAGGGGTAACTGATAATTATCATTGGCGGCCTCAGCGTTTTAACTGTATCGGAAAATAGAACATTGGAATCGCCAAGGTTAAGATCGGGAGAAATGACTTACATAGCAGCGAACCACATCCGCAGGAGTGGCCAAAAGTAATTCCTGTTTTGGCATGGTTACGTTTCAGAAAGTTGTGCAAGATTCATTTAGTGATGATATTATAAGCAGAAACCAGGTTTCAACAAACGAGGTTGCAGAAAAGGGAGATGCGAAACCAAAAAGCGCCCCTTGCAAATCACTAAAACGCACCTCCACATCGGCTAACATATATAATTATCAATAAGAATAGATTGTGTAGAGATGAAAGATACGAACCGATTTAGTTCAACTAATTTCCAAGGACAAGCAGAAATTCACGTACGCACTGAAGAAGAATAGTGTGCTCAAATGCTACTCAGAGGTCAGGAGAGTTGACCAGCTTTGACGAAGGCAGTCTGTTACTTGTAAGACAGCTGATTTAGCGTTGTACCCTGCCTTAAACCCATACTGAGAAATCTCAGTGTTGGTAGATGACATGTGGTCTCTTATCCGGGATGAAACAAGCTTTTCAAGTTTATTTGAGAGCAATGAGTTATGAGCGATTGGGAGGTAGCTTGTCGGGTCTTTCAGTTTCCTTGGGATAGATTGAACACCAGCGTGTTTGAAGTGATCTTGAACTAGTGTAAACAAGAGAGAGATATGAAAATATCCTTTAGATAAGAAAAAACATGGAGGAAGGAGGTAAAAATTAATAGATTTTAAATCAAGGAAAGGATATCTTAAAACTTATTGATAATTCGGTTCAATAAATCAATGGGATTCAATTCCAAAGACATGTAAAAAATTATGATAGAGAAAGCCGAGAAGTAAAAGAATCTCCAAATGATCAGGATACAAGACGAGATAATGGGCTAGTTATTTTTATTGTTGTCTTTTAAATAACATATCGTTCCCATTTTTCATTATACATAGCTCGCTGCTATGTAAGTTATTTATCCCGATCTTATCCTTGGCGATTCCAATGTTCTATTTTCCGATACAGTTAAAACGCGGCCGCCGCCATTAATAATTATCAGTTATCCCTCAAAACTCACGTTGCAACCTCCGGGTTATGAACGGGGTACGTTTCTGCAAGTTCGTAAGACAAATTTGTTCTTAACTCTGATCATTAATTAACGAATCGCCGAACGGCTCATAAAATAATAATAATAAAAGTTTGAGCACTAAGAAAACATAAAATGCGAAAAAAGTTTTTATAATTTTTAGAAAAGATCATAAGCTCAAAACCTACCACTGCATTTTCTATCGATGACTTGCCACTAGAGGGGGCAGTGTTCAGGTAAGAAAGCGGGCGAGCATCAATTCGATGATGATGTGGAGATGTGAGTGATCCCTGAGAAGATGGAAATGGTGCTTGGAAGGTAGAGTTAAACCTGGAGAGTATGGAACTGGTGCGGGAGAGTCAGGATCGGAACCTGATCCTGAGGAGGATCAATCTAGTTGTACGGTAAACCTTTATAATCCGAATTCAGATCTTGATCCTGAATTGATCCAGCTTTGATTCAATGAAACAAAAGGCTTCACCTAAGCTTTGGGGCTCTAGCGATTCTTTCACACATTTTCATCATCGTGCCCTTCTTTCAGCAGCTTTTCTTCATTGCTCAATTATTATAAATGGGGCTCAACGACATCAATTTCAACGATTTTCAATTGCAGTATATTGTCAATATCAACTACAGCTTTTCTCACTTTGAAGATGTCTCCATCTGTAAAACACGGGCAATTATTTGAGCATTTGGGGCACAATTATTTCCACACTTCTTTAAGAGTTGATGCTTACTTCTTTCCAAGTATCAGCAATGTTTTTGATGAATTTCAGATGTAAATATTCTTCCAGAATTCCCTCATTTCTTGTGAAAAAGTAGGCCTTAAAAGCGGCTACGACGCCCTAGCCTATTGGCTGTAGTAATTATGTAATTATTTAAGTAAAATCTATATTAAAGTGAAGGTCATGTAAAGAGCTTGGATGTCTAGAAGCATTGGCCTTCACGAGTAGGAGATTGAATGTAATTTATTGCCCAAGCAATAGCGTTTCCCTGAAGGAATAAAGCTGTTCTAGGATTAATCTTTAAACGGAGCAATTGTTTCTCGAGACCTTAAATTGAATGCTCAAATAACTGGAAGAGCTGCCTTACTAATACATTGAAATATTCTTGGATTTAGGGACCAGTAAACGAGCAAAGACCTGAACTTAAAATATTCAGATGCATTATTACCCCCAAGCAATGGAGTTAGTATGGATTTGCTGCTTTATGCCCTGGTGTATATTTTCCCCTTTCGAAAAGAGTTCCTTTCGGGCATTTCTTTTCTTGAAAATAAACAACTCTCGTCTATGTTAAATATTTTTCTCGCATATAACCCTTCCCAATCCTCTTCTTTAACGTTTCATGAAATTCACTTGCTGCCGCACCTTGAACTATAATATTTTATAAATTTGCTCCGTCTTAAAACCAATTAAACCAACGTCCACTTGCATCAAATTCTTAATAAAAATTAACTCCACTTTCTGCACATTCAGCTATTTAACCATTAAAAATGCTTTAGTTCTTTTCTTGCACTAATCCTTAACTATGTGAAAGGAAAGTTACGCTGATTTTCTTCTAATTAAATCACCAATAACCTTCTTTTTTCAATAATTATTCTCACTTTATCCTTAATAATTGTTGCAATAGTCGTGCGGCTAAAGCCTAACGCCTCTCCAATGAATGATGGCGTCTTGCCACTCGCCGAACACTTAATTACTTCCACTTTCGTAACCATTGTACAGTGGCGAGCTACCCCATGTGATCCCTTTTTTTTGTGACAGACACGTGTTATGATATTTAAACACTGATGTGACTGTACTTACTCCATCATTAATATTTTGTACTCCACCCCTTGTTTTATATCACCATTTGGATTCGTTTCAGTTTAGAATCAGACAGCTTCTTAAAATAATCGGCGTCCAAATCATCTTGAAGAATTCCTTCATTCACGATACAAATCTCGTATTCATGGAATTTATCATTTGTTTCTTGTATGAACAGACACATTTCCAATAGAAATTAAGTCTGGTGAGTTGCCAAGCCACTCAAAATGATGTAAATCATGATCACCGAGGAATTTCTCTCAGAGCGTGTGGCACTGTGCGCCATCCTGCATAAACAAGAAGTCGCATCCAAGAATGGTTATAAATATGAGCAGGTACTCATCTAATACCTGAATATACCGGTTACTGCTCAATGTACCCCTAGTACCTCTGAAACAGACTCATATCATCACATAGTTCGGATGTTTGATAGTTTTCTTGGTGTTCGAATCTGGTCACCGTATCGTGTTCTCACTCATCTTTATACATTGAAATGGACTTTCATCACTACCCAGCAAATTTGCCTACTGTTCTGGCCTTCTTCATTTTACCCGTGAGAAGTGGTTTGCCTGAGGGACGGCGACATAGTAAGTGCAGTTCCTTTTTCAGGCGAGACTGAAGGCTAAGCTGCGCCACATTTCAAAGGACATAGGAGGGAGTGGTCCTTTGATTTCAGCTGTTTTAATGTGTGGTTTTAATCACTTCTCTTCTCAAAAGGGTTTCTGTAGTCTTACTAGTATTGCATGGTGATGCAGACCGAGGCTTGGCTGGAGGAGCTGAGGCAGGGCGCATGAAGTGGTCTTGAAGCGATGAATAGTTACTTTGTTTCATCCTGTATGTCTACTCTACTGTACTGTAAGAGAGGCGTAACAAACATCCACTCTCACCAAATGTAGCAGAGTGGATGAACTATAGGAAAATGGATGCATTTAACACGTTCTCTTTTATTGGCTCCTTCCATATTTTACTGCTTAGCAAAGCTAAAAAATAAGAACAAATACAGTCTGGAAGTTTTTTAAATGTATACATTTTCCTTGTGGCCACTTTAATTGTTTTCTTTTTCAGGCTCACTTCCACTTACAATGGACTTTAAAGCTTTAAAACTTTGTTACAAGGTTACAATTTATCAAGATATATAAAGACCATGGTAAAGTTATGAATGGGCGAGAAATTGTTAAACTCTCACCAGGTCACAAATCGAGAATGGTTTCCTTCCGAGAAGCGGAAGGATGGATACAATCATGCCGCACCCTTTTAAGAAACAGAGTCTCAGTAGTTTGTCCTTACCTAATAAACACAGTGTGTTCTCTTAGAGTTAGCTGAAGGAATGAGCAAGGAAGCCCTGTTCTCGTTGAAGGGGTTGTGGAGATACAGTTCTAGCTCTCCAATTGCTAGTGTTGCTAACATGAGCCTAGACGAGAGGAAGAAGAAATTCGAAGTGGGATGGGGTTATCTTAGGAAAAAATATGGAAGACAGTTTACGTATTACAGCCATGGGAGCTACGGACCGAAACTGGGACTAAGGATTTTGCGTCTATTCTTTGTCTCTGACATTCTTGGAATGGTTTAGTAAATACTTGAAGAAGCTGGAAAAGTATGCTTGTCAACGAAAATATTCTGTGCATGCGTGGAAAGATTCTTTTCCTCGAAATGTGTTTTGAGAACCGCATGGTTGAAATGTTGAATGGTTGAAGTTGAATTGGTGAGATTGCATTGTGACATGACATAGCTATCTATCTCTGCAAAGATATTCTGAAGGTGGAAATCCAAAGTTCCAATGGAAGGAGGAGTACCTAAAGATGTCGCCAGCATGGCAATATATCCTACAATTGAATAGAGGAAAATTTACTGGATTTTCCTTCATAAACTGGCGCAAGATTGCTTAGATCCTTTAGCTGGTTAGGATAATTTCTCGTAAGCTGCTTCATTTTTGGTGAATGTGCCTCCAGGAACCTCATAGGCTCACTTCTCCACAGTGCCGTCGAACACTCGGTCCACTACGATGGAAACAATCCGCTGGCGAGCTAGTGAAGATAATATGAAATTTAAGTTTTGATGATGTGAGTTTATGTTCCCAAGTATAATTCATAGAAGTTTTATCAATATTTGATTCGCCTGGTGGACAGCTGAAGGAATCTTAGACACAAATAAATATTCCCACTCTACTCTAATTTTGTTATAGAACGGAGTCTCATTCAATGTCTTAAGAAGAGTTTCCATGGCTCTCATATCATTTAGTGTTTTCCTCTTGACTTTTTATCCTATACGTTCTTAGCTCTTACTTCATTAGTATCTTTTAAATCTCCTCATCTGGTGTGGCACCATCATATTTCGAGCACGCTGCTTTCCACCCAACTCTCAATAAACCAGGCCTAGACTCAAACGATCCGGCAAGCTATCACCTACTCTTTCAGCACCAGGCCCTCACCTGAATCCCTGAAAGACAATTTCCAATCCGGATTACGATCAAATTTCCTCCTCCTCTAACATTGATAAGACCTTCAAGGCTATACACAACACTAAATAGACTGGTGAAAGTGTGCTTGGCTGCCTTCGTTTAGAGGCTGATGCTCATCAGTCGTCCATTATACTACTTCTTTAACTCTCACTAGCCTTTGATTCTGTAAAAAAAACACTGTTCTTTTACAATGCGTTCATCAATTCTTGACGGTTCTTGGAACCACCTTAGACTGGTCTTGCCTCTACCTATTATACCATCTTGCACCAATTCTTCATATCGGTCGTAATACATCTAGACTAGCCGACGGGCGTTTTGTTGTTCCACAAGGTTGAATTCTTGCTATGCTTATTCCTTGTATCTATCTTCTTTTCCTTTATCTTCTAGTCTACCTCACTGTATCATATCTTTTCCATGACAATGACTTGCATATTTACCTATCTTCCTCCCACGCCTCATTTGCAGAGAATTAAATATCTTTTATCCAATAAGACATCATTTCTGAGTGGCCCTCATAAAACCTTTTTAAAGACAATGATAGCAAAAATGAGGTGTTGCTGGTGGGTGCTCATTCAGATGTGGCTTGATTTAAAACAATTTCTCCTTTTATAGACCTTGCTGGTTTCTTGGCTCCCTTTTAAGACAATGGTAAAAGTCTAGTCAACTATCTTTGGAAGCTAAGGTTGCTAAGGTCTGCTTGTTTTCTCTCAATTTGATGACAGTCTCAAGACTATCATCCACGTCTTTCTTTATTCCCACTTGGCTCCTGAAACTCTCTTCTCTCTGTATTGCATGCTTTCACTTTTCATTCCAAACAATTTGTTAAAAGTTTACATGCTGTAATTCTTCCCCGACCGTCACATCTCTTTGATGAAACCCGCCTGCTCTGTGAACTCCACTGGTTACCCATCCATTTCCACATCGCCTTCAGTCTTCTTTTTTACTTATAAGATCTTACATGGCGTGGCCCACCGTGTATTCATAGTCGTCTGGGCAGCATTGATAGTAATAAAATCTCGATTTCCGCTGCTTTGATGTGGAATCATCTGTCAGCTGTTATTCGCTCCTTCCCCTCCCTTAGTTCTTTTGAGCTTGCCCCTAAGGTACCATCTCTCCTCTCAGAATTTCTTAGTTAGTAAATAGAAGCTCTGTGAAGAACTGTGGTCTTAATGAACACTACCGTGTAAATGAACGAAGTATGTTGGTCACCAAACAACCCTGTTTGCAAAACCGTATTCACAAATATGGTTGGGAGAATTACCAGTTTCTATGGTCGTCTGCAACTCGTGGAGGTTCAACGGCGTCTGGAACCTGGTCATGTTGAATACAGTTTTGATGATCTTTGGTTGCTTTGGACAGTAAGTAGTAGTATATAACCTCAGTGTGGTACCGATTAGCCATTGGTCATTCCGAAGCTCTCAGGGACGTACTATGCCTTAGTTGATCAGGTGCCACTATTCGGACCTTGGGTGCAGCCAAGAAGTCTTGTACTTTTTCATCAACCTGGACACTGTGTTTTGATGGAGAAGTTGTATTCATCGCACTTGTGAAAGAGAAAGAAGTCGTCGTTCTTTATGTGTTCTGTAAGAGCAACCACATTGCCACATTGGTGGGCGATTTGTCAGCTTTGGTAAGCTGGTCAGATGTTTGAAAAGCAAGCAATTATAGAGACACATTGTCAAGTCTCGTCCGATTCAAATCATGAGCATTGTTGTCCTGAAAAGATTCGCTCAGTCTCCAGCGGTGCTGCTGCACTCTTCTTATTTGCTCCAGGTACATAAAATAAATGCCTTTTGTCCAAATGCCACCTATTTGCAAATCTTTACTACAACCCATAGTAGTAACTTACACTTAATGCTCCGCCGACTGCCCTAATGTCGTAGGACTTCCATCGATGATTCATAATGCTGCTACCTGTGCGTAAAGAAAATTAAAGTGTGAAATTCTTTCAACACGAGACGATTACACTCTCCGAACTCTGATTTTGGGAGGAATTTGTAGGAAGGCTCGTTATGTCTTGCAACTTTCTTGGCTGCAGAAGGTGGCCGTGAAGTCTTGGGCGTTCTGATGCAACACCTTTTCGGCCGTTGAACCCATAAGGGCGGCTACCGTCATGCGGTTTAACCCACTTTTCGAATCTGTACTTCGGAATGTGGCCACTAACTCATTCAACCAACCACTTACAACCAACTGTGAGCTGGGCACAGGTGGGGAGCAATAGGGGTACGAGCAAGTCCGTGGAGTGAGATAAACTCTCAATCTAAAGGTGCTACCCTTACCATGCAAGCCCGTAGACCATAATCAAATAATAATTATGAAGAAATAAAGGCATCCTTTCTTCTGGAATGGTGTGTCTGTTCGAGGATGCTTTCTTGCATGAAAAAGAGAGGATTACCAACCATCGATCAACAACCTTTTATGAAGAGCTACCCCGCATTGATGGTCGATAGTTGTAGCCATGTTGCCTCGCATGTCTCAATATTGAATTCACAAAATTTGATAATTGTTGGAACGTTTCGAGGCCGCAATCAGTCAACAAGTAGAGAATCAGAGGGAGAGGACAGGAAAAAAATAACAGAAATATCGGAGATAATGTGAAAAATCACAGCAAGAGACGTTTGCCGAAGTAAACCTCGTTAACTAAGAATCCTAGGGTCAGGAGGGTGCAGTCAGTCTGTCAGAAATTAGTTCATACCAAGAAAACAACCACCTATAGCAAGAACTTGAACCATATTGTGGGATGAAGTAAAAATCATCATCACAGAACTTGTCTTCTTATTAGAGAAGGCTTTTTTGTACTTTTGGTACATCATTTCATAGTTAGAATATTGATTGAAAGTACATACTCAAGCTTACCAGCACAAAATTATCATGCGTGCAAACAAAACATGCACTGATACAATTCTATAAATCGACTAATTACCTCATTATATATCGCGTTATCCTCCCCCTTCCCGCCGACCCCTTCTCTCCCCCCAAAATGTTACATTTTTCAATTTCTCATATTTTAATAATCCGTTGACCTATGTTGAAGACATTATAAATATATTTACAAAGCCATGACTCACAAGGGTCAAAAGTTTTAAAATATATATATTATTACATATACTTTCTCACATAATAAAAAAATCTTGTAGTTTATGCATAATAAACTTAGGTATTAATGTATGTCTATTTTTTTCTGTCACTAAATAGTATAAATGACGACAGAAGAAAACGGTGTTGTCATTAAAAGTTACTACATTTACAAAGCATAGAATAGTGCAACGAAGCATCTCTGTCTGCAAGAAAAGGTTCAAGAAGAGCTACGGCTTTATCCGAGGTTAAGCGACATCGGGTGTGGTTAGGTGCCGGATAGACCCCCTTTGCGTCTTCTCAGCGACTACCATACGCTGTAGATCCGAGTAGACCCCAGTGAGAAATAAAGGCATCTTAGTTGACTGCAGATTGGTGGTAGAACGCCTATCATTAAAAAAATGACCGTTAGTTTGTCACTAGAATCGGTGGTCCAATCGATCATTTAATTAAATAAAATAAATAAATTATCAAATATATTTGGATATTTTCCAGTTATTTTTTTATTAAGAAACGGAAATCATACCATTTATACTTTTTGGCTATTATGAGATAAGAGTTTGTTGGGATCAAAATATTATGGAAATAGGCCTACGGTTTACCCTGGACTATTTAAAAAATGCGAACTTCCTATGGGAGGGGGGGATGAGGCTACCCCGATATATGGAAGGAAGCTATACTAGATAAAGTGTGCAGTCAGGTTGGCATTATTAAGTTCTTTCTGCAGCTTCTCAAATCTCCGAAAGAGAGTTCTGTAGAAGCTGGAGAGGACGAAGCGAAATCCCAATGTTATCCATTGTTTTGTTGTTCCATTTTTAGGCGCCTTATACTCCGGGATTAATGGACTAGGGAGGGGGGAAGGGGGATCCACTAAAGCCCAGCTGAAATATCCTATCTGTCGAAGGCTTTTGAGACGTCCTCTGTATAGCATTTTTTCCTTTTTGCTTGTCCGGAATTTCACATAAAATGGCTATTTCCGTGCTTCCAACATTTGTAAATCCGCATTGCTGATCATTATATGGTGTTCCTCCAACTAATTAATTAGTTTTCGGTTTAATATTTTCTCAATTATTAAATTTTTCCACCGAATTCTCAAAGAGAAATTGGACGGAAATTTCCTTTCACGTTTGGAGCTTTTCCGGGCTTTGGCGTGAGATTAACTTTGTTATTTTGAACTAATCAGGATAATATCCTCTCAAATGTACGAACTCTAAACCACAATTCCATATATATCCTCACATACACATAAAGGTGCTCGATATTCCTTTAACACTAATTAGAGCTCCTGAGGAAGAAAAATTAAAAAAATGAAACCATTGAGTTCTTATTTAGAGAGCTCTTTTTTTTAACCTTGTAAAATATTGCGTCTCTCCCATTCACGCGCGTAGCCCGGGGACCTCTACTACAACACCATGGAACCTCTACCCAGAGAATTGCAACCTTTTATTTTAGCTGATGAAGCGATCTACAGTGACTAACTATCGTTATTTAGAGCGAATGAAAAAATCCTACATAATAGTTCCAATATCGCTTGAACAATTTAGATTTCTTATTAATTATTTAACTTTTCAAATAACCTTCGACTTCCCGTCAATTCATTTAATAATCAGACATTCGCTTGCACAACCCTTCTAAAAAAACCCTCTTATGAGCGATACTCCTCACCAGTTAAATCTAATATCAGATGTCAACTATGAGCTCTTAAAACAGCTGGTTAACAAATGGCTTCACTTTCAGTTGTCTTCCCCCATCTTACATCCTGAATCGGTCCTTCCTCAAATCACTAAAGTGCCACTTGCCTCAAATAATATGGTTCAAGAGCCTAAAGTCCGCCCCATAGTACTTGTACAAGTTAGTAACAAATGTATGTATGTACAATTGTAAACATACCTAAGATCGTCATGTTTCGTTCTTGTTTATTCATAATACTCGTATAATTTTATAATTAAAAATATGTGTCTCTTTTAGAGAGAAAATTGTAGTTGAAGTTTATAATATATATATATATATATATATATATATATATATATATATATATATATATATATATCTTTCATGAGCCCGAAAGAACGATGAAATAAATCCAGCAAACCGCAAGAAACAGAAAAACAGGATAATTTTGCTTCGGAAAAAGTTATTTCCTAATTCGCCAAAATCCCGTACAGGGGTGGGATCGAACCAAGCACACTGAGGCAGCGAACAACCGCTTTGATCTCAATTAAAACCCTGTACGTAATTTGTGTGAATTAGGAAATAACTTTTTCCGAAGAAAAATTATCCTGTGTTTCTGTTTCTTTCGTTTTGCTGGATCATTATATATATTAAAATATATATATATATATATATATATATATATATATATATATATATATATATATATATATGTATGTATGATAGTGAAACCACTTTATAGGAGCGAAAAGTTTAATTTACGAGACTAGTTCCAATATGTAGTATATCATAGCCACTTCAGTCCTATGTATACAACTGAAGAGGGTATGATAAACTACTTACTGAAACTAGTATCGTAAATTAAACTTTTCGCTCTTATAAAGTGGTTTGACTATTATATACCATAACTCGCCATTGAGTCATTTTACTTATATATATATATATATATATATATATATATATATATATATATATATATATATATATATATATATATATATATATATATATATATATAATATAAACTGAAAGTACATGGTTTCCTGTATCTTCAATGCTTAATTACTATGTTGTTTCTTGGTGTTTAAGACATTTATTCGATGGTTCTCTCATATATAATCGATGTTAATTTCTATCCAATGTTTCTTTGAATAAATTAGTTGCCGTCGTTTTTATTTACAATTATCCTGCACAGCTGATACTAAGGATGCGGAGGGGCGTGGCTCAATGAACCTAACGCCCTCCTTCACCTTTCGCGAAAAAACTGCGTTGGAAATATACATAAACAGTATTTAGGGAAATACTCGAATAAAGGTTGAAAAAGATCAATAGATTGGAATTAAAGTTGGAAAATATAAGAAGCTAGAAAATAAGATGGAATAATTACACTTTAACTCGGATCAATTTTTTAGAGATGAAAGAAGGAAAGGAGCGGGCTCTCAGGCGGCAACGTCCCGATCCAAAATCAGGCTGTGCTTCCGGAGAGTACAAAGATAGATCGAGACAGGAAAATGAAGCGGTTCTCAGGCAGTGATGCGTGAACTCATCTACATTTAAGATACCTATCTCCAGCTCGTCGATCAGGTCGGCAAGGACTTGACTCCGGGGATTAATCGAGTTGTCTTCCCAGAAGAGGTGTCTACCGTTTACATCTCCAAGCAAGAAAAATGGCTTCGGCAACCGTTCCACGACGCGGCGGAAGTCCCCCGCGTCGAAGTTGGCTGACTGTGGAATGTACGCGGAAATCACAGTATACTTCCTATCCAGGT
This sequence comes from Ceratothoa steindachneri, assembly GCA_963969495.1. Lineage (NCBI taxonomy): Eukaryota > Metazoa > Arthropoda > Malacostraca > Isopoda > Cymothoidae > Ceratothoa > Ceratothoa steindachneri. The sequence continues at coordinate 135,290,814 of OZ018327.1, forward strand.
GACGCTGCGCAGCTACTGCCTGAAAGGAGGTAACTAAAGCAAAGAGAAGAGCGGAAACATCATGTCGGAAGTAAATCACACATCCTCCCGCCCGGCCCCCATCTGGTGGTAGTGGGATCTCAAAACAATTATACACTGGGAGGGTGGGCAGGGGGCAAGGGACCAGCATCGTCTCCTGCAAAAAGATTGCTCCACCGTCTCCATGCCACCCAACCTACCACTGCGTGTGAACGAAGGAGCCGTAGGTCCTTTAGTGTTGTCGTTCTTTCGTGGGGCAGCTTTAGGAACACCGGAAGTTGCTTCCCGACCCTCTTCAGCGGTGTTGCCTCCTGTGAGTCTAAACACTCGGTGGAGGCGCGCGGCCTTTTCGCCTTAAGAGAAACGGTAACGCTGGGGGAAGGGAGGGGAGCCCGGGTTTTAGTCTGGCCTGGGTGTGAACCCTTTGTGCCGCCAGCTCTACCAGGAGAGCGCCCGTAGTGGGTAGAACCCAAAGAAGGGTTCGGAATGAACGCTGAAACGACCGGGCTCGTAGGCCTGGAGTAGCCAGAAGCAGAGGGTGTCTTTCTCAACATTGAGGCATATGAGGTCCCCGGCGTCGTTGGGCGCGCCAGGACTAAGTCCTTAACCTCGTGATATGAGAGACGATCCTGGGCCTGACAGCTAGGAGTTCCTTCTTAAGGAGATACGCATTACATTGCTTTGAAGAAGCCTGGTGCAGATCTCCGCAATTGACACACTTGGCCACACACGATTTGGATTTATCAAATGCGTCCTTGGAGCAACTTACACAGATTTCGGGCAACCCCGAATTTGCACATCGATAGGAACGATTAGTATGGTTTAAGCGGTTTCAGCGGTAGCACCTCCGCGACAGTGGCACAAATGCCTTCACGTGGTAGCGATGAAGAAATCTGGCTCGAAAATGCCAGGTAGCCTCTGAATGAGGGGCCCCACGTAATCGAGGCTCCGCTCTGTGCAGTTTTAGTCTTCGTCTGCGAGTCCCCCCTCGAAGAGTAACGGGACCGGACATGTCGATCTTGGTTTGGTCGCATACCGAAACAGTAGCAGACCCGTCCATCCACGCCGCTCCTGCGGAGGAAGAGGAGCCCCGAATCTGTTTCGTCTTTTTTTTGTTCTTTTTCTTTTTAGGAGAGTAGGGCGGGCAATGAACCCGCTTCGCTCTTCGGCCGGCAGGAACCCCTAGGCTAGATGGGCCGGCCTTGGTTAGATCCTTTTCTGAAATTGAAAATATCTTGCCTATCATATGAGCAACAGCCTGGGGAGGAGGTCCCTCCTCTCCTTGTGAGGCCTCGGGGACCCGAGCGGTCTGAATAGAAGCTTGCATAGGTGTGGACACGGGTTCTGCGCTTAGCACCGAGCCCGGGTTCAATCCCAAGGAAGATCCTACCTCCTGAGGCGGGGTCACCTTAGGGATCATGTCCATCTCAGGGAGGGACTCCATGTGCCTTGCCCTTCCCGAGACATCACAAATCCTATTCGAGGTACCTTTTTTACCTAATGCCGGTGAACCAGTATCCGTCGAGGAAGAGAGCGTGGCACAAATACTGACCCCCTGTAGGCTCTTAGCACCACACGAGCTTAGGATTTAGGGGGGAAAGGACTAACTGGGCGTGCCATTTCTTGACCCACTGAGAGGGTTGGCCTTATCGAGGGGCTCCAATCTGGAGCGGTCAATTTTCAGCCGCCTGTGTGCATACTTGACAGTCCCTTGTGAAAGTAAAGAGGGACTGCGACTGGAAGAGGGAGGTGCCCTCGGGCGCCTCCAAAGAAGGTAATGAGATGGAGTTCCCTACACCCGTAAGCAGAGGAGAGGAATAAGTCTCCTCTCCGGTAGAAGAAATTTGGAGGGACCCCTGAGAAAGCACAGAGATGGGACCTCATTTTTTAGGGGAGCTGCCTGATGGCGGCTCCGACAATGGTCCAGGGAAAGGTAAAGAGTCAGTTGGGGTTTTTTTAAATTCATCCTTGGGGACGGTGACCCATTTCTTATCAGGTGACGCAAAAGCTTATCCGCCCCTGCAGTAACCCGCTCTGCAAGGGGTGAACACAGGGTCGGCAAAGCCAGCTGCTGCCATTTGAAACCACTCCTTACGCCTAGTGACCTGGCAGCACATTGTCATGGCAGCTCCACCTTAGGCACGAGGTAAATTCGATAGACTGTGAAAGGAGAGAGAAAGGGGGAAGGGTGTGAGGAAGGTGAGGGTGTGAGTTAAACAAGTTGTCAAAAACTCACCTGCCAAAACAGGTGCTCAGGGGTGAGGGGCACTTGTCCCCTTCCCCTTCAGCCCCGATCTAGGATAGTTGAATGAGAAAAAACTGGTCGGCATCTACCCTGTGAAATTAGAGGCCGAGCTGAGAGTGTTGTAGTAGAGATTGTATGCAAAGTAAGGAAGTAGATAAGAGGACAGGGTGTCAGAAAGAAGGAGAAGAGGCTAAGCTGGGGCCGGACGGGGCGCTGAGTCCCGTCAGCACGGTAGCCAGGAAGGCAAATCGCCGCGCCCCTTACGGGGTCCAAATTAAAGAGAAGCAAAACAGATATGTCCCCGAATGTTGCTAAAGAACAGAATAAAGAGACAATACAGTTAATTCTTGACCCTCTCAAATACAATGGAAGAAAAAATTTAGCAGTATTTTCCAAATTTGAACAGTGATGATTATGGCTGGTTCATGAAATCCATTTACTACTTCAGTGTCAAGGGGCGTTTAGCTAAGTATCTCTGAAGAAGCGGAATTAATATAAATACGAAATGATGGATATTTAAAATTAAAACACACATCCTACGTGTGTGAAATGAGATCTTCTTCTGTTCTTGAAATTAGTAAACTAACAAGCGGAAAATTCTGCCAACAAGTGAAGAAGCCCAAATATCTCATTAAAAATGATATAAGAAAAGTTAGTAACGCTATTGTTTTGTTTTGTTTTAATCATCATCATCACTAACTCTATAATTTAAGAAGATGATTTTTTTGAGCATTTAAATAATAATTTCATCTTAGTTTGGTTATGACTTATGTTTTTTATCAAAGTTATTTCTAATAACAGAAAAAATATAAGAATCGAAATTTTTTGATTTTTTAAAATCCAAAGAATTCCAAATGGTGAAGTTCAGTAAATTTATTTTTATATATCTTCTATAACTATATTTTAGAAGCATGGTATTTTTTAAGGGGGGAAATTTAGTTTAGAGTTCCTTTTTAAAATTATTATAATTGGCAAAGTTCAGAAAATTTATATTTTTAGATTTTAAATTTTAATCTTAGTAGCGAAGCCATTGCCTGGTTCGTATTAGAAATTAAATGTTTTAAGAAAAAGGTTTTTATGAAATTAAATGGGGTGCCATTAATTTTTTAGCGTTTTATTGATGGTACCACAAATAAAACTAAAACTGAAAACCAATGACCTATTGGATAATGGGCCGGATTTCTACGCCCGGTTAGTCAGGCTTGGGGTGTTTTAGGAAACTTCCACCAAAGCCGACGGCTGCAACATCTCGTGCATTCACTTTCATCATCATGTATAGTAGGGATCCGAAATTAAAAACAAAACCAAACTAAGCAACAATGCCAAAGAATTTCGAACCAATTTCCAATTTCACAGAGCCGAAGTTACTGAATCTGGAGCAAGGTTACGACCTAGGTCATTTACTGTGCGCCGTTGCGACACCCCGAACCTCAACTTAATGTATCATACAGCCTGACACGGGCGAGGGAAAATGAGTGAGGGGTATGGCGGCAGGAGTCGAATTTTGGTTGATGCTATCATACGTCAGCATCACCTCCACATTGATTGCGGAGTAAGGCTGATGGATTCGCCAGAGGGGAAGATGGTAGCGCGGTCGGAGGGCGCCGATTATCAAGTGTGGAGAGGGGAATGACAACTGTGATTGTCATTTCCTAGATATTTCAGACTGGTGAATGTTGAAGTGTGGGTGTGGAAAATTCCGCGGTACAGTAGCTAATGAAGGGTTTGATCCTTCAGCAATACGCTCGTCGGTTGCTTCCGGCAGCGAATGGGGGATAATGAACGTAGGGTAAAACAAGTGAAGTTAGTTATTAGCTTCCAGCCACACGGAGGCCACAGGGTGACACGCAACGATGGGCCTTCCCTTTGAACTTCAAGTGAAACCACTTATAGCTAGATGACTCACCCCCTGGATTTCCTGTTGGGGGAAGGACCTTGGCCAGATTCTTGAACCGCCTCGATGAGTTTCTCAAACTAGTCTTCTAGCGATGGGCATCCCTGTACGACGGGAGAGCTGCGATAGTGGAGACCCGCTCCCGATCACCTAATGCTTTGTATCAGCTGAGGTTCTGGCACCGTTGCTGATCAGAGGGCTCGAGGTGTCGAAGAACGATGGCTTTGAGAACTTCTTAGGTCTACTTTTCTGCTAATAACTCGAATAACGAGTCCGTTGCTTCCATGAAGTCCTCTGTTAGATGGGAAAAAGCCAGCTGGATTTTGGTTTTGGTGGAGGAGATAATTTTTGCCTTAAATCCCAACTCACAGAGATGACGCCGTTGTTTCGGCCGGCCTCCCTGACAAATATTGAAGCACTTGAATCACCGAAAGTATTGTTGTTTTCGTGGTAGAGGAGAGCGTGGAGTATTCTGTTGAGTGATGAGGTTTCTTGGTGCATGCTTGAGGGAGTCTAGAGTGTTCATGGGGTCACCAAATGGAGCGGTTTGTTAAATAAACATACTCATTCTTTGTCTTTATTTACACGGTCTACAGTTAGAATTCTTCTGATTGCCTCAAGTTAGGGGTCCTGCAGCTTCCCTAAATGGAAAGCTTTCTTAGAAATTAATGTTAAATTTGGCACTGACAGTAGAGCGAGGAATAGCAGTCGAACGACATTTAATGCCTCTCTCGTGGGTGCTAGCCTTAATAAGCTCCGGATGGCGTGAGGTTACCAGGTGAAACCATCGTGGAATTGCCAGTGGTTGCTGGCTGCACTACATGGAATAATAAATAGAAATTGGTATATGTGACGTCTTGCGACAACAACTAGAAGGGAAGGATAGGAGAAAAGACTTATAAACTTGAAAGAATATGAGCTGACGTTTCGCTGCGGTATAAAAGGAATAAACTTTGATTCCGCATATGACAAGTAGACAAAAATAGGCATATTAATTCCATAATTTCTACCGATGAAAAGGAATTCATTAGGAAGAGATTCAAGGAGCTCAAATAGTTGAAGGCCTCCATCCTACGAGCTAGACGAAAAGCCCTGGGAATCAGAAAATAAGAGAGAAGCTAGGGCTGAACACGCAAGTACACACCAGTGCTGCACTTACTAACTTACTAGCCGGCTAGCAGGCAGACTTCCGAGGCTCCCCACCCATTGCACTGCAAGCCTGCTGCAAGATTAGAGATTTGTGCAACACAAGGAAACAAGAGGTAAAGAATTACATGCGGTGAATGCTATATAGAGGTATCAATACTAGGGTGAATGGGCGCAACCAGGGAGGACATTAGGTCTGGAAAGTTCTCCAACGCACTTACCGAACACTGCAGCGAGGCTGCACAAGCGATAAACTGGCAGACAGGAAGAGCGACCAAGCAAATTAATGAGAAAGGAGGAGGAAAGCTGCGAAAGCAGCATTTGTCGCTTCCAGAAAATACCTAACTTGTACATGTGAGAGAAATAGATTTATTCCAATTTTGGGGCCATCACATATTAAACACTTTTTATAAGTAGTAACCTGCGTGTGATCATCGAAAGGAGGTCGTCTTCTCATCAGTTTCCGGCCAGTTTGCTAGCCTTTTTCTTTAGCTACGTGAGTTGTAGTTCTTTTGTTTGTTTTTTTCCCTTCTATTTTTCCACTCTGTTGAGAAAGACAGATATACATCTTTTGTGGATGGGGCTTGGTCTGTCTTTGTGTTCATCTTATCCCATCTCTTCTATGGTTTGTTGTACTTCTTTGCATTGCAGTCGTAGAATATCCTTGTCAGATAGGTTGAGGAAACCTTAACTTTGGAGGGGAAGGTCATCGTTATTTTCTAGGATAAGGTTAACCATATCCGCGAACGTTACAGGAATTGCGATGTTAGTGTTGAGCATATAATGATGTAGGAAATGGTTTCCTTGCGGTCTTTTCGAACTACGAGAGTTAGACCGCTGGTTCGCGGGGTATTTGTTTCCGTGATTTTTGCGTATGTTTTTTTCTTCTTCTCTTTAATTGTTTCAGCTTAGCTTTCTTTTCCTTTAATCCTTCCTTTCTCTTTAAGCAATCGATACACATTTTTGAGGTGCTGCGGCATTCGTTCCAAGATGGCCAACCGTCTCGCATTCCCTACATATTTTTTTCTACTTTTATAGTATTCGATCGCCTTGTGACTCTCGACAGCGTACCATTTGCACCATTGACGAGATTCGTTGGTAGTAGGAGAGAGAGATTCATCTCGAGCACAAGCATCTCCTCACTCGCCTGGAGGAGGAGTGTAGAGGTGTGTATCCGATTGGCACTCCATCGTTCACCCTTGCCTCTCCCAGGGGATCCGAGTGGATACAGGTGTGGAAGGGTCAGCGGGAGCCGATGAAGGTGGAGATAAGTTGGAGGAGGCTCAAATGATTCGAAATGAGAGAAGAGAATAGAAGTTGATCGATCTTGAACTTCTTCACTTTGTAGATAGATGGAGAGAATAGAATAAGTCCATTTTCTGGACCTCTTGCTTATCGTAGAATCTAAACCACGCAATCCTCAATTGCTCAGTTCCTTCCATCGTTTTTAGTTCTTTTATTCGTCGTTCATTAGCTCAAAGTCTATACAGATAGCAGAAGAACCGCCTAATTTCTGTTCGCTTTTGTACTTCATCTTCCATTCATGCTTGTTGTGTCATTCATCCCGTTCTGAGTATTTAACGTGTTTGAGAGCCTATGTTGATTACTGTTAATTTCTCATATGTTGTGTATGTTTATGTAAACATATTTATTCATGATATAATTTAGACATGCTCTAACTGTTTAATTCACTTTAGTGTAATTTAGATGTAAGTTTAGTACCTCACTCTCTCTATTCAAATTACACAACTTCACTTAAATCTAAGCTTAGTACCTTCACTTTGTTTATTCATTTTTCAATTTTTTTACTTCTTCTTTTACTTTGTCTTTTTAAATTTGAGTCTGTATTTTTCTACTTTATACTTTTCTCGCTTATCGATTAATTCATTTTGGGGGTAATTTTGGTCACTTCGGGTATCATATGGGTAATCTTGTTTGGGTTTCTTTGTCGGTGATTTTAGTATAAGTTAGGATATTTGTCCTTATCGGATTTTACCTATAATTGATTCTTAGTTTTTCTAATTTGTATCATTGATGAATTCACTTTTAAGTAAACGGTGCTTATTCAACTCTCAACTCATGTTTTCTGCTGGAGAATTGAAAGTTAAAAAGGGTTTCTGCTCCAATGGTAGTTTGCTCTGCAAATATTGGAAGAAGTACGTTTATTTTACTCCATATTTTCTACCCTATATTTTTTATGCTAATTTTGAATGGTTCTATTCCTGCATCTAGATGTAGACTTCTTAAACTTATTTGCTCTCTTTTTTTTGTTTTTGTAATTAAGTAGAGAGCTTTGTTTTGTATCCCCTAGAGTTCTACTGTTTATGTCTTTGTTTCGCTGTTGATTGTAATAGGGGGACAGATACAGGAGTATTCCCCTCCCCTCTTCAGAGGGTCATGTAGATTTATTTTTGTTTTTCATGTTTAACCCTCTTAGTCTATGTAGTAGAATTGTTCCTATATTATTAATAAATAAGTGTGGACCATTTCGTACATATCATCTGGTGTTATGCAGAGCACAGACTTACAGTGGCCGCAAAAATAACCTTCTGTTGTCGTATCTTCTTGAACATGGATGTTAAATGTCATGCTTTGGCTGCTTAAAGTGATGTATTGCTTCATTGTAACATTACCGGGGACATATGTCGAAAGGTCTGGCGGAATTCTCTTAGAAATATTCCTTTCTTAAAAGTTTTCTAAGTTAGATCTGTTGTTTCTAGTGCCCTAGCCGTTGTCTTGTACATAGGATGGGCTATTTTTTTCTCGGCGCTTGGTTTCTTGTGGCAGCTATTATTGACATCATTTCTGCGTCAAATCTTAAGGCCAAGAATGCTTCATTTAGGTTGTATTTAAGGCCATTCGGATTACTGTGCCTAGCCCATCATATTGTTCACCTGGAGGGTTAGTATCAATAACGGTGCGATTAAACGGTTTCATGTGCCTTCACTCTGGATTCAATCCGTGCTCTGAGATTAAGATTTTATCTTTCTTAGTATCTAGGAATATATTTGATGATCTTGATGTTGTTCCGATCCAGTCTTCAGTATTTATGTCAAGTAGGCTGAGTGTCGTAGAGTCGAACATCGATGCTAGCCGAGGATTGGCTGTGCGGTGACGCGGGAAGGGAGCACGCCAGAAATTGAGATATAGATCCCAGTGCAAGGGTTAAATAATCAAAATCGAGTGCGGCTGGCCTAAATAATCAATTCCTTGGAGGTTATGGCTTATAGAAACTGATTTTATAAAAATAACTTTACTATATAGAAAGTAAATGTTGTTAACAAAAGTAAATAAATGGCAATAAATAAGATGAGACCCGGGGTACCAAACGCAGGGAGGTAGATACAAATACCTCGACGAGGACGAGAGTCCGAGAGAGTATGTACGGTGATTGCTTCCAGGGAAAGGGAAAGAGTGAAAATATCAGGGAAACTAACGTAAAGCCTAATTGACTGGAGGCTTTGGAGACGATGAGCAAGCGAAGCGCTGCAAAGTTGAGCTTGGGAAATTTCTTCTTCTTTAACTTCGCTGAGAAATGAACAAGAGAGTACTCCAGACAAGAACGAAGTCGATAACCGAGTGATAGATGCCTGTCCGTGTCTATCCTCTGTCAGGCGGGAACTCTGGCCTTAGATATGAGCGAAGCCAGGGAGAGAGGTAACACATCGCGTTCGTAGCTGGAAGCCGTTGGGAGGCGGAGCAGGGCGTACGAGATTGTACATGGCTGCTAACCAAGGCGAGGCTGTATGGTATTAATTTCTCCAAGCTTTTCCCGAAGTATTTATACTGCCTCGGCAGAAGTGGTTCGCCATAGGCGCCCCCAAAAGGGCCAGGGAGGGGGGGGGGATATTCTCAACGAGCATCACAGGCTCGCGCGAAAGTCCTCGACGCCTTAGGTCTGGCGCCAATTAGGCAATGTGACGGGGAAGAAGGGGATCCAACACGGACCACACGTCGGTGCAACATTCTTGAGGCGGCTCTTTGAGTTCGACTGACCCGACCATTCTTGATAAGAGCGCTGGGGTCACCCGAACGCGCGAAATTCTCGCTGCTCCCTTGGGGCTGTGTGGGTGTGTAGGTGCATCTTTTCTCCGGCGCCACAAGTAGACATTGGGTTCTGGGGGAGTGGGGGGTCACCTTCTCTCTTGGCACACTGAGCTTTCTTTTCCTTTCAGTTTCCACTGTCTATTTTTGATTGAATTTTTTTTTTGTATTTTGCGTTCTGATATGTGGATCGTTTGTGGGCTTCGGATCCATTCCTGAATTTGCCACACTTCATTTCTATGAAGATTCCGTGGCTAAGATTGAGACATTCTCGGGGTAGATGCGTGTCTTATCCTGGAGTAGAAATTTATAATCTCTTTCTCGCCCTATTTTCATATTTTCCATTAAATGTCCATTTACACCTGCCTTCTCCCAGAGTCTTGAGTGTCATCTTGTTTTTTCCCTTGGGAACGGAAAGTTTCATTCACATCTATTTTAAGATTGATTTCTGATACCTTCGTGATTTTATCGTTTTTTCTTTCAACCTCCTTCGGTTCTTTGGGGGTTGGTCAATTGTTACTTATCTTTTACTTGTTTATACCATCCTGAAAATTAATTGTTTTTGCTACGCTGAGTTTTATAATTTCAGGTGAATGAGTTTGCTTGGGAACCACATTTTCTTCATCCGATTCTTGTCTGGCATTGTATCGAGAGTGGTTGTGACTAATCTTGGTTTCTCAATTCAGGCAGTAATTCGATCGATATTTATTTGTACCTCGTTCATTTGCTTTACTGTTGCCTTGCCAATGCCGCATAAATTGCATTTTTTTCCTTTCTTAATCGCCATTAGATTCTTTTTCCTTCTTTAAATGATTTCTTTCCTATGTAGGCTTGACATGGACATATTTTTATGTGTCCCCTTGCAATTTATATACTTTTTGTCGTTTCTTTAGTTTCTCTATTCATGTTCTTTGTTGTAGAATGACCAGCATATATATATATATATATATATATATATATATATATATATATATATATATATATATATATATATATATATATATATATATATATATATATATATATATATTATATTCAGACGGAGTGGGCGGTCAAGATCAATTGAGTGACCTTCGCTCGTCTCCTAGCAGCGGCAGACGAGGGGATCAATAGGGGAATGGGGTTTCCCAATTCGAGCCGTGAAAGGATTTATCTACAGAATCGAGTGCAATTGGCCGTTAGTATATTAAAGAAGGCTGCGGGAGTCTGGGGGTGTGAAACGGAGGGTACCAAAATAATCTTTAATAATTACAAGAGATATAAGACATATTATATACAGATGGGAAAGGTTGCAAACGGATACTTAGCTTTTACAGGGATCAGATTAAAGAATTACCGGGAGTGATTAAATAAACTCAAACGTGAGCTTACAAGTAGCTGCTGTTGAGCCAATATACGAACATACAACTTCACGGGTTGACTAGCCAAGAAACCATAATTTAGTCCCTCGAGTCTAGTTTGGGGTTGGAGGCTTTATGAGACGACACAGGGATGGGTGATCGAACGAGTAAATCGTAATCGATGGAGTTTTACCTCGAGGAGTGAATTCTAGAGAGTACTTGCGCCAGACGAGGTGATAAATCTTCCTTTCGAGCTCGAGAAGGGGAAGGAACTGAATCGAGACAACGATCTGTCTCGTGTAGAAAGGCGGGCCTATACTGGCTTTTTCCGCCTGAGCCTAACATTATATATGGGCCGGCCGGAAGTGAAAATACCTCAGGCCAAGGAGGGAGATTTTCTTAACCAAACACTCCACCGAGGGATAGATGATGAACTCCAGCGGGGTTTCTTGATAACGCCCGGAGAAGCGGACAGCGTTTTCTTGCGCCCGCGCGCTTGGAATTCTTGCTCCTGCCTTATCAGCGGAAGTGTCTCGAGTCTCTCACGGTTGCCATGACTTTTCTCCGCGTCGCCCGACCTTGTGCCCAGCCTCATGGCTTCTCGGTCACATGGCGGTATTATCCTCTATTCCCGACATTCTTTTTTCCACATTACGAACATCATATTTTCTTCGGTTTATTGCCTGAAAGGGATGGGGGGGGGGGGAGCTCTATTTTATAGCATCTGAAGCATATTTGGATGTTAAATGCTTCTCGCGTTGTATGTGTTTGCGGGAGATCCGCAAATTGAACAATTTCTCCTCTTTGTTTAACTTTAGCTGCCTTTTCTGTCATAGCCACACACTATTATGGGCACATGGATATGGTGATCAAATTTGATTACTCCGTTAATTTGTATTCTCTGAAATTTCTTGTATATTTTCTTTTTCATCTCGTCTTTATTGTTCAATCCTAGCCATAGGATTGAACACGAGATCGTGTTATTTTCAGTGATCTGGAGGAATTTGAGGCACCAAGCTTATTTTCGTAGTTCCTCTATCCCTCCGTTTTGCAACGAGTTTCTCCACGTCCTTCTCGACGTTATAGATCAAGGTGTAGCCATTTCGATGTCAATGATCTTGGTAAGAGCTCCTTGTAACTGCAGGTATAGGATGGACTCTGAGATATTTCTCTTGCCTAGTTTCTTGTCTTTGTATACCGAAATACTAATAGGCATTCTAAGATGCCATATTTACCTAGTGCCGGGTCCCCCATCATCGTATTTTGCGAGCGCCTAAGCTTTCTCTATTATTGTTCTTTCTCTTGCAATTGACGTTTCTCGATCTTCACGAAAATTCTGAAAAGAAATACAGATAGAGCGGTTCCTAATTGCCTAATGGTATATGAGTCCCTATTTTCCTGCCTATGTAAAGCACTACACAACCACCTTGCCTAAATGGATCTACCCTATTAGGCACGTCTCTTAAATTTAGAACGCATGTTCCTAATAAGCACCCTTCTTTGTCTCCCCTAACGGGGCTTTGTTGCTAGGTTCACTATACTATACTTTTCAATAGGTCTGGGCGATGTGGTGGTCGTGTTATGTTTCTTTTAATGGGCTTACTACCAGGCACCAGAATGCTAATCTTTGTCTATTGCCACGTTTTTAGCTCTTTTCATTCAGAGAACTCCTGCCGTCTTCCTCGGCGTCCTCAATGCAAGATGACAGGAGTCAGGCTAAGAATGAAATAGGACGAAGACTGGATCCGCTACTGGACAGTAACATCGTCCAACTTCTAGGCCCGAATTTCCCCAAAATTACCACAGCACGTTTTAGCATGAAATGATATGAAGGCTCTTTTACTCAGAGAAGATACCCGAACAAGCCACGTAAAATAACTTAAAATACCAAAATGGGAACACGGTGATAAAGTGTGAAATTTATATAAGTAAAAAGCATAAAATTAAAACAAATGAACGGAGTTAAATAATGAACTTCAAATCTAAAAATTGAAATAAAGTGAAGTTGGATGTGTTAGATACTGAACTCAATAAATACACAAGTAGAAGTAAAGGTAAAGTAAAAAGTAAATGATTAAAGTGAAGTAATAAACTGAAATTAAATTGAAAAGGCAATTATAAACATACATCTTAACTAATTGCCCAACAAATATTACAACAAAGAGTGAAACTAAAAGAAACAAACATCACAAGGTCAGACATCTTAACTACTCATAATGGCATGAATGCCACAATGAACGAGGAGTAAAAGAGCTAAAAGCTGAGTAATTGAGGAATGCGTGGTTCGGATTTTACGATAATCAGGGGGTCCACAAAATGGAGTTGTTTCATTCTATCAATATATCCACTATAAGAAGAAGGTCAACTGAGATCAACTTCTATTCTCTGACTCTCATCTCTCGTTTCACTTCTTTTTATTCTTCCTCCCTCTACTTTTCATCGGCTCCCGCCAACCTTTCCTAATTCGGGTCTAATTGAATCCTTTGAAGGAGAGGAAGGAGATAGATGAAGTTCAACTAAGGCTACCTTCCTACCCTCCTATCCCCAGCCAGGCTAGGGGGTTGGGAGATGCAGATGCCGGCAATTAACGTATCTATCCTACTATTAAAAAAATCCACAATCTAACTTCCAGGAAGAAGCTTGAGAAGAGCGAAACGTCGGCTAATAAAACCTTTGAGTTTTACGGCTGCTTTCTCCTATCTTTTCCTTTCTAATATATAGGAATAATGCTTAACCCGGAGTAAGGCGATCGAGGCTAGGAATGAATAGAGGCGAAGCGAAAAAGTCGAACTAGGTATGACTAGTTTTCCTCAATATGTATTATTTACTTCCTACATAAATTGCAATCGTTATCCACTGAATTCCATATTTGTACTTAAGGCAGTGAATTTTTAAGTACAGAAGGAAAGAGATTGATTAAGATTTTAAGGCTATTTTTGCAGAAGCAAAATGAGGCCGAATTTTAGCAGAAGCTGTCAGCGCCGAAAAGTAACGCTGCCAAAGTATCATTTTTGATAGGAGCGCCACTATAGCATAGATATTGATTTGGTTAGATATAATTTGGCACATATATTGTTTCTCATTTTACATCATCGAGAGAAGTGTTAGTGAGTTGTAGAGGATTGCATCAATAGTATTAATAATGAGAAAAAAGGGGGATATATTAACATTTGAAATATACGACACTGCAATAGCAAAACGACGATGTAATACATGTACGTGCATTGAAGAGAAAGCATGAGGTGTACGTACCAACTACTTCATCTTGCATTGGACCATAGGAGGGAGGTATTTATTAATGCATACACGGTAAAAAGATAATTTAATATACTGATTAATAAGAGTAAATGGGCTGCAAAAATAAAGCACTCGGAAGGAAGGCTAATGAGGATGAGGGCTATGCTAGGAAGAGGTTAGTTTGGAAGGAAATGAGAAACCAAGAATAAATTAGCTGTCCCTTCATCGAGGATAACGAAAGAACTGTGTAGTGTGACAAGAAGTGCAAGCAAGTGGCTTAAAGCTTCGCTTGAATTAATCTTTTCGAGACTCAGGATGGCACAGTAGATTCGCCGCTTGCTAACAGTAGGCCGGGTACGCGGATAGCTGATCGAACTTGCATACCCTACTTTCCTTCTTTATTTTTCCTTTTACATTTTCCTACTTCACTCTATCAACCACTGTACTTATGATAAGTGGTATTAAAATAGATGGTGAGAGTATTTTATGGTCTACGTAAGGCTGGTATGCAATATAAAGTGAATGGTAAGATGATTGGTATGGGAAAGGGAAAATAGGCATAAGGGTATGGAACCTATAAGCATGCAAGAATTTTCATATCTCTGATTAAATTGTGAAGCAGTTGAAATGGATAATATTTGTATAGGCCAACATGGTAAAAATTGAGCTGACTGTATTATAGAATGGGTCTGGTTGGGGGTTGGGGATTGGATGAATGCTGTGACTGTATCTAAACCTTCTTATGAGAAAAAGAAAAAAGGTAAATGCAAGAATTACAGAGAAATGAATCTGACGAGAAATGTAGGCAATATTTATAAAAAAGTTCTAATTTAGCATGGAAGAAAAATAACTTATGGAATAAGAGGAGATGAGCAAGGTGGATTTCGAGTGAATAGAGGGTGTAGATCAAGTGTTTGGATTGAGAGAGCTGACAGAGAATAAGTGGAATTAGAGTTGTAATTTCTATACTGCATTTAAGGATCCGGGGAAGCGTATAATCGTGTCGGTATGAGAGCGCTATAATAAATTCTAGGATTTATGGACTCGATTGTAAGCTAATAGATGATGTTACATGTTGTTTTTTTTATATTAGAAGTAAAGTGTAAGTGTGCATAAAATATTATTGGAATGAGTAGTGTGATTTATCTTGAAGAATAAGGTAAGAGTGTCCTATGTTGCCATGGCTGCTCAATATCTCATTAGATGGACCAGGAGGAGTGAGAAATGTTGAGCAATATGTGTTGTCTATGTTGGTTTGATTAAGTTGCTCCTAGCTTAGGTCTGTACCCGCAGATATGACGAACTCCGCCAACCAGACGAATTCTCCGTGCGAGTGTTGTGAATATCTGCCTGGTTGTGGCTGTCCTGGTGCCAATGGGTACAGATGCCTGTGTCAGTCAAGTCGGGGCGTTGTTTCTATAGTTAGTTTGGATGGGGACCGCAAGGGAGCATGGACAGGGTGCTTTTGTTGGTTGCCTAATGCGAATGTTTCTTCTAAGTCAATATCTGGTTTAGTGGTGTTGAGGAGAAGGTTTAGCTTGATTTGCTTGTTGATGTTCGGTGTGTGGAATGTTTTATGAGGGATGGAGGACTAATTTGTGCATGGTTTAATTCCTTGGAGTCTACTTAGTGAATAATGAGAGTCAGAAAGAATTAGAAATTATGAAAATGTTTGGAAGGGCACGTTTGAGAAGGTGGCAAAAACTAAATGAAAGAAATTATAAGGTGTTGGTATTTGGAGATTAGGCTGGATTATGGTGTGATATATTGATTTTTCTAATTAGCAATCCTATCTGCCGGCCACCAGCGAAGGTACCGCAGCCCAAAAGATAAAACAATTAATTTGTATCTTATCTAAATATAAATGCAACAAGCCATTGCTTCGCAACTCCCCCCTATGGAGGAGCTTGCGCTAGCTAATATTTATGCTGTTGGCCTCCGGCTTATTTGACCCTTGAAACCGGTTTTTCAACCCCATTTCATTACGGGTTTTTTTTTAACTTTTTGTTTAAACGCCAATTGAATCCTTTTTGAAATAAAAGGAAACAAAAAAATATAATAAATACTTTATTTGTTAATTATTAACCCACACTCTACAAAAATGAATTAATTCTGAATTTCTTTCTTCACCTGCTTCTTTTTTATAAAAAACAAGAATTCTTTAAATTTTCTTTTTCTTCTTTTATTATTAACATTATTATTATTATCATTATTCTTCTCTCCATCTTCTCTTCTTCTTTTCTATCTCTCCTTCTCCTCCCTCTCTTCCTCTTCTTGTCCTACTCCTATTCATTCTGTTACGTCTCTTTCATTTCGCGCTAACTATTTGTCTTCCTCTTCTTTTCTTCCTGTCTTCTTCGATTCTTTTCTTCTTCTTCTTATCCATCTCACATTTCTTTCCTTCTCAACTCCTCCTCTTTCTTATTCTCATCATTCTTTTTCCTTCTCTTCTCCTGCTCTTCAATATTTTTTTCTCTTCCTCCAATTTATTCTATGCTTCTCCCCTCTACTTCTCCTCCTGTTCTTCTCTACTTCTCTTCTTCTTCTTCTTCCATCTCTTCTTCTTCTCCGACTCTTCCCATTCTTCTTCTTCTTATCCTGACCATTTTTTTTTTAATTCTCCTACTCCTCCTCTTCCTCTTTTTTCACTTTTTTCTTCTCTTCTCCTTCTTCTTTCCTCATTCTTATTCCTCTCCTCATCCTCACCTTCCTTCTCTTCTAATTCTCCTACTCTTATTCTTCTTTTTCTCCTCATGCATTTTTTTTATGTTTAACCCATCCCAAAATTCCCATTCTTAAAATATATTTATTGTTAGGGACAAAATGAGCGGCTTCTCCACTCCTCAGTTGGCCCGACTCGTTTATTGGTGCCAGTAGATATTTCCTCCTGATAAAGATTAAAATTTAAAATCTATTTTATAAATAACCGATAAAAATCCTGGGTTGCCCAGGAGGCCGTAGCATCGATAAACAAATTCCACAAATCAACTTGCACATTTCAGGATTGTACACTTGAGTACACATATTTCAAAGGTGGAAAAAGGTTTTTTGAGAAATATTTGGAACACGCCCCCTTTTTTAACTCCAATTTTCTTCTTTTTTTTCATTTTCGAGCCAGAAAGATAAACACCATCAGAGTTGTTGGCTTGTTGTTATAAGTGCTTCTAAATAAATTAGAGTTCAGTTTAAACTGAAGGATAATGACAAACAGGCGAGGAATTCAAATTTTATTATCTAACTGATGAAAATTATTTGTCAACTGATACATTAAAATCATGCTTTGTCATCAAACGATGGCATGAAGTTACAGGATTTTTGTACCGCCCGAATGTAGCCATCTCTCGCTTCTTTTTCATAAACTTCGCCGTGACGCCAACAACAAATTCCCCGAAGTTTCTTCCTTGCAACGGGTGCACTGTTTCCTTTGTGGGACTAGCTCCACACACAAGGTGGGTCCAATATCTTCTGCCCGACTCTAGGGAGAATTTTCCCTTTCATTTCCCTCAAGAGATAAAATCGAGAAAGAGCACCGGATTCTCATAAAATTCTTATCGTCGCGCGAAAAGACCTTTCGTCTGCCGCCAGGACATGCCAAACATTCACACTTCGGCGCCATCCGAGCTTTCCTCTTCTCAAGTCGCAGGTTTATGATGGCGCGAAGAAACTCGGGCCTTCGTCGGCTGGCGGGTGTCTTTTGAGGCAGACCTTTTCATGTGTGGTCGGCCGCGAATTTGGTTATCCCAAAGGCACGAAAAGAGTGAAGGGGACTCGATGCGGAAAGGCGAATTTGGAATAAGGGGGGATGGGGGGTGGACACGCAGCTGTGTCGGTGTATTTATGTATGTACTAATGCATGGAAGTATTTAGACTTCTACAGGGGGTGGTACGATTTTTTCATATTTTTTCGTGTTCATTTCTAAATTTGGTATGGTCTGCTTACAAAAGCTGAAATGTGCCTTTAAATTGGTTACGACATTACGCCCTATTACCCAGTCACCAAGATCCCCATCTCGGCCTCACCGGTGTCATCCAAAGGAATAAAGAGCACTACGTTTGGCACCAGGTTGGCTGCAGGAGCTGCCGGAGTCAGTGCACGGCGCAATGGTCTTCATTCGGGGCTGCACTCCTGATTTGGAATGTTTACTCCCCTACCCTTTCCCTTTGGATCAGTCGGGGATCTCCTCCGCCCGGCGGCTAGCCGTTGGCTGCTAGAGGCATCTCCTCCGCCTAGCATGGATGGTGGCGCAGTGTAAACACCCTTTCCTCACGTGGTTTAGCCCGTCGGCTGAGGCCGTGTACCGCGGTGTCAAGTTTTGTAGGTTGTTATTAGAAAGAACCCAGCAGTGTCTAATTAAGAAAGAGCCAACACGTAAAGGAATATCATATCAGGAACAAGAGAATAATTGACGAGAGGAAAATTGGTAGAGTTAGGGGTGGTAACAATATAAAGGTAATTGGCAGGTCAAGTGGTAAATTTGTTGTCGGGAGTGATATTTCAATCAGCATAGTAGTGGGATTAAGGGTAAGTTATGCTGAGCGCTACCTGGTGAGTGGTGGCATAATTACCTGAGAATAAAGAAAGGAAAAATCGACGGACCAACACGAAATGAATCCAGTCAAAAGATTTTACCAACAAGCCCAAAGTCTGGGACTTGAAGGCACAGAAATGCATGACTACGTCATGGCAGAACTAAGAATAGATTGTGTAGAAGAAGAAAGAATTTGGGATATAGAAGAAGAACAAGAATTAATAAAGTTTGAGAGAGAAAAAGAGGATATAATAAGAGAGGATACAAGAGAACGTGAATTAATGGAAATATGGATGAACCGGAAAAGTGAAGAATCCCGAATACAGCGGAAAATAGAAACAGAGGAAAGAAGAATGCTAAGAGGAGGTAAAACAAGCGAAAGAATAATACTGTTGAAAAGAGAAGCACGAGAATTCAGAATAAGGACAGAAATGGAAGATGAAGAAAGAAGACTAAAGATAAAGCTGGAAGATGAAGAAAGAAGAACTCGACGGGAAAACGAAATAGCGAAAGCAGAACAAGAAGCCAAGGAAAGGAGAATGAAGATGGAAAAAGAGTCGAAAGAGAGGAGAATAAAGATTAAAAAAGAAATAGATGAAAGGAGAATGAAGAGGGAAATAGAACGTGCTCAAGCGGAAAGAGAAGAGAGAGAAGAAAAGGAAAAATTGCTCGCACTCGAAAGAGCACCTATCGAGAATCTCATAGAGGCCGAGGAAGTTGTAGCCCGGCCTGAACCTAAGAAAGGACCATCGAGGGAAACCCAGAAAAATGGGGTAACGATGGAAGAAATAGGAAGTAGGAATGAGGTACCAGCAGGAGTACCTAAGGAAGAACCTACGAGGAGAACCCAGCCAAATGGGGTTATCAGGGAAGAAGAAGAAGGTAGAGTAGAGGTACGAGCAGGTGTACCTGAGGAACTACCTACTAAGAGAAGTGAGTCAAATGAGTTGACAAGGAAGGAGGAAAGAGGTGCTATGGCTATGCACCCAGGTAAGACTAGTCAAATGGTAGACGCGGATGAGTATCCCCTACCCCTAGTAGTCTCCTCCCCGAACGGAACGTCCACGGAGTTACCTCTAAATCGCCAAGTCGTAGTGAGCGTCAAGCCCATTAACGACCTCGCAGGGAAAAGTTTTCTCGATCCCCAAAGATCGAACCCAGACACGATCTTCCCGTGTACATGGTTAAAGGAGAGCTATGGGACCTACGCTCCCATCAATTATGCCCCGCTACAACAGGCCGCTCTAGCCATAATGTTCAGTTTAAAGGTAGTCAAGTACCATAAGAAGGGTAATTCGAGTAGGTTGAAATACCGCTACCATTTAGTACCATACTTGGGTAGACTCAATAACCCGAATGGCCGACTCAGGCGCGGTAGAATAATGGTCACAGAGCACCATTTTAGGATCAGCTACATCAAAGGAGCCGATAAAGTACAGCTGCTCTATAGGCGGAGACGAAATACCATTGAGAGTTATTTCAGTACCTAATGAGCGTGAAACCATGCTTTCATTTGTTGTACGTGTTAATATTTATCGGTAGGATTTAAGTTCTCAAAAACTTAGAAATGTAAGGAAGTAGCTTGTTTTGTTTTGTTTTTTTGTGGGTAATCGATGAATTAAGGTTTTGTTATGTTCATGTAAAATTGTAAATCGAGTGTCTAGCTCGACACATTGCCGGTGTAAACGCGCGCGTGGGCGCTCATGTGTAAGGAAACTTAAGGTATGAGAGGGCTCAAGAAATACAACTTTGCTAATCTCGACTAGGTTGAGTAAGTTGTTTTGAGTTCCCGGGAGCATCCCCCCTCCCCATTAAATTCTTCGATGGGAGGTGTTGTAGAGGAATGGTCACCCCCCCCCCCCCCCCCCTCGTTCACTCTTGGTGCAGTTCCAAGGCGGTTACCGCAAAGACATCCGGCCGAAGGCCTCGGCGGGTCCCGCGTGGCCGCAGCGCTGCACCAGACCGTGCCATGAAAGAGGTCACTTCCCCCCCCCCCGTTCACTCGTGATGCAGTCCCAAGGCGGTGGTTACCACAAGGACATCCGCCCCAGGCATCGGCGAGTTGAAAGTTTAACCACAGGGTGGCATAACTCGGTGCCATGTAAGACCCTAAAGGTCAAAAAGGTAAGATCTCCCCCAGGAGAGTGAGATCCAGTTTCACGTCGGACAAGAAATTGGAGACGGTTTTCTCCCAACCTCGATGGCTAACGAGGAGCCGATGTTTGACTTCGTGGGAAAGACCGTTTGGAAAAAGAGCTCTCCTGGGGCCGTCCTCAAGCCCCTCCCCCCCTTACCACTCCCCCAGTGGGGGGTGCGAGGTATAAATGAGGAACTCTGAGGAAAATCGTGGTAGTATACGTCAGTCTCTAGGGGACGAAGTCTTCGGATCAAACCGAACTACCGAGACTAGAGAGGTAGTGTACTTGGCTCGCCAGACCAAGAAATACCCTGCAAGAGAGGCAGGGCTACCTACCTTAAGGGGCTAAGAAAAAGTTCATCCTTGAGCTAAGTCCCTGGTTATCAAACCAAACGATAAGTGAACTTTGGTAAGTTCGACTTACTCTCGCCAGAGAGATTCCTCATATCCTGGTGCACCTTAAACACCAGAGGTATTCCTCGTCCTTGAGGAATTAAGAAGAAGAAGGAAAAGGCTCCCCCTCGAGCCCGTTATTCGGTGGCCACACCAAACGTTAAGTAATTTATTCTCGCCAGAGAAACCCCCCTCCGTTATCCTCGCCCGTAAAGAAGACCCTCCCCGAGTGCAGTCCTCGTCCATAAGGAAATTAGTAACGAAGGAGAAAAGCTCCTCCTCGAGCTCGTTACTCGGTGATCACACCGCACTCCAAGTTAGCTTGATTCAAGAACCAAGTTCGACTCACTCTCGTCAGAGAGACCACGACTACCTAGGTGTTGCATAGAGCACCGTATTGGTTCTCGTCCTTGAAGAACCCTTCCCCCCCGGAAGAACGTGTGGACCCCCCAGCTGCTACCCTCGCCAAGACGACCGTGGAATTCCGCCCATCTACACGCGTCAAGTGTAAATATTTCTGAGGCCCTTTAAACTCCACGAGTCCGTAAGCCTAATTTTTATATTATTGTTGTGTATAGAGAAAACGTTAACCAATTTTGGTGGGTAAACTAATTTAATTAATTCTTGTTCATAATAATATTCAGAGTATTCCTGTAGTTAATGTATAAATGTTATGTATTCAATTGACAAAGGTAAAATATAAGTTTATTTTGGGATTAATGTTCGTTTCTCTTATATATATCCTTACGTGTTTGATAACGACTCTGTTCTTTAAGATATTCTTATAATATCAATATATTAGACACTCTTAGCACTCTTAGAGACTAGAACTAAAAGGAGGGGAATTCTACGACACTAAATAAAAGTGGTGTCAGGTCAGTAGGGTTCTTAGCAGAAAGAATTCTACGACATAATTAAAGTGGTGTCAAGTTTTGTAGGTTGTTATTAGAAAGAACCCAGCAGTGTCTAATTAAGAAAGAGCCAACACGTAAAGGAATATCATATCAGGAACAAGAGAATAATTGACGAGAGGAAAATTGGTAGAGTTAGGGGTGGTAACAATATAAAGGTAATTGGCAGGTCAAGTGGTAAATTTGTTGTCGGGAGTGATATTTCAATCAGCATAGTAGTGGGATTAAGGGTAAGTTATGCTGAGCGCTACCTGGTGAGTGGTGGCATAATTACCTGAGAATAAAGAAAGGAAAAATCGACGGACCAACACGAAATGAATCCAGTCAAAAGATTTTACCAACAAGCCCAAAGTCTGGGACTTGAAGGCACAGAAATGCATGACTACGTCATGGCAGAACTAAGAATAGATTGTGTAGAAGAAGAAAGAATTTGGGATATAGAAGAAGAACAAGAATTAATAAAGTTTGAGAGAGAAAAAGAGGATATAATAAGAGAGGATACAAGAGAACGTGAATTAATGGAAATATGGATGAACCGGAAAAGTGAAGAATCCCGAATACAGCGGAAAATAGAAACAGAGGAAAGAAGAATGCTAAGAGGAGGTAAAACAAGCGAAAGAATAATACTGTTGAAAAGAGAAGCACGAGAATTCAGAATAAGGACAGAAATGGAAGATGAAGAAAGAAGACTAAAGATAAAGCTGGAAGATGAAGAAAGAAGAACTCGACGGGAAAACGAAATAGCGAAAGCAGAACAAGAAGCCAAGGAAAGGAGAATGAAGATGGAAAAAGAGTCGAAAGAGAGGAGAATAAAGATTAAAAAAGAAATAGATGAAAGGAGAATGAAGAGGGAAATAGAACGTGCTCAAGCGGAAAGAGAAGAGAGAGAAGAAAAGGAAAAATTGCTCGCACTCGAAAGAGCACCTATCGAGAATCTCATAGAGGCCGAGGAAGTTGTAGCCCGGCCTGAACCTAAGAAAGGACCATCGAGGGAAACCCAGAAAAATGGGGTAACGATGGAAGAAATAGGAAGTAGGAATGAGGTACCAGCAGGAGTACCTAAGGAAGAACCTACGAGGAGAACCCAGCCAAATGGGGTTATCAGGGAAGAAGAAGAAGGTAGAGTAGAGGTACGAGCAGGTGTACCTGAGGAACTACCTACTAAGAGAAGTGAGTCAAATGAGTTGACAAGGAAGGAGGAAAGAGGTGCTATGGCTATGCACCCAGGTAAGACTAGTCAAATGGTAGACGCGGATGAGTATCCCCTACCCCTAGTAGTCTCCTCCCCGAACGGAACGTCCACGGAGTTACCTCTAAATCGCAAAGTCGTAGTGAGCGTCAAGCCCATTAACGACCTCGCAGGGAAAAGTTTTCTCGATCCCCAAAGATCGAACCCAGACACGATCTTCCCGTGTACATGGTTAAAGGAGAGCTATGGGACCTACGCTCCCATCAATTATGCCCCGCTACAACAGGCCGCTCTAGCCATAATGTTCAGTTTAAAGGTAGTCAAGTACCATAAGAAGGGTAATTCGAGTAGGTTGAAATACCGCTACCATTTAGTACCATACTTGGGTAGACTCAATAACCCGAATGGCCGACTCAGGCGCGGTAGAATAATGGTCACAGAGCACCATTTTAGGATCAGCTACATCAAAGGAGCCGATAAAGTACAGCTGCTCTATAGGCGGAGACGAAATACCATTGAGAGTTATTTCAGTACCTAATGAGCGTGAAACCATGCTTTCATTTGTTGTACGTGTTAATATTTATCGGTAGGATTTAAGTTCTCAAAAACTTAGAAATGTAAGGAAGTAGCTTGTTTTGTTTGTTTTTTTTTGTGGGTAATCGATGAATTAAGGTTTTGTTATGTTCATGTAAAATTGTAAATCGAGTGTCTAGCTCGACACATTGCCGGTGTAAACGCGCGCGTGGGCGCTCATGTGTAAGGAAACTTAAGGTATGAGAGGGCTCAAGAAATACAACTTTGCTAATCTCGACTAGGTTGAGTAAGTTGTTTTGAGTTCCCGGGAGCATCCCCCCTCCCCATTAAATTCTTCGATGGGAGGTGTTGTAGAGGAATGGTCACCCCCCCCCCCCTCGTTCACTCTTGGTGCAGTTCCAAGGCGGTTACCGCAAAGACATCCGGCCGAAGGCCTCGGCGGGTCCCGCGTGGCCGCAGCGCTGCACCAGACCGTGCCATGAAAGAGGTCACTTCCCCCCCCCCCCCGTTCACTCGTGATGCAGTCCCAAGGCGGTGGTTACCACAAGGACATCCGCCCCAGGCATCGGCGAGTCGAAAGTTTAACCACAGGGTGGCATAACTCGGTGCCATGTAAGACCCTAAAGGTCAAAAAGGTAAGATCTCCCCCAGGAGAGTGAGATCCAGTTTCACGTCGGACAAGAAATTGGAGACGGTTTTCTCCCAACCTCGATGGCTAACGAGGAGCCGATGTTTGACTTCGTGGGAAAGACCGTTTGGAAAAAGAGCTCTCCTGGGGCCGTCCTCAAGCCCCTCATCCCCTTACCACTCCCCCAGTGGGGGGTGCGAGGTATAAATGAGGAACTCTGAGGAAAATCGTGGTAGTATACGTCAGTCTCTAGGGGACGAAGTCTTCGGATCAAACCGAACTACCGAGACTAGAGAGGTAGTGTACTTGGCTCGCCAGACCAAGAAATACCCTGCAAGAGAGGCAGGGCTACCTACCTTAAGGGGCTAAGAAAAAGTTCATCCTTGAGCTAAGTCCCTGGTTATCAAACCAAACGATAAGTGAACTTTGGTAAGTTCGACTTACTCTCGCCAGAGAGATTCCTCATATCCTGGTGCACCTTAAACACCAGAGGTATTCCTCGTCCTTGAGGAATTAAGAAGAAGAAGGAAAAGGCTCCCCCTCGAGCCCGTTATTCGGTGGCCACACCAAACGTTAAGTAATTTATTCTCGCCAGAGAAACCCCCCTCCGTTATCCTCGCCCGTAAAGAAGACCCTCCCCGAGTGCAGTCCTCGTCCATAAGGAAATTAGTAACGAAGGAGAAAAGCTCCTCCTCAGGCTCGTTACTCGGTGATCACACCGCACTCCAAGTTAACTTGAATTAAGAACCAAGTTCGACTCACTCTCGTCAGAGAGACCACGACTACCTAGGTGTTGCATAGAGCACCGTATTGGTTCTCGTCCTTGAAGAACCCTTCCCCCCCGGAAGAACGTGTGGACCCCCCAGCTGCTACCCTCGCCAAGATGACCGTGGAATTCCGCCCATCTACACGCGTCAAGTGTAAATATTTCTGAGGCCCTTTAAACTCCACGAGTCCGTAAGCCTAATTTTTATATTATTGTTGTGTATAGAGAAAACGTTAACCAATTTTGGTGGGTAAACTAATTTAATTAATTCTTGTTCATAATAATATTCAGAGTATTCCTGTAGTTAATGTATAAATGTTATGTATTCAATTAACAAAGGTAAAATATAAGTTTATTTTGGGATTAATGTTCGTTTCTCTTATATATATATATCCTTACGTGTTTGATAACGACTCTGTTCTTTAAGATATTCTTATAATATCAATATATTTGACACTCTTAGCACTCTTAGAGACTAGAACTAAAAGGAGGGGAATTCTACGACACTAAATAAAAGTGGTGTCAGGTCAGTAGGGTTCTTAGCAGAAAGAATTCTACGACATAATTATGGAGGCCCATATCCACCAAAGATTTTATCACAACAGTCTGGTGTGCATGAATCGACCATCAGTTACAAGTAGTACCAGAACGAGAA
The DNA here is from genome assembly GCA_963969495.1 of Ceratothoa steindachneri. Lineage (NCBI taxonomy): Eukaryota > Metazoa > Arthropoda > Malacostraca > Isopoda > Cymothoidae > Ceratothoa > Ceratothoa steindachneri. Next base: position 135,316,480 of record OZ018327.1, read on the forward strand.
CCGCTCACGAAGCTAGTCCAAGAAATTCAACCAAAAAGTGGCGTATAATCTTGGAAGTTAAGTCACCATTACATAAACATTCACGGGAGCGTTCTACCCTAAAGGACTGCATCCCGCCAGATTATCCGATTCAGAGACGAAGGAAAATACTTCTAGCGTCGAGGTAATGGAGGATATGTTTGCGGAAATAATTATACCACGTTGGCACGCAACATTAAATTGATTGGGGCAATCTCCCATCCTATTTGCCATGCAGCCCGAAAGGATGACCAGATCACTGAGATGTACTCAGGGTGTGAAAGACCGAAACGCCTGTCAGCCTGCTTACTATAGTGTATGTAGACAATCTGACTTCATCATCGGCACGCTCATTTCCAGGAGCCCAGCAAAAGATATCACGACGTCCTTCATTCGACTCACAGATAATACGAACCATGGAATTTTAGTTTCCAATATTTAACGGGCATTTAGCACTCTATATGAATGTTATAGATAAAAAAACACTGCCTCTGAATCGAGCATTGTGTTTAATGTCGTTAGCGAGCGCAATATTGCAACTAGCTCAGCCATGAAGACAGACGCAGCACCCGAAAAAATCTTCACCCACCCAGGTTCGGAAGAGATTTGAACTCCGCTTCCTGTAAGTTAACCTAACACTCAACAATTTATCTATTAACGTGCACAGGTAAGAGAGAGAGGGAGGGAAAGAAATATAGAGATACACAGTCTGACCAGCTCCTATCGAACAAAACTAACAGAAAGGCCAATCCTCACCTATTTAGCTACCAAAGCATGGCGTACGGAATATTATCAGGATGAGCTTGGTGCAATCCCCCATATAAAGCAAAGGGAGAATGTAACTTGCTCAGCGAAATTGGTAATTGAAATGTTCTACACATCTAAAGGACAAGTCCTGTTGACAACCCTCAACAACGGTACAACGTGATTTTATTGCAGCATCCCGGGTTATGAATGCGGATAAAGCAAGTGAGATTCTGCAAAGGACAGGTTTAGAGACGATTGTCAATCCTTATTGAAGAACGATAGTGTGGCTGGATGAATTTACTTTGAATCCTGTTGACACGCTTTCACACCTCTGCAAGAAGGTTCTTCTAATTGAGTGAAGATACATATTCCCGCTAGAAAGAGCGGCGACATGCCTTAATATAAATGGAATCTGGCAATCATCTAGCGAAGTTCAGAGGATGGAATCGCGAGGACGGCAGTGATATCGCTCCATGCATATCGCTTCTCTCCAAAGGCCGTCTCACATTCAGTTAACCCGCAATGAATCGTTCAAAATGGTCAGATAATCGAGGAAGGAAAGTTAGGTCCATTGCAATGCAGGTACCAAAGAAAACTGAACGGCATCATCTTCGAGTGGAGTTATTTTGTCCAAAGTGGAAATTAGTATTGAATCTAAGTACCAGCGGTGTGATCATTGAAGTACATCAACTAATATACATCCAACTTCTGCCTGTTCAGCATGTGTGCGAGCATAGGTACACATCAAGACACGAAAGCGAAGCGGTTATGAGAAATAAATGCGTGAATTCTTTCATATTTAGGACACCATTTCCCAATTCTTCGACCAGATCAGCTAGGATCGAAGGGTATCGAAGTCTGCTGGTGGAAGAAGTTACACCGAGACAAGCGAATCCCTCTTATTCAGATAGAACTGGGCTGCTACCGTCTGAAGGTGCATATTAAGAAGGGTATTAAAAAGGGAGACATCTCATTTCGAATAAAATTCACATCATCCATTCTGCCCTACATCCCGTGGCAGGAATGTCACGCAACTCTTGTGCTCTAGGACAGTGGGCAACAGGGGTGCACCTAACATGGTCTCGTGGTCGCAAATAGTTAAATGGGAACGGAATGCTAAGGAATATAGAGAATATTTTTTTTTAAAAACGGTGGTAATTAAGATCTTGCATCCGACTTATCACATCTAAAATTTTAAAGATTCCCAGTGTCAGTTGCTACACTACGGAAAAGATGTTGGTCGTGCCAGACGTTTAGCCGCACCGACCAGAAGTTGTCCAACAATTGGCCAAACGCCAAATGCAGCAGCTTCCAACTGAAGAACCAGAGAGGCGGGGCGGGGCGGAGTGGAACACATTATTTATTCTGACTAGTCGTTCACCGAACGACCAAAATCTGAAGCGCTGTCATTTGGAGACCAACCGACAAATCCAAAGGCAAGACACGTGACTTTTGTCTGACCTGACAGCTACCAAGGCTGTTAAGATCTGCCTGCAATAGTGGTCCAACTTTAGGCACTCCGAAAAAGTCGCATGATGGTGGGAAGCTCATTGCACGATAGGGCTGGAGTTAATGGGCGCAAACAACTCATCTCATTAATCACATCCTGATACAGGATCCCTCAAAACTGGTCCCCTTCAACCTGTGAATGTTATTAAATGTGTTGTTTATAGAGTCTTGGGGATGTTTAAGATGTGCAAATAAGGAGCCAAGAGAAGGTACCAGTTTCTTTTAGCAGTAGCTGTAGTGGTGTGAGTTAACCCCACATTCTATGCCGTCCTTGCGCTTGTTGGGACCAAAATGCCTCACACTGGTCAAAGTGCCAACTGCTCTTAATTTTCTCACACTATATAGGACAACCTCCAAAATAGAGATGAGAAGAGATTCACAGAGAACGTGGCGAAAAGGAGTTAAAGTGAGATGTATGAAATAAATAAAGCCCAGGTAGTGTTGAGACTCCAGGGGGGATTGGAGCCTGGAAAAACCGTTCGCTTCTACACGCGTCTTGTGTAACAGTCGAGGTTTTGTTTTGGTTCAAAAATATACCTTTTCCACAAGATTTGCGAGACCAATGGAGGAATACCACTGAAATGGTGAGATAAGAAATAGAAACGCCCTAAACTTTACCAAAGATATTACAGAAATAAAGCGGATTGGCACAGTTATATACCTACATATTTCCCCCCCCCCCCCACACACACCACCACTCCCCCTAAAAAAAAATCTCAGCTAATAGCAACACTTTTCTCTCCAGATTAAAAACAAAACTCTTTTTTGTCTGTCAAAAAACAACATTTCTTTTTACCTCCTGTTTGACATGACACTGATCCTCTTTAAAAGGTTTTCACGCACAGCTTTCGTTGCCTTTCTCCCGCGAAAGCGAGGAATAAAATCCTACCGGAGTAGTAAATGGAAATGGGACTTTGGCGTTCTGTGCCTCTCTCCCGGCTGCCGACCGTCTACAAAGGTGGGCGCTCTCGCCTTTACCTGGTCGGACAGGGCTGGGGGGTGTCTCCCCAAAATCTAGAAGACAGGGAGGGAGGGACAGCCGGTAGGCACCTGCAAGGGACTTGGATTCAATCTTCCCAGAAAGAGAAAAAAATAGGAAATAGATCACTGATAATATAAATCTAAAAAATTCGCCATGGAGGAATTTAGAAAATTAACCCCAAACGGCTCATAACAATTCTAAACATTTTAATATAAAAAAATTACTTAAATTCTCTAAATTATACCAATTTTCACTACTAACTCTGGCTCAGTTTCTTCATTCAGACAAGGAATAAAAGTAAAGGAAGCAAAGTGACGTAAATCCTGGGAGAAAAATGGGAAGAATGGCTCTCAGTACTATCACCCATTGGTTCACTGCCCACCAGGTGGTGAGTTAAGTAAGACTTACAAGAAAGACAGCGGTGATCAGATCGTCAGGGATGAGTGTAGTCTTAATGTGTATGATGTTTAAAAAAGAAGGAAATAGTGAGAGTGGGCACAGTATAAATGGACAAGTTGAGGGAAAAGTTAGGTGTAAAATGGATAGATAATGCAAGAAAGAATCGAATAAGTGGAGTGACGAATGATTGGAATGGCGTTGTTAGTCAGAATGCACTGTGCTACTGGCATAGAGTAAAAATGGATAAGAAAAGACTTGCGAAGAAGATCTATGAGCGATTATGTGAATGAGTTTAAAAGAGGACGTGAGACTGACCGAACAAAAAGTGCAATGATACTGTATATGAAAGATGTTCATGGAAAAGGTTTGTGACTGTATGCTTCGACCATTCTTCCCGTGGTCAAACTCTGATTCAACAGCACTTCGCATACAAGGGCCACTGGCGCAGAAATGTGGTGGATGTGTGGCTTTTTGCTTAATAGGGCATGAAAGGTAGAAAAGAGGGAGTATTTAAAACAGTGAATCTGTAAGGCCCCCGCTTTGACAGAAGGTTTATGGTGAAGTTGTGTAGGTTTAATTTCAAGCGAGACGATAAATAGGTGAGCGATATGGATGGTCAGGGTTTTTTTCAGAGCACATCTGGCGACTGTCTACTAGAGCATAAGTCGCCGTATGTATCTTTCAGTCTAATGCAGGGCAAAATTTTTAAAAAACCCTGCAAATTTCACAAAAAAGCATAATAAACCAAAAACAAGGAAAAATTAAACAAGAACCGAAAATTCAAGAAGAAGGGCGCACGCTCTGCGTAGTGGAGAGGCCCAACTCTCCTCGAGCAGGATTATGCGACAAACACCAAAGAGAATCAAATCAAATAGAGGAGGGAGGGCAGCCTCTTCTAAAAAGTAAGAAAATTCACAAGTTTGTGTGCAAGAAGCTGTATCGAATACAAGAGACAAGCGGTAGGGACCTTGCTCGTCCCGATACGGGGGGATATAACGTGAGGAAGGATTACCCAAACTGGGACATTCAACAAGAATGTGCCGAACAGCCTGGATGACAAAGCAGTCGTCGATGTAAGGCACAGGCGAGCGCTCCATCAAACAGCGGTGCGTACCGCGAGTGTGTCCAATTCGGAGACTACAAAATGCAACCTGAAGCCGTCGCGGCATTGGTGGGTAGGACTTTGGGACTTGTAACCATCCGTATACACTGACACGGTTCCAGTGTGACACGAAGTGTGCTCCAAAAAGGCCGAACAAAATACTTCCGGCGCTGTACAAGCTTTGCCAGAGAAGGCGTGGCGACAAATGGTCAAATGTAGTACCCTGCAGGGTGGCATCTTGGGCAGAACCAGGGGCGCCACCGGATCGAGAGCTATAGCTATCTCTCGAGGGAATTTTCTGGCTCTAAACCCGAAGGGCTTAGGGTATGACTGGCATCTCTCGGAGGCATAGGCAACGTCGAGGTTATCTGCAAAAGCAGTGAGAGATGTTAGCAACTGAGAGAGGCACCGGGCTCGCGCATACAAGCGAATAATACACTGTGCACGGCGCTGGGCGAGTGGCATCTCAACAGCATCGACAAGTAGGCTCTCAATAGGGAAATTGCGCGAAGCAGCTGTCGCCAGGCGAACGCCGGTGTGGTGGATCGAGTCCACTTTTCGCAATACACGCTCGGCTGCGGATGCATAAAACTCGAATCTGTAGTCGAACTTTGAACGAACAAAGGATCGATAAAATGTAAGGCAGTAAGCCTATCAGCGCCCTAGGAGCTGAACGTCACGAAACAAACAATATCCATGGCGTGGGTAAAAGAGACACTAAGGCTGCGAATATGAGCCTCTCAAGTTAGGCGTCGGTCAAATACAAGCCTAAGAAAACGGTGAAAGTCACCATCTACAGGCGCACCCCATTGAGAAACACTTCTTGGTAAGGGTGAAGCCGTGGAAGGCGGCAGAAGTGCACCACCTTAGTCTTTGCCAAGGAAAACCGAAGCATGTGCGCTTCGGCATAGCAAGGGACGCGGTTCAATTACTGTTGGAGTCGGCGCTCCAGAGTTGGCATCTGGGCCACGCCAAAAGAGATTGAAAGGTCGTCGACGTAAAGCGTAGCGAGTAATCTTCCGGCAGCACAGAGGTGATGCCGTTGATGCTCAGGGCAAAGGGTGTGACAGAGAGTACATTTCCCCGAGGCATACCCTCTCCCTGCTCCATTGTGGTAGCCCATCTGGCGACTATAGAAATTGGAAAGCGTACCCTCGTTCCCATCGTGTGGAGAGTCTCAATAATACTGGATCACCACATGGTTTTATAGGCCTTCTTCAGATCGAAAAACCTCGTGGTGTAATGGTGCTAACGAAGGAAGACCTCGCAGACGTCATTTTCCAGTCGGAGTAGAGCATCCGACATGGACTGGAACTTTTGCAAGCCGCACTGTCCATAAAAAAAGGCCTTAGCTAACATTTACCAATATTTCCATCAACTTGCACTTGCATGAGGTTAGAGTGATTGGACGGAAACCAGCCACGGTAGACTAATCTCTCCGTGGTTTGCGAAAAGTGAGCAGAGAAGCGATTTGCCAGGAGTCTGGGAGGATACTCTCTAGCCAGATACTGTTTAACGAATCTAAGAGAAAGGCCACGCCTCGCTCACCTAGGTGTCGAAGCATGGCGTACGGGACATCATCTAGACCAAGGGAGGTGTCCACGCACGAAGCGAGAGCGGAGCGCAACTCACACAAAGTAAACGTGTTGTTGAAAGGTTCTCCGTCTCTGGAGGTTAAGTCCAGTTGGTAGCATTCTGCGACATCGCGACGGGCATTAAATGCTGGCGCCTTGGCTAGAGAATGCGGAGAAAGCGTTCGCGAAGGATTCCGCTACGGACACGGGGTCCAAGAGTGCGGTTCCATTTACCAGGAGAATAGGAAAGGGGTCGTGCGAGAACTTGTCTCGAATCCATTGGACTCACTTACACACCTCTGCTAGAGGGGTCTTCCCGTTAAGTCAAGACACGTATACTCACCAAGAAGAGCGGCGGGCGTGGTTCAAAACATCACGGAACCTAGCCCTAGCTCGACGAAATTCACCGACAGTAAAATCGTTCATCGGTGCTTATAGCACATGTAGGCATGGCGCTTATGTTTGAGAGCCACCTCATATTCGGCTGGTCACCACGGGAGAGGTCAGCGTGCAAAACGGTCAGGCGTTCTAGGAATAGAAATTAGGTCCATGGCGATAAGTTTGCCGGATAAGAACTCAACGGCCTCATCTACCGACCTAAGCTCCTCGATTGAAACAGAGAAATCAGTTAGTTCCTGAAATGCGGACCATCGCGTTCACGCCAAGCACCATGGGGCGGGGTCTCAGGCTGCATCGAACAAGAAAATGATATTTGAATTGGAAATTGATCACTGCCATGGAGGTCATCAATTACCCCCACCCAAAATCAGGCTGTGCTTCCAGAGAGCACAGAGATACATCGAAACAGTAAAATGAAGCCATTCTCTGGAATCGATGCATAAACTTATTGTCGAGGAATAGGTCACCTCCCCAGACAATACGTTTATATATACATAAATTTATCTATTGGTTGGGCAGAAAGAGATAAAAGCCACAAGAATATGTATATATAGTTATATATACATATATCCTCTAATGTAGGTACGCGTACGTACTCTTTTACGTAAGAATAAAAGAGTAATCCGATGATTACGAGGTATAAGAGTGCGATTTTGCTACAGGGGCCGATAGCTTTAATGAGTTTAACAAGTTGCAGTTCAAGGATATATTTAAAGATTGAAAACCAAAAATATAATTTTAATAAGTCACTAGTTAACATATATATATATATATATATATATATATATATATATATATATATATATATATATATATATATATATATATATATATATATATATATATATATATATGAGGAATTAAACCACATTCTCCGAAGACAATTTAATTCAGAACAGTTTCGGTGTATCTCACACCCTTTTTCAACTGACACTGGGTAGAAAATATAAGAGAAGTGCATATAAGCATAACACAAGATCCCCTCTTTTTTCCCCTAATCCCCTACTTGTGGCTAATCTGGGGGGGGTGTTAGGCCTAAACATATTGAAGGGCTGACATTTTACTATTTTGTTTATTTGCTTTCTTATTACAGGATTAAAAGAAAATTGACCCTCAGATAGATTTAAATTAGGAACTGACGATATCAAGCTCGATTCTACGATTCTTCTCTTAACATAGTTAGGCGATTTAAATACTATTTTACTTCCATTGAAATCGATCGTATGATTCTTGTCTCTAACATGGCAAAATATTCCACTGCTTTCGCTGCCCACTCTAATATCTCTTTTGTGTCCGTACAATCTCTTGTCTAGATTTCTCCCCGTTTTCCCTATATAAACTTTATGGCAATCGTTGCATGGTATTGCATATACTCCTATGTTAGGATGTTCTTTGGGTTTCCTGGCAATCATCAATTGGTTTAAGGAATTATTATATTTAAAGGCTAGATTAATACCCGCTTTTCCAAATATGTCCTTTAAACTATTTAATTTATTATTAAATGGCAATGTTATACATTTGTTGAAGTCGTTAGTGCGGGAAGGCTTGTTACCATAGAATGTTTTCCTAGCTGCAAAATAGGCAGACGATATGAACCAATCGGGGTGATACAAATTATTAATAAAGACATCTAAAAAGGGTAATCTATTATCATATTCCCATTCATATTTAAATTTAGATGTCCTCATTAATAAAGATCACCATGAATTAAAACTTGACGTGTATAGGAAACCAACCCACTCGAATGCCTATATACATTAGTTTTCGTTTCACGATAATACTGTTAAAAAATCGGTAATTTCTAACCTTTTCCTTAGAGCATACAAAATATGTCATCCTTCCTATTTAGATGAAGAAATTGTCATTATTAGGACCATTTTTTCTAATTTGTATTACCCCGATTGGTTCATATCGTCTGCCCATTTTGCAGCTAGGAAAACATTCTATGTTAATAAACCTTCCCGCACTGACCACTTCAACAAATGTATAACATTGCCATTTAATAATAAATTAAATAGTTTAAAGGACATATTTTGCAAAGCGGGTATTAATCTAGCCTTTAAATATAATAATTCCTTAAACCAATTGATGATTGCCAGGAAACCCAAAGAACATCATAACATAGGAGTATATGCAATACTATGCAACGATTGCCATAAAGTTTATATAGGGTAAACGGGGAGAAATCTAGACAAGAGATTGTACGAACACAAAAGAGATATCAGAGTGGGCAGCCAAAGCAGTGGAATATTTTGCCATGTTAGAGACAAGAATCATACGATCGATTTCAATGGAAGTAAAATAGTATTTAAATCGCCTAACTATGTTAAGAGAAGAATCGTAGAATCGAGCTTGATATCGTCAGTTCCTAATTTAAATCTATCTGAGGGTCAATTTTCTTTTAATCTTGTAATAAGAAAGCAAATAAACAAAATAGTAAAATGTCAGCCCTTCAATATGTTTAGGCTTAACCCCCCCCCCTCCAGATTAGCCACAAGTAGGGGATTGGGGGAAAAAAGAGGGGATCTTGTGTTATGCTTATATGCACTTTTCTTATAGTTGAAAAAGGGTGTGAGATACACCGAAACTGTTCTGAATTAAATTGTCTTCGGAGAATGTGGTTTAATTCCTCATCTTTTCTTGCGATATTGTATTAATTTTCATCATATATATATATATATATATATATATATATATATATATATATATATATATATATATATATATATATATATATATATATATATATATATATATATATATATATATATATATATATATATATATATATATATATATATATATATATATATATATATATATATATATATATATATATATATATATATATATATATATATATATATATATATATATATTTATATATATATATATTTATATATATATATATATATATATATATATATATATATATATATATATATACGGGAAATACAGGTAATGTAAATAAGGACAATTCTGACAGAATATAGCTTAATTAGCAATCGGGTAACGTTAATAACTTATTAATTACCTTTTAAATGGGATACTTTAAATCAGTTATTCAGAGGGAATATTTATATGTCGGAAAGTGGGTCGATTAACGGGAGATACAAGCAAGGGTCGTATTACCTTAAAGAGTCACCTCGAGGAAAGGGAATCCTTTAGCGAGTCGGCGCGGGGAATGGAGACGGAAAATGGTTGTGATTCTCGACCGAATATCCTGATGGTGACGAGGATGAAGGGGGGGGGGGCAGAAGACGAGTTCACGATCCTCCTTGAAAACGGATGGTGCAACTGCCAAAAATCAAGACTCTGACGCGGTTGGGTGGGAAGTTTTACACGGGAAACTGGAGATCCTTGAGGGGGGTTCCAGATGAGACGAGAGGAATCCCAGCTAATCCTTCGGGGATAAAACGATTCGAGGCTTGCTCTGAACAGAGTAACCTTCACAAAAAAAAAGATCTGCCTGGTGAGATCCAACCTCGATGGTATAAGCGAATACCAGTGACTTGGGGAAGCAGACTCACGATCTTAACCGAAGGCGACGGGTTCTCCAATTTAATCTTCCGATATTCGAAAATCCAGGGTATTTATATGACGGCCATTTTCTTGGTTTCTCCTCGTTGTCAGGCTCAGACGACTGGCTGACCGCTTCCGGTGGCAGATGGATTAGCATCTATCGCTTGACCCACATCCTAATGGCCTTTACGATGTGGGTGGGAAGCTTCGCCTAGCAGTTTCCTGACTACGGATATTAGCGCTTCATCGACGATGGAAAAGCTTTTAGCGCCCAACTTAATTAACTGCACTTGTGAGGCGCTGACGGATATTCAAATTCTTTCTACTTTTATTTTTCTCCTTGGATTCAGAGACTACCCCACTTGGAGTTATACTTAGGAGACATAGAGAGGGATGAAATTCATCAAAAAAATGAAGGGGGTATTCTTCTTGGTGTCCCTTTCCTTTACACTTATCCATATTTAGGACACCTATCTGCAGGTCAGCAGGAATCTGACCATTGGGATTGATCGAGAAATATTCCCAAAGAGGGTGTCTACCGTTCAATAGAAGTTTCCCTTGTCGAGGTCGGCTGAGGGTGAAATGTACGCAGAAATAACAGCATACCACCTTCCCAGGTGTAGCTGCACAGATACTGCCTGAAAGGAGGTGTATAAAGCAAAGAGAAGAACGGATACATATTGCCGGGGGTAAATGTAGCATCCTCCTGCCCAGAACACATCGCGTAGTGGTGGGGTGGCAAAACCCTTACATCCCAGGAGGGTGGGCAAGCGGCACGCACCCACCATGGTCTCCTGCAAAAGATAGCTAAAGGCAAATAAGACAAAACAAGCCTCTGTAACTCCCTCTCAGTTAGCGTAGAGTCTGCAGCAATTCCATTGAAGGAATATGCCTTCCAGACTTAAATCGGAGGAGATGTGGGGACATTCTTCCCAAGAGAAGACCCTCACGGGAATGGCCGTACGGTTCCTGGAGGCAGAGCTCCGGGCGCTGTTGGCCATACAATGCGCTGAAGGCGCTGTTACCTTCAATGACTTATCGGGAAAGGTTGGACTCGCCATGGGAATCTTTTCCCCTCTCGGCATCGAAACCTCAGACAAGCGGGCCGGCTTTGGAGTTGGGGATCCCTCCTTTGGAGGATCCACCGCCTTCGGGTCACCAAGCCTATCACTCGGTATAGGAATAGGAGCTGAAACTCCTTTAGTGTTGTCCTCCTTTCGGGAGGCAGCTTTAGAAACCCGGGAAGATGGCCTCACGACCAATTTCAGGGGTGTTGCCCACTGTGAGCCTAACGACTCGGTGGAGGTGCCTGGCAGTTTCGCCTTACAGGAAACGGTCACGCTGGGGGAAGGAAGGGGATCTTTGGATTTAGCTGGGACTGGGTATGAACCTTTTATGCCGCCAGCTCTACCAGAGAAGCGCCCGAGGTGGGTAGAACCAGTCAAAGACTTCCGAATAGACGTGGAAGCGCCTTTCTCGCAGGAATGGATGGGCCAGAAGCAGAGGGTGTCTCTCTTAATATTGAGGCATAAGACGTCCCAGGCAGCGCAGGGCACACCATGACCAAGGCCTTACCCTCGCGAAATGAGAGAAGATCCCTGGCCTAAACAGCCAAGATTTCCTTGTGAAGAAGTTACGCACAACATTGCTTCAAAAAAGCGGGGCGCGGCCCTCCACAATTGACACACTTGGCCACACACTTGGAGCAACATACACAGACATCGGGTAACCCCAAAATTGCACGTCTACAGGAGGGATTCATATTGCCGAAGCGGTGGTAGTAGTGGAACCTTTGCGGTTGTGGTACGTTTGCATTCACACGTTAGGGATACCTCCCAGCCCCCACCGAGTAATGGAGCTTGTCCCAGTCGAACGTTACGAAGAGTGTAGGAGTGTGTCTCGACGAGACCCATCCCTGTTTGATCATCGCACGTTCGACCTTAACCACTCTATGATTAGCCAGCTCTAAGGTGATGTCATCTAGGTGGCAGTCCATGAGTTCCCTCGCATAAACCACTCATTTCATGAAGTTCATGGTAGAGTGTGGCGTTGCACTCACCGGCGTGCCATCAAGTGTCCGAAGGGCACTAGTGATAGACGCCTCGGAGGGATTCACCGCATTCACCATAATGTTCCCGTCTGAGAAATGAGTCACCTTCGGCTCTCTACCAATCACACTAGCTAGAACTCTCCTCTGATTGACCATGTTAACCTAACCCAATATGCTGCCATTAGTGAAGCAAATAATGAGGAAGTGTTTCAAGCCAGCGGGCTCGAAAACGCCAGGTAACCTCTGAATGAGGGGCCTTGACGTAATCAAGGCTCCACTCTGTGCACTTTTGGTATTCTTCTGAGACTCCCCACCTGGGTGAGCACCGGGTCGGGAAGTGCCGATTTTGGCTTGGTCGCATGACGAAATGGCAGCGCCTCTCTCCGTCCCCGTGGCTCCCGCGGAAGGAGAGAACTCCCCCCCGCCCGAATTTTTTTTCTATTTAGGAGAGGAGGGCGGGGAATGAACCCGCTTCTTCCCTCCACGGGCGGGAGCCCCTAAGCCAGATGGGGCGGCCTCAGCAAGATCCTTTTAAGAAATGGAGAAGGTCTTGGCTGTTACAGGGGCACTACTCTGGGGAGAAGGGCCCTCCTATCCTTGTAACACCTCGGGCGCCCGCGCCATCTGAGGAGAAGCTCTCAGAGGGGCAGAGTCGGGTTCTGTGCTTGACACTGAGCCCGTGTTCGACCCCATAAGAGATCCTACCGTCTGAGGATGGGTCACCTCAGGGACCATGTCTATCGAGGAAGAGATAGGGCACGTAGAGTGACCCCCTTGTAAGCTCGTATGCGCAGCAGAAGAACCTTGGAGGGCATGGGACGACTGGCCTTGTCATCCCTCGTCCCCTTAAGGGGGGCGGCCCTATCGAGCAGCTCACACCGGGAGCGGTCAATTATGGGTTACTGGCATCCTTTCTTGACAGTATCCTGGGAAAGTAAAGGAGGGGCTGCCTCTGTAAAGGAGGAGTTGCCCAAGGGTGTGAGTTGGAGTTCTCTGCACCCGTAGGCATAGGAGAGTACCAAGCCTCGTATCCGTCCGGAGAGTTTTGGAGGGTTCCCTTCGAAAGCCGAGCAGAGGAGACCTTCATTTTTTCCTTGGAGCTGCTTGAAGGTAGCTTAGTCGCTGGTGAGGGGTGTAAAGGGAGATAATTTTTTTTATTCAATGACATGATAACCTTATTAGTGAGCCGGGACGCAAACGATATTCACCCCCACGCAGTAGCCCGCTCTGTGAGTGGTGAACATGAAGCCGGAAAAAACAGCTGTCGCCTTTCGAGGCCACTCCTCCTGCTTAGTAGCTTGGCATCCCATCGTCATGGGGGCTCCACGTTAAGGCTCGGCGTAGAATTGATAAACAGTGAAAGTACAAACAAAGGTGAGGGTAGAGATGAAACAAATTGTTAAAGACCCACCACCCCAAACCAGAGCCCAGGTGTGGGGGGCGCGTTGTCCCCTCCTCTCTCATCTCCGACCCAGGATAGTTGGTGAGTGGAAGTGGTCAGCATCTACCTGTGAAATTAGAGGCCGACCAGAGAACTTTGTGGAGAGGTTGTATAGAAAGTGAGGAAGCATGGTAAGAAGACAGGCTGTCAGAAAGGAGTAGAGTCTAAGCTCGGGCCGGACGGGGCGCTCAGTCACTACAACACATCAGTCAGGAAATCATGAAATGGCCTTTGTCTCGATCCCGGTTGAAATCATGTTCGGAGCAACGATCAAGCTCTTCCCTTTGTTTTTACCATTCGAAGTTCTGTAAAAATGCTCTCAAATGCGTTTCACGCTGTCAACACAAATCTGAAAACTAGGCTGCCGGTCGCTCCTAGCGCCCCCCGTCCAGCACTCGGATTCCAAGCTGCTACGGATCACAGACCCTTCGACGAAACTCACTTTTCTCTTCGATACTGGTGCTGAAGTTAGCCTACTTCCTTCGGGTATGCAGAAGACTTCTCCTATACAGTACCTTTTTGCAGCAAATAGAACCAAGATCCTCGTTCACGAAACACAGATGAAGACACTTTCTCTTAGTTTCCGTCGAAATTTTAAGTGGGTCCTTGTCGTAGCAGCCGTCCACATCCACACCTTAGACATTGATTTTCTCCGGTACTTGATGTTTTCTGAAGATCTTCGCAAAAACTCCTTCGTAGATCAGGACACCTCAATTTTAACTGTGATCAAAGCGGTGCTCGCTGCCTCAGTGTTCCTGGTTCGAATCGCTTTCCTGCACGGATTTTTCGAAAAAAGGTAATACAAATATTACTGCAAGGAAAAATTATTCCGTTTTCTCTTTCAATGTGGTTTATTGGATTCATTTTCATCATTCTCTCTCGCGCTACTTTGAGAGATATATTCATATATATATATATATATATATATATATATATATATATATATATATATATATATATATATATATATATATATATATATATATATATATATATATATATATATATATATATATATATATATCATATTTAGAAATTTGCCCATACTAAATAGTGAAAGTGCTATATAGCATTTAAGTATTTTTTAAAAAATTGAGATATTTATAACAAAGCGCCCACAAAATTTGAGGAGGTGGCATAATCCCAAATTTAACTGAGGAATCTACCTCTAAGAGCCTCTTCGAAAAATTCCCTGCAGTACCTTCTCTGGTGGGCCAGCCAACTGAAGTCAAGCATAGCATGACTCATCACTTCCCCACCACCGGACCTCCTGTGCACACCAAACTACGACGACTACCGTCGGAACGGTTAATAAAAGCGGAAGAATTCTAGCACATGTTGGATCTCGAGATCATTAGACCTTTCAAGAGCAATTGGTCCTCAGCGCTTAACATCTTATACAAGAAGAGTGGAGACTGTGGCCCTTGAGGTGACTTTCGCTCCCTCAATGCTACCACCATTCCTGACAGCTAGCCTGTTCCTCACATAAAGGGTTTACGGACAATCTACATGGGTGCACAATTTTCTCAAAGAGTGACCTGGTGAGAGCTTTTCACTCGATTCCTTTCGAGCCGGCCGACGTTTGCAAACCTGCCACTATCACCCCATTTGGGCTGTTCGAGTGGGCCTTTACAATGCTGCTCAGACCTTCCAACGCTTTGTTGACGCCGTGTATGCGTATGCGACGACGTATATGCGTATATGACGACGTATGCGTATATGGATGACCTTCTTGTTGCCAGCTCTTCGGCCAACGAACGCCAGCTCCATATTGAAGCTGTGCTTTCCCGCCTTCAAGAATATGGCTTTCATATTCGTCCCGGAAGTTGACTTCCTTGGACATCATATGAGTGCGAACGGCGTTAGTCCTACTGCGGAGAAGACATAAGCCATTAGTGCTTTTCCACTCCATAACTCTCAAAGCAAATTTCATCAGTTTCTTGGTATGGTAAATTTTTATCGCAGGTTTATAAAGGACTTTGCAGCTTTTCTAAAGCCATCAATGGCCTCCTGCGACCAATAGAGAATGGCGTCAAAACCTCCGTTAAGTGGACTGATTTGGCAACTATCGCCTTCAAGAAATCAAAAATTGCTTTGAAGGAAGCCTTATGTCTCCATTATCCTGTTCTTGATTCTGAAACATGTATAATAACAAATGCCTCAGATTTGTCTGTCGGGGATCTTTCTGAGATCCTCTAGGAATCAGCAGGGGACCCTACCTGTAAGTGGGAAACAAAGCCAAGCGGACAGGGAAGGTCGGGGAAATTTTCGAACCGTAGATCCGAAATCGTGGGCCGAAGACGCTTCCGATGTCGGAGTGGTTGATCCAGCAACTGTGGCTGGCGATGTTGGAATATCATCGGCTTCCATTGGATCATGAGGAGGAGGTTGAGTTGGCGGAGCAAGCAATCTGAACTTAGTACGAGGCACTGGACAGATTTCAGCAACCGTTTAGACCGGTAAGGGGCCTACGTCCCGTGAAGAACGGGACGGGCTTGAGTTACAAAAAATATTGAGCAGAAGGAGGAGTCCATTGAATAACCTCGAGGCTCAGCCACGTCAGCTCGAGGCAGCCCGCTTATTGGTGGCCGAAGGCATCCAATAAACCGAAGGCCACGTGCGCTTCTTAACACGGAACCAGGTAGAATAGCCATCACTGGTCGATACAGGGTATTCTTTCAAATAACGTCTAGTTCCGAGTTTTCTGCTTCTGTTTTGGTTGTTAAAAAGTCCTTCGAGATAGCACTTATATGGTTGCCGATTGCAGTGGATACATCTTCTGATATACTGATAGGTTCATTGTTGGCTTTTAATATCGGACATTGTATTGTGTTGCGGCTTCTTGTCATATTTCTCACCTGATACCACACTTTACCTATGTGGGTTTCTGAGGTTCTGTTTGATACGTATTTTTCCAGGATTCTCTGCGGACTGTTTTAAATGTTCGTTTGGCTATTGCGTACCGTCTCTTATATTCTATATAATCATGGTTGGATCTTGTAGCTCGAAAATTTCTGTGTGCCCTGTTTCGTTTGCTTTTGCTCTCTTGCAATCGTTGTTCCACCATGCAATTATTATTTAGTGAGGTGCGTGGAATATACTTGAGTGTGATCGATTTCAACATATTTGCGAAGGTTTTTAAAGAGTTTGCTAAAGCTAGTGATAGAGATTGGCTGGGATTGTAGCTGTCTCTTTGGTGAATGCTGCCCAGTTGGCATGATAGTAGCGCCAATGTTGATTGGGGTTAGGAGTGGTCCGTGGTAGGGCCTCAATGATGATAGGGTCGTGATCGCTCCACACAGATCATCGTGGAAGTGACAGAAGAGATCGCTAGGTGCAGCTTGTGAAGTGAGGGAGAGGTTGATGGCTGAAAAACTATTTGTTTGTTGTTGATACTGGGTGAGATTACCATCAAAAAGGATTCTTTTTTTCTGTTTTCTATGATGTGCAGGATCATACACCCATGGCTCGTTTCTTTTCCATCGCCCCAGACTCGGCTTCGGGCGTTAAAGTCACCTATAATGAAATATGGATGGGGAAGCTGATCCGTTAGATCTGCATATGAATTGACAGAGGTGGGCACTAAATACATTTAAAGTATCTAAATACTAAATATTAAATACATTAGGAAAATGTATTTAGATACTAAATTCTAAATACATTTTGAAAATGTATTTAGATACATTTTTAAATACATTTCAAATACATGATATATAAGGACAATCGATAAGAACCATTGGTATCACAACAAAAAAATATCCATTAAAATGAAAATGTATATTATAATTACTAAAGTAGGATTTGATGTCAATTGGACTTGGGTACTACAAAAATAGAATGAAATTTCAGTTAGCTATTTATATCAGCATTACATTTAAGTAATATCAGTTGCTGAAATGTTTCGTCATATAAAGAACTCCTAAAGAGAAGAGCCGTTCCACAGGAGCTGACGACGGTAGGGTGGTGTTTTATTTAATAAATAACTTGTTTATGTTTGGATATCTATCTAAACTTTGAAGTGTTTTATTTGAATCCTGAAGGTAACTGAACAATTCTAAATCTGCGGTTGATCGTGTTTGAGTGGGTTTTGTAAATCCAAATTAATCGTCACTGTCCGATACACCACTTATGATTCAGTTTCTGGTACATCTGGTACATCTGCTAAATTCTCAATCACTTGAATCATACCATTTTTAATAGCCTTGGTGGCTTGAACTGTCCCATGAAATACTAATATCTAACCAGCGAAGTTTGAAGAATGGATGGCTTGTTGATACAATAATGTCATCTGTAACCTTGGCTTCATTTAGCAAGGTCAAATAAGATTGGTAGCGCTTTCCAAAGCCCTTAGCGACTGCACTTAGAAGCGGTTAGCAAAATTTCAGAGAACGCGACTGAAGGCTTTTCAGTTTTTTCTCCACAGTGAGCAAGGTAGGGAGCAATTCTCCATAAAAAAAACAGTTTTGTTCTCCCTATAGGCGAATAATTGCCACTGCACGAAATTCAATTTCGTGACTTCTGAACACTGGAAGTTCAAGGGACGTCATGAATTGATGTAATTTGTCCTTGTGTTTTAAAATTAATGACAATGCATCAAACAGAGAGTTCCATCTTGTAATGCAATGGACCTTTAATGAGCAGTTGATAACAGTTTTGATAATCTCTGCTGATTTTGGACTACCGCTTTGGTTCCATAATGCTGAGCATTTTTTCCATCGCGGCATGATTGATATTTGCAAAAGAAGATATTTTCAGTGTCTGTTTTGCATCAGTTGTGGCGACGAAACTGAGTGTGTGTGAAGGACAGCGCACATGTTTAGGTAGGCTGAAGCTGCATGGGTCAGACGATAGGTCTTCTTCCTGATCTAAGGACCTTCACATTAAGAAACTATCCTCCAGCTCGTGCTCACCCTGATCTTCTTCACCTACCTGGGTTCCATCTTCTGAATCTGTGGACACATTTGCAGCAGTGAGTGCAAATTCTTTAAACGCTTTAACAAAATTAGAGCCGTTATCAGTGACTGTGCTCGTGATTTTCTGCAGGAGGATATCGTATTCATTGATGATATTATCCATATGTTCAGCAATCTTGATGTAGTTACGAGTATGTTCTCCTTTAAAGCGACAGCATGCCAATACTCCACTGTGACGGACAAGAGCAGTTTCCTCAAGCTGAAAAAAAAATTAAATAACAGCGCAATGTTTGTCTCATAAATGTTTCCATAAATTTACATAGTAATATAATCGAGATGAATTCCACGAACAAACAGGTCTGCTTTCAGCCAAAAGCTGATAACTCCGTACCTGTAAAGACATTTTCAATTTCATATTTCATACAGAGCAAAATCTTAACATACCCAATAAACTGTAACGCCCCAAAAACTACGGTGACGAGTTGACCAAATATCTGCAGTAAGAGGTGCTGTCTAGTTCCTTCTTCAATAGAGCTCTTATCCCTTTTCTAATTCTATAAGATTTTGGCCTAGCGTCCGCCTTGAAATGACGCCAACTAAAGAATTTATACCTGCAGTTGTGGAATATGTGATTATTGTGAGTGAAATTGATTTTCACAGTAAAATGAGAATATATGGTATGCATATACAAATTTTTATATAAAATGTAGCTATATGAATATCCTATAGCTATATAGGACTAGTACATTAATTCATCAATATATTATTAGTCCTTCATATTCAGGATTACATAGTAAAATATTGACTTTCAGTATTCTTAGGAATATATACATTATCAAGCTATATTTCCTACATTTTTGACGGGCGGGCATGCTAGTTTTGAGATAATGATATACAGGTATTGCTACTATAACGAAATACATGTTATAGGAATTCATCTAATAACTACATATAATCGATCACAAATTGTAATAATTATTCCTGAAATATTTTTTCAATAATATCTTCAAGTAAATGATAACGCGCTTTAAGAATATATGTATGTGGATTCTCATGAAATTATTGCAATATATTAAACTATATTGTTTGTATATTTCTTCCTTTATTTAACTTCGTTATATAGCTCCCAGACCTCATATATTCCATTGTACGATATTTATTATTCTCTTATTTGTATCCGTGAAGGGAGCAATTTAGCAGTACCAGAAGCTGGAATGCCATTTGGTTTAGGAAGGGCTGATGGCTTCTGTGGCTTGCTAATGGTAGGGTCTTAGAGGAACGTGCAGTATTGCAGTCCATTGATGTCTGTCTATTAGTCTTGGTATCGATGTCGTAGTACATCCCCCGACGGGTGTTGTACCATTTACATTTTCTAACTGGATTCTTTTTGTACCTCTCGTACTTGAATTCATAATTGTAGACGATCTTGGAAGTAGAGGACGGGGGGGGGGGGGTAGATGCGCAGCTATTTTTATTATAAGGGAAAAACAACTTGTTAGTACAGAATAGAGGGTACTCAGTCCATGAACGCACCGTTTAGCTAAGTTTTCATTAGCGGAAGTACTTGAAACTCGAGAAAGGCACCAGGGGTTTGGCTTCCAGCAACCATTGAGAATGCCCAGACAACGGACCGGTTCAAGCAACACAATCGGCATGTAGGCGCGAGCGCCGAGCTCTATGTGGAAGAGCCACGGACATCCCCGCACAAGGGTTAACCTATACGGACCGTGCAGGAGGCATCCTAGTTGGTCGCCATCCCTTGCTAAGTCCCTTCTTGGCACCATAAAAAGTGGGGAAGAGAGAGGGACGGGTTAAACTGTCAATATTCCGCTTTGGTTGCCGGGGATGGGGGGGCATACCGGAGCCAGTCTCAAAGAAACGAGCCCCTGGTGACAATTTACCAGCTCGGGCACGAGCTAAGACAGAGTAGCTCCATTCAATCATATCAAATTATTTGAAGGGACATGAAGAAAGTTGGTACAGAAAGAAGATGTTAGCGAAGGAAGGGAGATAGGCTAACCTAGAGCCGGACGGGGCGATGAGTCCCATCAGCACGGTGGCCAGGAAAGCAAATCGCTGTGCCCTTAAGGGGAAACTACGTTCGAGATAGTGCGGGGGCAGGAGGAGCCCTCACAAACAGGTGCCGTGCGAGAACCCGGTGGGGGCGTTATAGAAGTCTTTGAACGGTGAGGAAACCGAGATTTAGAGGGGTCGGGTCTAGTATTGTGGGAGCTAAGTTTGTTTCGAGAGACCAAAGTTAATGGGTTATGACCTGGAGGATAGGGTAGAGACAAGAGAGATTTGGTGCTAACATTAATCCCAGGGTGGGGAGGAGCATCACTCCTAGTAAAGTGTGTACAACCCACGTCTAAAGAGAGGTCGAAAGTAGTATTTAAAAAAAAAAAATTAGGAGCCCATCTGGCGACTGCCTACTTGAGCATAAGACGGCGTACCCAGGACAACCTAGTAATAGGCTACTTTAAAATAACAATATGCAAAACAACAACAACAACAATAACAATAGCAATAAAAAAAGGAAATGGGCAATAAGCATGAAGCAAGGTCCGGGGTCGGGGGTAGGTCTGCTTCCCACCGGCGCAGGAACTGGCGACCTACAAAGCAAACAACAGCAACAACAAAAACCTAATTAAATAAAGATGGGGAGGCCAGCCTCCTCAGAAAAGTCATAAAGTCCACAAGTCAGGTGCACGAACCCATCCCGAGTACAAGGGACAAGCGGTAGCAACCTTGCTCGTCTCGGTACCGGGACAGTTAATGTGCGCCAAGATCGCCCAGACTGCGACATTCAACAAAAAAATGCAGAAGTCTGGAGGACAACGCACTCTTCAAGTTAGGGCGCAGGCAAGTGCTCCAACAAATGGCGGTGCGTTCCGCGAGTGTGTCCAATTCGGAGATGAAAGAAAGCAACATGAAACTGTCGTTGCATTGGGGGGTAGGT
This sequence comes from Ceratothoa steindachneri, assembly GCA_963969495.1. Lineage (NCBI taxonomy): Eukaryota > Metazoa > Arthropoda > Malacostraca > Isopoda > Cymothoidae > Ceratothoa > Ceratothoa steindachneri. The sequence goes on from OZ018327.1 coordinate 135,338,095, forward strand.
CCATGAGAACCGTCGCGGCGCAATGGCACGTAACTTTAGGTTTCCCTCGACCGTTTCCCATCTTCTTTGCCAAGCAGCCCGTATTCCTGTACTGTAATCGGTGTGAGAAAGAGTGAAACGCTTGTCTGGTCGTCCAGTACTTGCGGACTCTTTGGCGCCCTCATTCACCGCAATTGCTACTGTAGCAGAATGGGGTTGAAGGGCGACCACGTGCCCTTCTGTACCCACGTGGTCCTGAGATCACTGCATGGAGCTTTGAATGCATGGTTGATCCAGGGTGAGGGTGTGCAGTCTACGCCGTTATCACGCCCCAGCTGTATTTGCTTAGGGACCGATTTCATAGTCTCACACGGCCACCTTTCAGCCAACATTCTTACCTTCCGTCATAAGATCGAAGTCCGTTGAACTTTTCAAACCAACCTTATAACAATCCCCCCCCCCCAAAGGAGTGGCCAACTTTTCCCCAAAATGGCACGTGAGTGTGGAGGGCCGCCAAAGCCACCTCACCAGGCAGCTATACTATATAATCCTTCGACTTAGTTTAGTAAACAGCACTAATAGATTTCCCACCTAATACGGAGAACAAGCTGAAGGACTCTCGCCTCCCTCCATCGGCGAATTCAATTCAGGACGAAGGCTAAATAGACACCCGTGAACTCTGTTATAGTCAATCTGAAAAGGATCCCCAACTCCGAAGGCCATCTACGAGTGCTCCCTTATCTGAAGAGAGAGGTAACCCGACTTCCCCCTTCGCATTCATCGTATCCCAACTGGCCCCTTTTCTGCAACGAGTACGTAAGAAATTGTAATCGTTGCCACCTGCAGATTGATCTAGAATATGGTTTACCCAATCGATCCATTCTTTGTGTGTGCTTCCCGGGTTTAAATCACCGACCTGAATCCGACCTCCTTAATCCCCTAATTAACCCACTTGTATCTCGCGTAGACATTAAACTCCGTATGTGCGACCATTCCCTTTAAACCCAATATTTGTTTTATATTTTAATATTATTTTGTTAGTAAAGATATATTTTCGTCATTGTCTTTCTTTTGCAATCCCAACGCGTACCAGCTACCTGTTAATCTTTAGCCATTCACTAACGGTCTTCAACCACTAACTTTGGCCCAAAGCCCAAAAGTACCTACGTATATATATAGAGAAAGAGTCTGGCCATTCCACGACGCCTACATGTCAAGGAACCGAGTAGAAGATAATTTCGACATCCACCCAGCTCGCCAAACCCCTCACGTCACGGATATCACGAACCAGGGGATGCGGAGATTCCAATACCTAGATAGCACTCAGGGCGCTTTGTGAGTCGCTATAAATCACAATCCCGTCTCCGAACCGGGCACGTCCCGTAATCTCCCGTACCAAGCGGTGTATTACAACCAGCTCGGACGTGAAGACAGATGCAGCGCTTGGAAGAGTCCCGCTGACTTCAAACAGAGGGAATGCGGCGTGGAAAAAGACCCCCCCACTGGACCCATAACAATTTTCCCATTCACTAACGGTCTTCAACCAGCTTTGGCCCAAAGCTCCAAAGTACCTACGTATATATAGAGAGAGTTTCTGGCCATTCCATGACACCTACATGTCCAGGAACTCAGCAAAAGATAATTTCGACATCCACCCGTCTCGACAAAACCGTCACTTCACGGATATCGCGATCAGGAAATGCAGAGATTCCAATATCCCGAGAGCACTCAGAACGCTTTATGAGTCACTATAAATCACAATCCGGTCTCCGAACCGGGCACGTCACGTAATCTCCCGTACCAAGCGGTGTATTACAACCAGCTTGGATGTGAAGACAGACGCAGCGCTTGGCAGAGTCCCACTGACTTCAAACAGAGGAAATGCGGCATGGAAACAGACCCCCTCTTGGGACTTGGAGCCATCGCTATACACTGGCACGGTTCCAGCGTGATACTTCATGTGCTCCAAAAGGCCGAATGCAATACTTCCGGCGCTGTAGAAGTTTTGGGAGCAGAGGCGTAGCGACAAATGTTAAAACGTGGTACCCTCCAGGGTGGTGTCCTGGGAAGAACCAGGGGCACCATCGGTCCGAGAGCTTTACCTAGCTATCGAAAGAGTTTCTTGGACATAAACCTGAAGAGCTTAGGGTATAACTGGCGTCTCTAGGCGGCATAGGCACTGTCAAGATCTTCTTCGAATGCAGTGAGAGCTGTTGGTGACAGGTAGGCGCCGGTCTCGCGTGCACTGCACTGTGCACGGTGCAGAACGAGTGGCATCTCCCCAGCATCGACAAGTAGGTTCTCCATGGGAAAAGTGCGGAAGGCACCAGTCGCCAGACGAAGGCCGGTGTGGTGGATCGAGTCCACCTTCCGAAATACACGCTCGGCTACGGAGGCAAAAAAACTTGGATCCGTAGTCGAACTTCGAACGAAAAAAAATCGATAAAGAAGTAAGGCAGCAGCCCTATCGCGGCCCAGGTGCAGAACGTCACGGAGCGAAGCATATCCATGGCACGTGTACAAGAGACCGTAGGGCTACGAATATGAGCCTCCCAGGTGAGGCGTCGGTCAAATACAAGGCCAAGGAAACGGTGCCAGTCCACCACTTCCAGGGGCACCCCATTTAGAAACAATTATGTGTCAAAGCAATGAGAAGAACGGAGACAACATACCCGGCATAAATCGCGCATCATCCTGCCCAGCCCCGAACCCTGGTGGTGAGGTCCCGAGACCTTTATACCCCGGGAGGGCGGGTAGGGGCCACGCGCCCAGCATGGTCTCCTGCAAAAAGATAGCTAACGGAGAACGGGACGAGCCGAGCCTCCGCAACTCCTCCCAGGTGGGCCGGAGTCCGCAGCAATTCCATTGAAGGAATATGCCCTCCAGGCCTAGCTCAGACATGTGGGAGCCCTCTTCGAAGAGAACTCCGTTATTTTTTTTATTTTTTTTTAGGAGCTCATTTGGAGATCCCAGGCAGAACTCGGGGGCCTGTTTGCCGGACAAAGCGGACTTATTGGGGGAGGTTGGTGCTCGTCATGCGAGTCTTTTCCTTCCTTTGCGGTGTTACAGTCACCGACGTGCCTCGGAAGATTCGACGCATACGCCATAAAACTCTCGTCCGAGAATATGTTCACTTTCGGCTCTCTACCAAGTACACTAGCTAAGGCTCTCCTCTGATGAATCAAGATGCCCTTAGCTAACATGCTGTCATCAGTGGAGTGAATAACAAAGAAGCGTTTGAAGCAGGCGGGCTCGAAAACGCCAGGTGATCTCTGAATGAGGGGCCTCGACGTAATCGAGGCTCCGCTTGTACACTTGCAACATGGAGCAACGGGTGCTCAGATTTTTAGTCACCCACTGTACATGTGTGATGCGCTGGGCACGAAGCATACTCTAGAGATTGGAGAGATCGTAGTCCTTTAATTCATTCGAACAGACGATACCTTTGACAAAATCAAACGTGGGTGAGACGATACGGTTACGGGAACTTGTGAAATCAAAGAAAGATTTCGGACAAGGTTATGTTAAATTGAGATGACACGTCAAACATAATATCGCCATTTTCTCTCGACCATATCCGGCGGGGTTCACCACAGCGTGGCTAAAACGATTCATTGACGTCAAACACGTCCACTCTTGCAAGCGGGGTGTCAGATGAGGAACTGGACACCAAAAAGCTTTGGATAATCTAAATCTGGGTCCACATCGTTGGCATAGGGATCCAAAGAGAGAAGGAAGGGTGAAAGGAAAACTGAGGAACGTTTGGCACGATATCCCTTACGAGAAGTAGTTTTAGGTTTAAGATTAGCCATAGCATACAAAATTAACTTCATATTCACCCACGACACTACACCATGGATACCTACAAGGAACAGGCGCTACTGCAACTCTCGATTCGATTGCACCCTGTATGTCGTCTAGTAGAATGGATACGGATCAACCACACTTATGGGGCCAAGAGGCTGCCCGAGTTCCCTTAAGCCGGAGAAAAGGGGCCAATGATAGGTTTGGCCTTAGATATCAGCAAACGCAAAGCCCCCGGCAGAGATCAGGTAACCGTCTGAGCAAATAGATAGGAGAAATGGGAGGGCGAAATAAAGGTTAATAAAAGGAAATAACTGGAGAGGGGGGAAAGGGGTGTAATAAAGAGGACCCCAAAAGGCCTAAGAGCTGACTCCTGTCACCACGAGGTCAGAACTTTTCAGGGAACAACCCCTAAAAAATGAAAAGGTCACCGAGAGAGAAGGGGGCTTGTAGGGGTGCGAAATGTATGAGAGAAAATTCCTTTCAACTCGATAATATAAATAGCAGAAAATTTACCATACAAGAGAAAGGACTAAGCCAGTCGTGTGGCTAGCGTATCGGAAACGAAATCCAGAGGTAGCTCGTTCCAAACTCAAGAGTCCCAAAACTTTTATGAAATCGCACAAGAAAGAAAACGAAGATGAAGGACCAACTCAACAAGAATACGGAAGAAAACGTTTGAAGGGTCAACTCCAAGAAAAAAGGAAAATTCGAGGAAGAAATGAAAACGCTTACAAGACCAACTCAAGAAGAAATCGAAAACCAAGAATAACGGAAGAAACGTTTGAAGAAATAACGCAAGAAGAATAAGTTAGCCAACAAGGAAATTGGAAGAAAACGTTTGAAGGGCCAACTTAAAGAAAAAGGAAATTCAGTCAATGCAGAAAAGAAAGCAAGAGATGAGTCAAGAATAAATAAATAAATTATAATAAAGCATACCCCCCCACCCATAACTGGTGACCCTCAACGGCCGAACAATCTTCTGATCAATTGTACAAAAGCGCTGCGGTGAATTTCGGAGAGCCGGGCAAGGAGAAGCCATTACTCATTTGATTACAAAAAAGACTTCGTTTGCTCTCCTCAATCCCTCAAAAATTCGCTCCACTAATGCCGCAGACTTTGGAGGCCGAGGAGGAAGAGCTAACTACTCCTCGATTAAGATATCAGACTAGTCTCTCCCCACTCATCAAATTCGCTCCGCTGTCTGATCATGTACTCTTCGTTACTCTGCACCTGCCTGGCATACAAAGAGAATTAAAAAGTGTTGCGGTAAACTTTGGAGAGCCGGGGAAGGAGAAGCCATTATTGATTACAAATAAGACTTCGTTCACTCCCCTCAAATTCGCTCCACTGATGCCGCAGACTGGAGGCTGGGGAAGGAGAGCTACTACTCCTCGATTAAGATATATCCAAGACTAGTCTCTCCCCAATCCTCAAATTCGCTCCGCTTTCTAGAAAGGGACCTGTGTGTAGGGGTGCGAAATGTATGAGAGAAATTCCTTCTAACTCGATAATATAAATAGCAGAAAAACTTACACAGTCAAGAGACGGAATTAGCCAGTCGTGTGGCATGCGTATCGGAAACGGAGTAAAGAGGTACCTCGTTCGAATCTCAAAGGTCCAAATAACTTTTATGAAAAATATCTTAAGGAAGAAAACGAAGATGTTTCAAGGACAAATTCAACAAGAATACGGAAGCCAAGGAAATTGGAAGAAAACGTTTGAAGGGCCAACTTGAAGAAAAAGGAAATTCAGTCAAAACAAGATACGATAACAAGCAAAAGAAAAATCAAGATGAACAATTAAACAAGAATACGGAAGCCAAGGAAATTGGAAGAAAACGTTTGAAGGGCCAACTTGAAGAAAAAGGAAATTCAGTCAAAACAAGATACGATAACAAGCCAGAAAAAAAAATCAAGATGAACAATTAAAGATATAATAAAAAGGGCCCCCACCATAGGCTTATTGGCATAATAAATGTACGAGGTCAGTGATACCCTTGGCGTTAAAAGTGTTTTCGTGGAGGCGACTTCCCAGACTGCCGATCCATATCCGGAATTAGCCGCTTTTAACGAGGGTAAACGCAAGATGCATTGGGTGTTTTCGAGAACCACGCAGACGAAAGGAAAAATGAATCCAATTGTTGAAAATGATTCGGTTCTCTTCAAAAGCATATGAACAAATCAGCAATCGATAACCTATATTAGTACAAGGTGTTCAGAAAGTCGTTGTATAACTACATTTATTATAAATAACAATAGAGTACGAGTCTTTGCATAATAAAAAGTTTTCTAGCAAAAAAATGCTAAATATCATTAAAAATATATATTAATTAGTAAACTGATTTGTAACTTTCGTGGGAGGATGGGAAATGTACATCTATCATGGTGTCAGGTGCTGGTCGTTGGGATCTAAATGTGACCCAGTGAATATGGAGAAGATTGTTGGTTGGAGATGTGTCTGTGGTTGTTGTTGCCGTTCCTCAGGCTGCCTGGTCGAACAGCCCCGAGTCCCTCAGAAAGGGCGCGGCTTGAACCGGGATTTACCACAAGGCCCTCATGAAGTATAGGTATATTATATTGTTGACCTGGTTGACCTGTGTGGTTGTGTGCAATGCAGTTTTCCATTATGTGTTTAATTAATGGTGTGGGATTCTGTGCTACAGCCAAGACAAACATTCAGCCTCTACTAATAGCTCCAAAGGGCTGGGCGGTGTCCACTCGGCAGCTTAGCCGGGTGGACTCTTGTCTTCACGGGGCAGCGGTGATTCGGAAGGGTGGATTTCCCTGGGTCGAGCTTGCAGGTAAGTGTTGTTTTTCAGTGATTGGAAGGAGCGGCGAGTGATTTGTATGTGGATATTTTTCAGGATGCTGGTTTGTGCTGGGCACGGTGGGAGTAAGGATAGTATTTGTGTATAATATCTTGTACTGTATTGTTTTGATGTTCCTTGGAGTGTGTCGCTGTTCTGACATGTAGTGCAGTGGGTTTGTGGAGGCTGAGGCAAGTGTTTGTGTGTCTTTCATGTCCAAGAGGTGTGATGTTCTTAAAAGTTTGAGGATTTTGGTTTCGTGTTGTAGTTGGTCGCCTGTGGGTGTAGTACTCGTAGCTATGCTGCCAGTGATGATTTTTAGGACCTTGTTTGTATAGGGTTGTGGTGCGTTTCAGAAAGGCTAGTGGGGCATGGAGGGCTTGCATAGTCCTTTACTGCGTGTATAGATGGCTTTATAATGTGGTTTTGGTTTCTTTATTGTGTCCGAATGTTACTGACAGAGATGCTGAGAGCGTTTAGTCTTGCTGTGAATTTCTTTTTTGTGCTCATTATGTATTATATGTTACTCCAAGTATTTTGGGTGTGTACGTGCGTGGTATAGGGGTGTTGTTCATGGTGAGATTAGGTGTGTAGTTATGTTGTGCTATCCAGTTAGTGAGAAGGGTAGCTGTGTATTTGGCTGGGGCTTGCTTATCTTGAGTCTGTTTATGATAAACCATGTGTGAAATGTGTTTAGGTAGGGTTGAAGAAGTTGGGTGGCTCTGTCTGCGTTTTGGAAAATACATATGTATTTGAGGTCTGTGAGGAAAGAGTTTGCTAAGTGTAGTTGTCTGAAACTGTGTTGTGAGGGTGCTAAGGGAATGCGTGATGTGACTAAGTTTAGGATGAGGCATCCAATGACTTTGGAGGGAATGCAGAGAAGAATGATGGGTCAGTGTGAAGAAAGAAGTGTGTGGTCTAGGTTGGGTTTAGGGATTGTGATGCTTTTACCATGCTTCCAGATGTTGGGTAGTGTATTGTGCGAGTAGCTGTAGTTTGCTATATTGTGAATGCTTGTATGTATTGTGGTCAGAGGTAAATGTTGCTTGATGTGGTCTGGGGTAGGGGTGCGGGCGGATGAGTGTTTGAGTTTATGGATGATGTGGTTCATCTGGTGGCTATGAAGGTTATTGTAATTGTGTTGGTATTAAGTAGGGCGATGGTATTCTTTGATTTAGTCTGAGTACAGGTTGATTTATTGTAAGGAGGTGGCTGGGATGGGAGTGATCTAGTACTCTGCTGATGTGTTGGGTTCCTATCATGTCCATGTGCACAACAATTAGTAATATTTTGGTTCCTACGTGTAAGTGTGGAATTGGGGTGGTTTGTGTGGGAGGGCTAACAGCCCTGAAGGGCGCATTATAAATACCTATTATTATATTCCAGATTTTAAGATGTGAATGGAATCAATGACGGGAGGCTGTCATTCGGTTTTGTGCACACCATAGTGTTTCTACATTGTTAATGGTAGAGGATACTGAGGGCCGATGACGCTCGTTAATGCGTCCTACTCAGCCAGACACGTTAATGGGAAGGAACAAGATGATGGGAGGGGTGGGCCCGAGACGGGCAAGAAGGTCTAAAACGATGCCGAGTAGAGTTTGGATAGGTTACAAGGAGGATTCGCGAAAGGTTTAAGTTTTGATCGTTTTTTTTTCACTCGAATTTAAAGCGCTTTATCAACGAGGCCATATCACGCAAACAGGTGGAAAGGAGCGATCTGTAAATAAAGTGGTGCCAGAAGAGAATACAGTCCTCCAGACGTCAGCTATAGCAAGGATGCCCATGCCATGGGGGAAAGGAGCTCAATGGGCTGGTTTTCAAGGGGGGGCAACACTACACTGAACGCTGAACGCCCAAAAGTGTTTTGTTTTTCAGGGAAGGGCTCAGTAGCACAATGGAATTGACTGTATCTTCTCTTTTGGGTGAGATTCGCGTTAGCGGATAATTGCTCTTGTTTTTATTTTTAAATGAGCACAAAAGTTTTCAGGACGATTTGTCACCTTGATAACGTCGAAAGCAAGAGAATAATGGCGATATTGCCAACATTTCCTTGCAGCAAAAGGGAGGACTACTATTTGCCAGTCTGTATTTAAAATACGTCTTCAGAGTAGCAGACCAAGTCTCTCTTGTCATTGTGGGAACCTTTCTGGGAATGACTCGCAGCTGAAAATTAAAAAAAAATCTTTTATGTCGTATTACTGTTTCACAACTACCGGTTAGTCCATATAGAATGGAGGCAGTCAGAAAAACAAAATTGATGGTGAAATGAAAGGTGACTGCTTATAGTGGTATTACAATTGATGGAGAAAACAAGGGACACAAGATTTTAAAGAATTAATATTCTATTAATAAAAGGTGGAAATCATCAAAAGGAGAGAAAATAAGTGATGAATAGTCATGGCATTGAAAAATACGAGACGAGGAGGCGTTACACACTATTATCACCCTATAACGTAAAGGGGAAATTGGGGAAGGGGGCATTTATAAATTAGTGGAAACACATTCGAAAATAGCAAAAATAGAGCGTAGTTGTACCTCGCTACTCCACCACCCCGACTCACCAATTGTAGCCCACGGAACCGACAGCGACGAATCATTCATCGGCTCGATCACGATCTGATGCCGAGCGAGCGAGACCTTGAGGTGCACCATGTCCACGAGACCCCCATTCATCTGCATTAGGGAGGGGGAGAGATATAAAGCCATGCAGTGGTTAACGAGGCAAAAACTAGCGATATTAATGAACGTGAAAATGAGTATGTTATCTCGCCAAAGGGGACGACACACAATTAGGTTAATAGGACCGAGAACAGACAGCAGCTTTTCCCTAACTTAATTAATCACATTAATCCCCAATGGTAGATGCCCTCAAGAGGGGAGGATAGAAAAGGGTATCGAAACGGTCTCAGATTTCTTTTTTCTTTTTAGGAGCCTATCTGGCGACTGCTTACTTGGGCATAGGTAGCCGTACTCACCCAGCCTACTACTAGGCTATAATAAAAAACAAATAGCAACGATTAAAAATAAAGACTAAGGATAAAAAAACAAAACAAAAAAGAGAACAAAGCAAAAAGGGCAACAAGAAGGAAGCGGGGGTAGGCCCGCCTCCCCCTGGGACAGGAACATGCGACCAGTTATAGATAAAGTGATTGGCAGCAGAAGCGAGTTCTTCTCTAGTGCCGAGGTCATCATCCTCGTTAACCACCTTTCCTCAAGGGAGGGTTGGCGCACATCGAGGGCAACACCCGCTTGACTAGACGGAACCCATAACAGCCCCGCCCATTGATTGCTGTTGTTTCTCGCGCTGCTTGAGCGAGCATTCCCGAGACCCTGAGGAAGGATGTCCTGCGCTGGGTTATCGCAAGATGTTGTTCATAGCTTCCCGGGAGTACATGACATCCTTCCGTCAGGAGAGACTGCCCGGGAACAGGGTACCCCTGGTTCTCATCCCGTGTTAAACTGTTAGCCCCTACAGAGGAAGGGTATCAAAAACAGCTTTTTGTTCTACCAAAACAATCAGGATTGAACCACCGATGCCGGTGTGTATAGCCAATATCTCTGTGGGGTACAACACCTTCTGCCAGGGTTCCTTCAAAACGAACGAAACAAGTAAACTGGGAATGTCAGAGTTCAAATGCGGATTATTATACTACTAACACATCCCTGGCCCCACTTACCTCAGCAATAGCCTTCTCCGCAGCCTCCACTTTATCAAAAGTAACAAATCCACAACTGTAAAAGAGGACGGGAAATGATAAGGAAACAACAAAACTCTCAGAAACAAAGAAATTGCCGCCTAAATATAGTGTTGTTTTTGTTTTCTTTTAAGGGGGAAGGGGGGTAGCGTCCATCTGGTGAATGCTTATAGGGCATAAGTCACGGTAATTATCTAATCGCCCAATGCTAGCTTAAATAAAAAAAACAAGAAGGAAGCACGCTCCGGTGTAGGGAGGAAGACAGGCTTCCCCCCGGCGCAGGAGCATGCGACAACACCAAAGATAGTCACAGAGGCGGTTCAACATCTTTGAATCGTGGCTCCAAAGGCACCTCGTCTTTTGGAAGGACCCCAGACTTTTCAAAGCACCGCCTCAGGCAGGGGTGGGAAGCCAAATGTCCCTTGTTTCTGGAAGCTGTCTTACAACTACTCACCGGGCGGGAAGGCACTGCTACTTTACTAGGCCTTCCCTCCGAATTGAGGGACTCGGGAGTAGGGTGGCTTCTTAGCTTTCAGCCTAGCGATTACTCTGTGCAGGGTACGGTATTGGCCGGAGCAGGGATGTCGCCCTTTGAACTGCCGACTGGACAATTGTGGTACCCGTTTTTTTTTTTTTTTTAGAGCCCATCTGGCGACTGCCTACTTGGGCATAAGTCAGATAGGCCCTTACGAAGATGGATTCAGATAGGCCCTTACGAAGACGGACTCCGAGAGGCCCTTAGGCAGATGGACTCAGATAGGCCCTTACGAAGGAGGTCTCCGAGAGGCCCTTAGGAAGATGGATTCAGAAAGTCCCTTACAAAGACGGATTCAGATAGGCCCTTACGAAGATGAAAGCAGGTGGAAGGTGTCCTTCACAAAACCTCGTTCCATCAGTCGGCAAACGACTAAGAATCACTCGAAGACACATGGCACTCTCTCAATCACGCTCTCTGGAGTCCCACAGGTTCGGAATGCCTTCTATTTGTTGTGATTGACTATATGGGGAGGAGGGCGAGGACTTGGCCCCCTAGCCGTCAGAATGGCTCTCAAGGCTGGGTATGCCAGACATGACCTGCTCGTTTGCCGAGGGGGCGAGATACCTGTCCGTCACGAGGAAGAGATGCCCCTTATTTAACTTGAGGGGGAGGGAGAGTATGCACCCTCTACTTTCCCCTTTCCGAAGGGGCCTGCCTTGGCCTGGTGCCCCTCTCTGAGGTGGAGAAGGACGCGGTCGCCAGTGAAACTTCCACGGAAGTAGGAGATTTTCCTCCATATAAGTGCTGGAGTTAGTCTATGGGATATTTCCCTACAAACAAATGTCCATTTGGGGAAGGGGGAACACCAGGTTGTCCGCACTCGCTTTGAGGGACCTGCTTTCAACCATAAACCACTAGGATATCGGGGATCCCGACTACCGAATAACTTGGTCCCTGGTATACTGATGTTTTACAAGTCTGTGTGTAGTCGTACTGGCCTCCGATGGGAAATCTTAGGGACGAGGAATGGCAGCACCAATAGTCACAATCTTTGTGGCAACTATAGATGGCATAGCCCAGAGTCTACCTCAGGGGCCAACTTGCAAAGACCTGCTGCTACCGCTTGAGGAAGTAGCATATTCCATCCCATCGCATTTTTTAAATCTTTTTTAGCAGCACCCTGAGAAAACATAAGGGGGCCGCCATTACCCTGGGCAGACTAGGGTCTTTTTAAACGCGCCCATTTGGCGACTGCCTTCAAGGGAATAAGTCACTGTGATTTCAAATTTAAGACTAGTGCTACGCTACATTAAAATCATCCAACCAAAGAAAAAAAAAGACGAAAAACAAAGAAATAAGAAGGGAGCAGGTTACGGCGTAGTAGGGAGGCCCCGGCGGAGGCGCATGCGACCCACAAAAGCAAATATAATGGAGGACGCCAGCCTCCTCCAGAAAATCAACTAGCCTGGTCTGTGTAGACGAAACTGTCCCGAGTACAAGGGAAAAGCGCGTAGCGACCCTGCTCGTCCCGGTACCAGGCACGAAGATCACCCAGATTGGAACATTCAACAAGAATGTGCCCAAGTCTTGGGGATAACGCAGTCGTCGCAGTAAGGTGCAGGCGAGCGCTTCATCAAATGACGGTGCGTAGCACGACTGTGCCCAATTCGAAGATGACAGAAAGCGAGCTGAAGCCGTCGTGGCATTGGGGAGTAGGTCCATGGGAACAGTCACGACGCAAGGACACGCAACTTTTAAGTTTCCCTCAACCGTCTCCCATGTGATTTCTGCAATGGTGACAGTGAGGAAGAGAGAAACGCTGATTTGGTCACCCAGTCATCGCGGCCTCTTTGGCGCAAGATAATATGGACATACACACGGCTGGCATAACCGTGGCTTCACGAATACTGCCAACCAGAGGGTGAGGAGATATGAAAGCTCCGAGAGCACTCAGGGTGCTTTGTGAGTCGCTAAAGATCCTAATCCGGTCTCCGAACTGGGCTCGACGCGTTATGTTCTGTACCGAGCGATGTATTGCAACCAGCTCGGCCGTAAAGACAACGCATCGTCGGGTAGAGTGACGCTGAATTCAAACAGAGGGGATACAGCGTGCAAACTGAACCCCCCTGGGACTTGGAGCCATGTGTATACACTGGCACGGATCTAACATGACACGAAGAGTGCTCCAAAAAGCCCGAACGCAATACTCCCGACGTTGTAGAATCTTTGGGAGAAGAGGTGTACCGACAAATAGTCAATTACTAACGTGGCGTCCTAGGCAAAACCAGAGTCGCCACCGGTCTGAGAGCTAAACCAACCACTCGCAGGAATTTCCTAGCCTTCAAAACAAAGAGCTTTGGGTATGACTGGCGTCTTCTAGCGGCATAGGCATAATCGAGATCAGTTGCGGAAGCTGGAGTCGCCGTTGGCGACTGAGGAAGCCACCGGGCTTGCGCATAGTGGAGAATAGTAGTGTCATGGCGAAGAGCGAGTGGCATATTCCCCACATCGAATAGTAGGCTCTCAATGGGGGACGTGCGAAAGGCATCAGTCGCAGACCGGTGTAGTGAATCGACTCCTCCTTCTGCAATACTCGCTCGGCTGCGGATTCACAAAACTCACATCCATAGTCAAGCTTCGAGCTAACAAAGGATCGGTGGAAAAGCAAGGTAGTAGCCCTATCAGGACCCCAGGTGCTGAACGTCATGGAACGGAAGAAATGGCATGGCACGGGTAAAAGAGACCCTAAGGCTCTGAATATGAGCCTCCTAGGTTAGGCGTCGGTCGAAATCAAGACCAAGGAAAGGGTGTGAATCCGCCAATTCCAGGCGAATCCCGTTTAGGAACAAGTCTGATTCGGGGTAGAGCCGTGGTTGGCGACAGAAGTGCACCACCTTAGTCTTGGTCAAAGAAAACCGAAACCTGTGCTTCGAGAGAAGCGGTTCAATGCCTGTTGAAGTCTACGCTCCAGAGTTGGTATCTGGGCCCCACCAAAAGAGATCGATAGGAGTCCACGTAGAGCGTAGCGAGAACATCTTCAGGCAGCACCGGTGATACCATTGATGCTCAGGGTAAGGAGTGTGTCACTGAGGATACTTCCCTGCGGAACACCCTCTTCCTGCTCAAGTGGGCCAGAGAGCCAAGCCCACCCCATCCGTAAGCGAAATCGATGATCTCGCAAAGAACACGCCCCCATCGTGTTAAGAGCCTCCATGATACCGTATCACCATGGCGTAGTGCTGTCAACGAAGGAAGACTTCGTAGACGTCATTTTCCAGTCGGAGCAGAGCATCCGACGTGGAATGGAAATTGCGGAAGCCGCACTGTGCGGAAAACAGGTGGCCTCCGCTGTCTAGGAAATCTAACATTTAAAAAATTTCCATCAACTTGCACACGCATGAGGTTAGAGAGATTGGGCGGAAACCGGCCGGAATAGAGTGTTATCTTCCTGGTTTGTGAAAAGTAAGCATAGTAGTCATTCGGGAGTATACCCTCTGTCCAGATCCTGTTGAACAAATCTAACAAAAAGGCCATGCCTCTCTCACCTAGCTGTCGGAGCATAGCATACGGGAAATCGTCCGGAGCAGGGACGGGGCCTGCGCACGAAGTGAGAGAGGAACGCAACTCACTCAATGTAAACCTGTCGTTGAAGGGTTCTCCGCCCCTGGAGGTATAGTCCAGTCGGCGGCGTTCCGCGACATCACGACGCGCAGTGAATGCTGGCGGAGCAGCATCCAGACTAGAGAATGTGGAGAAAGCGGTCGCGAAAGAGTACGCCACGGACGCGGGGTCCGAGACTGCGGTCCCACAATCACATGTGTCAGAAGGGGAAGGGGGGGCGAAGCTCCCTCTATATCAATAAAGGACGATAAGTTAAAGCAAATAGAAGGGAACCACTCCACCTTTCAGAGTGGGGTAGAGTCCCCACCTCACCCCTCTCCTAGTCACTGGGATTTTGGCAATCGCAGCGAGTAGGTGGGGGGGAGGGGAGCCTAACGGTATTACCTGACACTGGACTAGTTTCAAACTCGAGGCGGGATTGCCCCCAGCCGCAAGAAACCCTCGAAATACGAAGAGAAATGGCGGTAGATGGATAGTAGAGTAAATAATAAGGAAGAATAGGGGAGGGGAGGGGCGTCCACTATGTGTAGGGGGGGGGGGGATAACCTATCTATTAACTTCCCCCGGGTGCGCTGGGCCCGGGGGAACGCACCAGCTTCCCCAGAAAGTTGGAAGTGAATTGGGTGTAGGTATCAGGCCTTCCTCGTATTAGGGGAAGGGGGGCTGCCATCTGGGTACCAATGAAAGGGTATAGAAGAAGGATGAACAGAGGGCCCGGGCAATGCAACAGCTTCCACAAGACGGGCCAGAGTGTTGGAAGCCCCCTAGTGAAAGGGGTTGCTGGGATGACACGCTGCCCTCCAGGTCCCAGGGGCAAATGCGGCTGACACATTGTTCTGGCGATATGAAAATACAAAACGAATAATAACAACCAAATCAAACATAAAAGCAAGTAAGAGGAAGAAAACAGCTCCGACGCCGGAGCGACGCGACCAACACCAAAGAGGCCAAATAAAATGGGAGGAGGCCAGCCTACTCCAAGAAGTCAGGTAGTACACAAGTCAGTGTGCACGAATCCGTCCCAAGTAGGAGGGACAAGCGGTAGCGTCCCTGCCCAAGATCCCCAAGAGTGGGGATCTCGCCCGGGGAACGAGAACGCAGTGGTCGTCGCAGAGAGGAGCAGGGAAGCTCTATCTCTCTTTTTTTAGCAGAAAAAAGGTCAAGTAAAGGGGAGAAGGCCGGGCTCCTCTAAAAGGTCATAAGAGTCCATAAGTCAATGCGCACAAACCCGTCCCGAGTACAAGGGATACGCGGGAGCGACCCCGCTAGTCCCGGTACCTGGACAGGTAACGTGCGCAAAGATCGCCCAGACTGGGACATTCAACAAGAATGTGCCGAACAGTCTGGGGGACAACGCAGGCGAGCACTCCATCAAATGGCGGTGCGTCCCACGAGTGTGTCCAATTCGGAGACGACAGAAAGCAACCTGAAGCCTTCGCGGCATTCGGAGGTAGGTCCATGGGAACAGTCGTGGCGCAATGGCACGCAACTTTAAGTTCCCTTCGACCGTCTTCCATCTTCTTTACCAAGCAGCCAAGAGAGTGGCCATATTCCTGTCATGTAGTCGGTGTGAGGAAGAGCGAAACGCTGGTCGGGTCGCACAGTCTTCGTGGACTCTTTGGCGCCCTCATTCCCCGCAATTCTTACATGTTCAGGAACGCAGCAGATAATCTCGACCTCCGCCCGGGTTACCAAAACCGTGGCTTAACGGATATCGCGAACCAGGAGATGCGGAGATTCCAATGCCCCGAGAGCACTCAGGGTGCTTTGTGAGTCGCTATAAATCACGATCCGGTCTCCGAACCGGGCACGTCGCGTTATCTCTCGTACCGAGTTGTGTATTGCCACCAGCTCAGCCGTGAAGACAGACACAGCGAGAGCCTGGCAGAGCCCCCCCCCTGACTTCAAACAGAGGGGATACGGCGTGGAAACCGACCCCTTCTTCGGACTTGGAGCCATCTGTAAACACTGGCACGGTTACAGCGTGACACTTAATGTGCTCCAAAAAGGGCGAACGCAGTACTCTCGGCGCTGTAGAAGCTTTGGGAGCAGAGGCGTGGCGACAATTAGCCAAATGTGGTACCCTCCAGGGTGGCGTCTTGGGCAGAACTAGGAGCGCCACAGGACTGAGAGCTATACCTAGCTCTCGAAGGAGTTACCTGGCCGAAAACCCAGAGGGCTTAGGATATGACTGGCGTCTCTCGGCGGCATAGGCACCGTCGAGATCAGCTGCGGATGCAGTGACAGCTGTTGGCGACTGAGGAAGGCGCTGGGCTCGCGCGTACAGGCGAGTGATGCACTGCACGCGGCGCAGAGCGAGTGGCATCTCCCCAGCATCGACTAGTAGGCTCTCAATGGGGGAAGTGCGGAAGGCCCCGGTCGCCAGGCGAAGGCCGGTGTGGTGAATCGAGGCCACCTTCCGCAATACACGCTTGGCTGCGGATGCATAAAACTCGCATCCGTAGTCGAGCTTAGAACGAACAAAGGATCGCTAAAAAAAGTAAGGCAGTAGCTCTATCAGCGCACCAAGCGCTGAACGTCACGGAACGGAGAATATCCATGGGGCGGGTACAAGAGACCCTAAGGCAGCGAATATGAGCCTCCCAGGTGAGGCGTCGGTCGAATACAAGACCAAGGAAACGGTGCGACTCAACCACATCCAGGCGCACCCCATTAAGAAACAAATCTGGGTCGGGGTGAAGCCGTGGATGGCGGCAGAAGTGCACCACCTTAGTCTTGGCCAAAGAAAACCGAAACCTGTGCGCTTCGGATAGCGAGAGACGCGATTCAATGCCTGTTGGAGTCGACGCTCCAGGGCTGGCATCTGGGCCGCACCAAAAGAGATCGAAAGGTCGTCCACGTAGAGCGTAGCGAGAACATCTTCCGGCAGCACCGAGGTGATGCCGTTGATGCTTAGGGTAAAGAGTGTGACACTGAGGACACTTCCCTGCGGGACACCCTCTTCCTGCTCCATTGGGCCGGAGAGAGCTCCCCCCACCCGTACGAGTCCCCTCGCCCCCATCGTGTGGAGAGTCTCCATATTACCGAAATGCCATGCGGTATCATAGGCCTTCTCCAGATCGAAAAACACCGTGGCGTAGTGCTGTCTACGAAAGAGGGCCTCCAGACGGCATTTTCCAGTCGGAGCACAGCATCCAACGTGGAGTGGAACTTGCGGAAGCCGCACTGTGCAGAAGACAGATGGCTTCCGCTGTCCAGGAAAAAGGCTAATCTAACATTTACCAATTTCTCCATCAACTTGCACACGCAAGAGGTTAGAGAGATTGGGTGGAAACCGGCCGGAGTAGAGTGATCTCTCCCCGGTTTGCGAAAGGCGAGCAGTAGCGATTCGCCAGGAATCTGGAAGAAGACCCTCCACCCAGATCCTGTTGAACAAATCTAACAGAAAGGCCATGCCTCGCTCACCCAGGTGTCGAAGCATGGTGTGCGGGACATCGTCCGGACCATGGGCGGTGTCCGCGCACGAAGCGAGAGCGGAGCGCAACTCGCTCCCAGTAAACCTGTCGTTGAAGGGTTCTCCGCCTCTGGAGGTAAAGTCCAGCCGGCGGCATTCCGCGACATCACGACGTGCATTGAATGCTAACGGAGCAGCATCCCGGCTAGAGAATGCGGAAAAAGCGGTCCCGAATGATTCCATCACGGACGCGGGGTCCGAGATTGCGGTCCCATTCTCCTGGAGAACGGGAGGGGAGTCCTGCGAGAACTTGCCCCGAATCCTTTTGACTCGCCTCCAAACCTCTGCTAAAGGGGTCTTCCCGTTAAGTGAAGACACGTATGCCCGCCAAGAAGAGCGGCGGGCGTGCTTCGAAATATACCGGAACCAAGCCTTAGCCCGACGAAATTCACCGACAGTGAAATCGTTCGGGCGGCGCTTATAGCGCATGTAGGCATAGCGCTTCTGTTTGAGGGCTGTCTCACACTCGGCCGACCACCATGGGAGTGGTCGGCGTGCAAAACGGCCAGACGTCCTAGGAATAGTAGTCAGGCCCGAGGCGATGAGGTTACTGGAGAAGAACTCAACGGCCCCATCTACCGACCTAAACTCCTCGACTGAGATAGAGAATTCAGTCATTTCCTGAAATGCAGGCCACCGAACCCACGCCAAGCACCACCGAGGTGGGCTCTCAGGCGGCAGTTACCCTGAAAATGATATTTGAATGGGAAAGTGATCACTACCATGGAGGTCATCGACCACTCCCCAATCAAAATCAGGATGTGCATCCGAAGAGCACAAAGATAGATCAAGGCAAGAAAATGAAGCGGTTCTCGGACAGTGATGCGGAAACTCATCCACGTTTAGGACACCCATCTCAAGCTCTTCGACCAGATGGCAAGGACTTGTCCCCTGGGATTTATGGAGTAATCTCCCCAGAGAGGATGCCTGCCGTTCGATCTCCAAGCAAGAGATAGGGCCTCGGCAACCGTGCCACGACGAGGCCGAAGTCCTCCGCGTCGAAGTCAGTTGACGGTGGAATGTACGCAGAAATGATAGTGTACCCCCTATCCAGGTGCAGCTGCACAGCCACTGCCTGAAAGGAGGTATCTAAAGAGAAAGGAAGAACGGAGACATCATGCCGGGTGTAAACTGCGCATCCCCCAGCCCGGCCATCCCGAGGTGGTGGGGTCGCAAGACCCTTATACCCAGGGAGGGCTGGCAGGGGACACGGGCCTAGCATGGTCTCCTGCAAAAATATAGCTAACGGGGAACGGGACGAGACGAGCCTCCGCAGCTTCTCCCAGTTGACCCGGAGTCCACGGCAATTCCATTGAAGGAAAATGCCCTCCAGGCCTAGCTCGGAGGAGAAGCGGGGGCCCTCCTCGAACAGAAGACCCTCACGGAAATGGCCGTACGCTTCCCGGGGGCAGAACCCCGGGCGCTGTTGGCCAGACCAGGCACTGTCGCCTTCGAGGACTTATTGGGGGAGGTTGGGCTCGCCATGCGAGTCTTTTCCTCCCTCCGCCTCGAAACCTTAGGTGGGCGCTGCGGCTTCGGAGGCGGGGGGGCCTCTTTTCGAAGAACCACCGTCTCCGAGCCACTCGCTCCACCTCGGGGCGTGGGCGAAGGAGCCGAAGCTCCTTTTTTGCTGTCCTCCTTTCGGGGAACAGCTTTAGGAACCCCGGAAGATGGCCTAGCGACCATCTTCAGGGGTGTTGCCTCCTGTGAGTCTAACGACTCAGTGGAGGCGCGTGGCCGTTTCGCCTTACGGGAAACCGTCACGCTGGGGGAAGAGCCCTGGTTTTAGCCGGGGCTGGGTGTGAACCCTTTTTGCCGCCAGCTTTACCAGGGGAGCGCCCGGGTTGAGTAGAGCCCGCAGAAGGGCTCCGAATGGGCACGGAAACAACCGTGCTCGTTGGCCTGGATGGGCCAGGAGCAGAGGGTGCCTTTCTAACTATTGAGGCATATGACGTCCAAGGCAGAGCCGGGCGCGCCAGGACCAAGTCCTTAGCCTCGCGGAATGAGAGTCGATCCTGGGCCTGAACGGCCAGGATTGCTTTCTCAAGGAGATATGCACCACATTGCTTCGAAGAAGCGGGGTGCGGCTCTCCGCAATTGACACACTTTGCCACACACGATTTGGACTTATCGTGTGCGGCCTTGGAGCAATTTACACAAACTTCGGGTGACCCCGACTTTGCACGTCTACAAGAACGATTCGTATGGCCGAATCGGTGACAGTAATAGCACCGCCGCCGCAGTGGCACGAATGCCTTCACGCGGTAGCGGTACCAACCGGCACGCACCGACTCAGGGAGCTTGTCACAGTCGAACGTGACGAAGAGTGTAGGGGTGGGTCTCGAGGCCCCTCCCTGTTTTCTCATCACACATTCGACCTTGACCGCCCCATGATCAGCTAGCTCTAGGGTGATGTCCTCAATGGAGTAGTCAACGAGTTCCCTCGCATAAACTACTACTTTCACAAAGTTCATGGTAGAGTGCGGCGTAACACTCACCGGGGTGCCATGAAGTGTCCGAAGAGCACTTATCTTGGCCGCCTCGGCGGGATTCGCCGCATCGCCAGAAGGCTCCCGTCCGAGAAACGGGTCACCTTCGGCTCTCTACCAATTGCACTAGCTAATCCTCTCCTCTGATGGATCATGTTGCCCTTGGACAACATGGTACCATCAGCTGAGCAAATAACGAGGAAGCGTTTGAAGCCAGTGGGCTCGAAAATGCCAGGTAACCTCTGAATCAGGGGCCCTGATGTCATCGTGGCTCCGCCCTGTGCACTTTTCGTCTTTGTCATAGTCAGGGGCTCCGCACCCGGGGGGGCAGAGGGGCCGGATGTGCCGATCTTAGATTGGTCGCTTGCCAGAGTGGCAGCAGACCCATCCGTCGCCGTAGCCCCCGTGGATGGAGAGGAGCCCCGAATCTTTTTCTTCTTTTTAGGAGAGGAGGGCGGGGAATGAACCCGCTTCTCACCTCCGCCAACAGAAGCCCCTAGGCCAGATGGACCGGCCTCAGCCAGGTCCTTCTCCGAAATGGAAAAGGTCCTGGTGGTCGCAGGGGCACCGGTCAGAGGAGATCCCTCCCCTCCTTGTACTGCCTCGGAGGCTCCAGCCGTTTGAGGAGGACCTTGCATAGGGGCGGATTCGGGTTCGGTGCTTGGCGCCGAGCCCGGATTCCCCCCCATGGAAGGCCCTGCCGTCTGAGGCTGGGTTTCCTCAAGGACCATGTCTATCATAGGAGGGGCCTCCAGTTGGCCATGCCCTCCCAGGACATCGCAGGTCCCCTTGGCAGCGTCACCAGTCTTTTGTGGGGAGGCACAGGCCTTGACCCCGGCAAGGTTTAAGATTCTTGCCAGCAGGTCTTTTGAGGGAAGCGACCGAAGGGGCCTGGCTTCCCTCTCCCCCCTAAGGGGGTTTGCCCTACCGAGCTGCTTCGATGTTGAGCGGCTGGCTTTCTTGGCAGTCCCCTTGGAAAGAAAAGAGGGGACTGCCGCTGGAAAAGGGAGGTGCCCGAAAGAACCTCCAGAGAAGGGAGTGAGGGGAAGTCCCCTGCACCCGTAGGCGAAGGAGAGGAGTAAGCTTCCTCTCCGGTTAGAGGAATATGGAGGGTCCCCTGCGCAAGCAAAGGGGAAAGAACACCTCCATTTTTTGGGTGGAGTGGAGCTGCCCGAGGGCGGCTCCGTCGTTATAGGGAGAATTAAGGGGAGATGTTTTGTTTTTGCATCATTGGGCATGGTGACCCTCTGTTTTACGGGACGCAATCGCTCACCACCTCTCGCAGTAGCCCGCACTGCAAGAGGTGCTTACAGGCCCGGCGCTGCCATTTGGGCCTACCCCTCCCGCCTGGTGGCCTGGCAGTCCATCGGCATGGCGGCTCCACCTTGAACACGGCGTAAAAAAGATAGATTTTGAAGACGAGAGGAAAAGGGATGTGAGGAAGGTATGGGTGGGGATGAAGCAGGTTGTTAAAAACCAACCACCCCAGACCGGAGCTCAGGGGTTAGGGAACATTGTCCACTCCCCCCTCAGCCCCGATCCGGGACAGTTGGCTGAAAAGGTCAGCATCTACCCTGTGAAATTAGAGGCTGACCAGAGAAAGCTGTGGGAGAGGTTGTTTGAAAAGCGACGAAGTAGAGAAGAAATGCAGGCTATCTGAAGGAAGGAAGAGTGGCTAAGCTAGGGCCGACGGAGCGCTGGATCCCGTCAGCACGGCGGCCAGGATGGCAAATCTACGCGCCCCTTACGGGGACGTGACGAAGAGTGTAGGGGTGGGTCTCCTGGCTCCTCCCTGTTTTCTCATCACACGTTCAACCTTGACCGCCCCATGGTCAGCAGCTCTAAGGTGATGTCAGCTATGGAGTAGTCCACGAGTTTCCTGGCATAAACTACTCCTTTCACAAAGTTCATGGTAGAGTGCGGCGCCACACTCACCCGGGTGCCATCAAGTATCCGAAGAGCACTTATAAAGGACCATGCCTATCTCGGCGGGGGGACCTCCATTTCCCCCCCCCCCCCGGACATCACAGGTCTCATTGGCAGCGGTGTTACGAGTAGAGTATGGTGAAGCACAAGCCTTGACCCCCGATAAAGTCAGTATACGAGCCAGCAGGTCTCTCGAGGGAAGCGGCCGATGGGCCCTATCTTCCCTCTCTCCCCTAAGGGGATTTGCCCTACCGAGCAGCCCGAAGGACACTCCAGAAAAGGGGGTGAGGGGGTCCCCTACCCTCGTAGGCGAAGAGGAGGAGTAAGCCTCCTCTCCGGTTAAAGAGATTTCGAGGGTCCCCTGCGAGACAAGGAGGGGATGGGACCTCCACTTTTTCTGTGGAGCTGCCCGAGGGTGGCTCCGACGGTGGACGAGGGGAGATTTTTGTTTTTTCTCATCATTGGGCATGGTGACCCTAAATTATTTACGGGATGCAGACCTAATCACCCCTCGCAGTAGCCCGCTCTGCAAGGGGTGCGTACGGGGCTGGCAGAGTGAGGTGCCGTCATTTAAGGCCACCCCTCCCGCATGGTGACCTGGCAGCCATTCAGTATGGCGGCTCCACCTTGGGCACGGCATATAAAGATAAGAGCGTGAAGTGAGAAGGAAAGGGGATGTGAGGAAGGTATGGGTGGAGATGAAGCAGGTTGTTAAAAATCCACTATCCCAAACCGGAGCTCAGGGGTTAGGGAAAATTGTCCCCTCCCCCCTCATCCCCGATCTGGGATAGTTGGCTGAGAAGGTCAGCATCTACCCTGTGAAAATAAAGGCCGACCAGAGAAAGTTGTGGGAGAGGTGAGGAAGTAGGGAAGAAATACAGGCTGTCTGAAAGAAGGAGAAGAGGCTAAGCTGGGGTCAGACGGGGCGCTGAGTCCTGTCAGCACGGCGGCCAGGAAGGCAAATCGCCGCGCCCCTTATGGGTAGCAGGGGAACAGCGCTCCATCCAATTCAAAAATGAGGAGTGGATCAAGATCGACTTGGGAAGAGAATATCATAGTCAGAGCGTGAGGAGGAGTGTAAGGGGATGGGTTGATTACATGAAGGAGTGTTTGAGAAAGTGGATTATATGGTTTCTGATGTGTGTGCATGACGGGGGTTTATGAAGGGGTCTGCTAGGTGCTTGGAGTCTTCTGCTCTGGGATGATAGACTGAACGAGTCGATACATCGCCATGACGGGCCAATATGGGATGAAAAAAAATAATGGCCGAATTTGTGCTCGATGAGTCATAAATGGGTAAGTGGGTTTACTGGCATTAATGCTCATTGACCCCTAGGTTAAAGCAAGGTGGCTGATGATGAATTAGACATTGAATGAGTTTGCCAGAAATTAATTTGTCTGCTTCCTAAACGTAATGACACAGCCAAATTGAGCCATTTAAATTGTTAAAATGTGAAAGATGTGTGAAAACCTTGGTCGAGCCCCTTGATCCAATCTGTGAAAACCTTGGTTGAGACCCTTGATCCTATCTGTGAAAACCTTGGTCGAGACCCTTGATCCTATTGGTGAAACCCTTGGTCGAGACCAATGATCCTATCTACTGGATAAAAAATTCATTTAACTCAAAGAACAAAATATACTTTTTGTCAACCTCCATATTGATATTGACAATATGGCCACAGTTCTTGAAAGCCTTTTTGAGAATATCCTCAGTGACATTGAAGCCATGTACATAGATGGTGTGACCTTGTCGTGGTTTACTGTCAGTTGCTGGTTTCCCCTCTCTCTGAGTATCTGTTCGGTCCTCTCTATCTCGCGCTGACACAAAACTGTCGTAGAGCTCCTGAGTGTAAATGGACAACATGTAGGTTTCAAAGATTTCTCACTCAACTATTTTATTATGGGCTGGGTTAATTTTAGAGCACTTTGCAAACATCGCTTACCTTGACTTTCACCCTAGACTCATGGACTTCTTCTTCAGGATGTGAGGTTGAAAATGGTTGATAGCCGGATGGAGCCTTCGCAACTGCTGATAACTTTCTTTCTAAGCCCTTAAACAAAGTGTTTAAGCAATTAAAGCTTGAGCATTTTCTCTTTTAAGAGCAAAGCCTACTCAGTAGCATCATACACCTTTCTATAAAAAGAGTAAATTAGTAAAACATAATTTTCCCCTAGTAAAGCTGATGAGAGTCCTTAATCAACATATGTTTATTTAAGTGATCCTTAATAGATTTTGCTATTAAAGAATTCATCCTTTTTCCCACCACTGATGTTAAACTCACTAGTCAGTAATTAGACATAATTGTTTTATCCCCCTTCTTAAATATAGGTATCACATTAGCTTTCTTCCATGCCATTGCATTGTTACAATGCTAGTCTTTTAACAATTTTCTAGAGGCATGCTAGAGGTTCACTTAACACATCTTTACATTCCTTCAAAATTCTAGAAAAAATCTCTTCTTTTTTTTTTTTTACTATCTCCTCTGTAATTAAAATATCCTCTAATTTCTCCTGTTAACATCAAGGTCACCTCAGGTACAATTAGAATATTCTCAAATGTAAATACTGACAGAAAATAGTTATTTAACATCCTAGCCATTGTCTCACAATTACTCACTAACTGGCAAGGTCTAGGGCTAGGTAGTACACCCTAGAGTAGATAGATAAAATGCAGTTGAAGGCATTTCAGAGTGTTTAGAAGATAGGGATTTGTTTATATTTTTCAACTTACATCTTTTCCCATAGTAGATTAAAAAAATGTTGCCATGTCGCTAAGTAGTGAGTCCTGTAGTTAGTTGTCAACTCTTAAAGCTAAGCTTTATGGGCCATTCATACTTCAGCATGAGTTATTTTGGGTTAAACTTGAGAGGTAAAATGGTGGGTGAAGGCATCATGGCAGTACAAAGATTTCACATTGAAGGAATCTTTAAAGATGACTACTCAACAGGCGAGGCTTTTTTTTTTTTACTCTAGCTATCTTGTAGGACAAGAGAAAATGGATATGACAACCATCCTACCTTGATGCAATCCTGTAGTAGGACCAGCCCAGTTGGATGCATTCTAGGTGAGGTTAAGTTGCAATAGAACTTCCTCTCCTTGCAGTTGCATGGGCCAGTAACACAGGGGGGGTGATATAAAATTTCCACTGCATGCAACGGCCTCTATCTACTCTAACCTGGTCCCCCATGAGTGTCTCAAAAAGGTGCCGCCCCACTTAATTGTGGTTAAATTGACAGGGCCTACAACACAGGCTGTAAGATCAATGGCTTTCTCCCTTAATTTCTTAAGCGATTGGAGGGAGCAGAGATAAAAAGATTAACAGCTAAGCAATCTTTGAGAAATGGAGTGTCCTGTTTGTAATTAAATGCAACATTATAAAACTTCCACCTTCATGAAAACCTGACTCCCTCTATTACAGAGCTTCTCTAACTGAATCCAATCATCCTCTTTGGGAGTTTCCAATATTATTATGCAT
This sequence comes from Ceratothoa steindachneri, assembly GCA_963969495.1. Lineage (NCBI taxonomy): Eukaryota > Metazoa > Arthropoda > Malacostraca > Isopoda > Cymothoidae > Ceratothoa > Ceratothoa steindachneri. The sequence continues at coordinate 135,363,849 of OZ018327.1, forward strand.
CTCTATGAATCAAGTAGTCTTTTTAACCATTCTTTTCTCCCTAAACACGAAAAGTTGCTAAGTATCTTTTCCAATGATTAAGCATTTCAATTTACTTAAAATAAATTATTATAAAGCAAAATTTAACATTGAAGAAACAAAAAAATACATCTAACTTACAATTGATCTTTTGAAGGTTGTTTTTTCTGTTGCCGTTTGGTGCCTTTCTGGTACTTTGATGGCCCCTGATTTGATCAACTTTTTTGCCATTTCTTTCGCATCTTTTGCTTCTATGGGTCGTTTGAGAGGCACTAAAGGCTCTGCTTCTTGCTTAGGTGTTTTCAAGGCCTGAAGTGCCTTTTTCTTGAGAAAAACAAGAAATAAATGAAAATTTTGTAATTTGATACAGGTTTAAAACTCATCTTCTTTTTGAGACATTTTTTTTTCTCAGTGGGGACCTAAGGTTTAATGAAGGATTCAAACATCATAGAGCAGCCACTGTGAATTTGAGCTGAATCATGACCCATCCAGTGACTAGCCATAGCCAATGTGGCTTAACTTCCCTGGCATTGGAATTAGTGTTGCCACTAAGCTAGGCTGTAGCCCAGGCAAATGAGAAAATTGCCTTTTACTTAATGGAGATATTCCTTATCCTTAACATCCCAGCAAAGGGAGTCAAGGGTCCCCTTTTGAGGATGTGTTGCTTACAACTAACTCACTATTCCAGAATTAGCCAACTGTTACAACAATATAAAAACACCCTCAAAACAACACAAATTATGCATATATCCCTCACTTCACACACCATCAAACCTCTCAACAACTACCAAACTGAAAGCACAGACCACATTTTAAACATCTTGGCCCTACTACCATATCCACAGGAACAAACAAGTACATATATCAAACCAAACAAGCCTCCTACAGACCCATCTCACTCTTCTCAACTATCTCAAAAATACTTGTAAAACTAATCCTTAAAAAAATTAAATCTCCTTTAAAAGCATCTCTTTTACACCAAAGGCAGTGCACCCTTGCTATTCAGCAGTACAATATCTATATAAATCATTATTTGTACACCTTTTGCAAGGAAAATTAGCCTGAAATATGTATAAATTTTATAATTTGTATAGTCTCAGGATGCTTTATACCATTTTTTTTTTTTTAAGAGCTCATCTGGCGACTGCCTACATGGGCATTAGCCGCCGTATTAAAACTGGCCTAGTTCTAGGCTACTTTATAATAAAATTAAAGAAACAAAAAAAAACACCCCAAATTAGGGAAAGGAAGCAAGCTCCTGCGTAGGGGGAAGGGCCCCCCGGTGCAGGAGCATGCAACCAAAAGGAAAAAAAACAACAACAAACAAACCCTGCTTAAATAATAGGGAGAAGGCCGGCCTCCCCAAAAAAGTCAACAAGAACAAGTCCACCAGTCGGTGTGCACGCACTCATCCCGAGTACAAGGGACAAGCGGTAGCGACCCCGCCCATCCCGGTACCGGGACAGGTGTCGTGCACGAAGATCACCCAGACTGGGACATTCGACATTCGTTGCAATAGGGCGCAGGCGAGCGCTCCATCAAATAGCGATGCGTCACACGAGTGTGCCCGATTCGGAGACGACAGAAAGCAACCTGAAGCCGCCGCGGCATTGGGGGATAGGTCCATGGGAACAGTCGCGGCGCAATGGCACGCAACTTTAAGTTCCCTTCGACCGTCTTCCATCTTCTTTGCCAAGCAGTCCGAAGAGCTGCCCGTATTCCTGCCATGTAGTCGGTGTGAGGAAGAGCGAAACGCTGGTCCGGTCGCAGAGTCCTCGCGGACTCTTTGGCGCCCTCATTCCCCGCAATTCCTACATGTCCAGGAAACCAGCAGAAGATAATCTCGACATCTGCCCGGCTCGCCAAATCCGTGGCGTCAGGGATATCGCGAACCAGGGGATGCGGAGATTCCAATGCCCCGAGAGCACTCAGGGCGCTTTGTGAGTCGCTATAGATCACAATCCGATCTCCGAACCGGGCACGTCGCGTAATCTCAGGGACCGAGTGGTGTATTGCCACCACCTCGGCCGTGAAGACAGACGCAGCGCCTGGTAGAGCCCCGCTGACTTCAAACAGAGGGGATACGGCGTGGAAGCCGACCCCCTCTTGGGACTTGGAGCCATCCGTATACACTGGCACGGTTACAGCGTGACACGATGTGTGCTCCAAAAAGGTCGAACGCAATACTCCCGGCGTAGTACAAGCTTTGGGAGCAGAGGCGTGGCAACAAATAGCCAAATGTGGTACCCTCCAGGGTGGCGTCCTGGGCAGAACCATGGGCCCCACCCGCCCGAGAGCTATATCTACCTCTCGAAGGAGTTTCCTGGCCCTAAACCCAAAGGGCTTAGGGTATGACTGGCGTCTCTCGGCGGCATAGGCACCATCGAGATCAGCTGCGGATGCAGTGACAGCTGTTGGCGACAGAGGAAGGCGCCGGGCTCGCGCGTACAGGCGAGTGATGCACTGCACGCGGCGCAGAGCGAGTGGCATCTCCCCAGCATCGACCAACAGGCTCTCAATGGGGGAAGTGCGGAAGGCACCGGTCGCAAGGCGAAGGCCGGTGTGGTGGATCGAATCCACCTTCCGCAATAAACGCTCGGCTGCGGATGCATAAAACTCGCATACGTAGTCGAGCCTCGAGCGAACAAAGGATCGATAAAAAAGTAAGGCAGTATCCCTATCAGCACCCCAAGCGCTGAACGTCACGGAACGGAGAATGTCCATGGCGCAGGTACAAGAGACCCAAAGGCTGCGAATATGAGCCTCCCAGGTGAGGCGTCGGTCGAATACAAGACCAAGGAAACGGTGCGACTCAACCACATCCAGGCGCACCCCATTAAGAAACAAATCTGGGTCGGGGTGAAGCCGTGGATGGCGGCAGAAGTGCACCACCTTAGTCTTGGCCAAAGAAAACCGAAACCTGTGCGCTTCGGCATAGCGAGAGACGCGGTTCAATGCCTGTTGGAGTCGACGCTCCAGAGTTGGCATCTGGGCCGCGCCAAAAGAGATCGAAAGGTCGTCCACGTAGAGCGTAGCGAGAACATCTTCCGGCAGCACCGAGGTGATGCCGTTGATGTTCAGCGCAAAGAGTGTGACACTGAGGACACTTTCCTGCGGGACACCCTCTTCCTGCTCCTTTGGGCCGGAGAGGGCTCCCCCCACCCGTACGCGGAATCGACGATCTCGCAAAAATTCAGATATAAACATTGGGAGGCGTTCCCTCGCCCCCCAGCGTGTGGAGAGTCTCCATGATACCGTATCGCCATGCGGTATCATAGGCCTTCTCCAGATCGAAAAACACCGTGGCGTAGTGCTGTCTACGAAGGAAAGCCTCGCAGACGGTATTTTCCAGTCGGAGCAGAGCATACGACGTGGAGTGGAACTTGCGGAAGCCGCACTGTGCGGAAGACAGATGACCTCCGCTGTCCAGGAAAGAGGCTAATCTAACATTTACCAATTTCTCCATCAACTTACACATGCAAGAGGTTAAAGAGATTGGGCGGAAACCGGTCGGAGTAGAGTGATCTCTTCCCGGTTTGCGAAGGGCGAGCACAGTAGCGATTCGCCAGGAGTCTGGGAAAGACCTTCCACCCAGATCCTGTTGAACAAATCTAACAGAAAGGCCATGCCTCGCTTACCCAGGTGTCGAAGCATGGCGTACGGGACATCGTCCGGACCATGGGCGGTGTCCGCGCACGAAGCGAGAGCGGAACGCAGCGCACTCACAGTAAACTTGTCATTGAATGGTTCTCCGCCTCTGGAGGTAAAGTCCAGCCGGCGGCCTTCCGCGACATCACGACGTGCATTGAATGCTGGCGGAGCAGCATCACGGCTAGAGAATGCGGAAAAAGCGGTCGCTAAGGAATCCGCCACGGACGCGGGGTCCGAGAGTGCGGTCCCATTCTCCTGGAGAACGGGAGGGAGGTCCTGCGAGAACTTGCCCCGAATCCTTTTGACTCGCTTCCACACCCCAGCTAAAGGGGTCTTCCCGTTAAGTGAAGACATGTATGCCCGCCAAGAAGAGCGGCGGGCGTGCTTCGAAATATACCGGAACCTAGCCCTAGCCCGACGAAATTCACCGACAGTGAAATCGTTCGGGCGGCGCTTATAGCACATGTAGGCATAACGCTTCTGTTTGAGGGCCGTCTCACACTCGGCCGACCATCATGGGAGTGGTCAGCGTGCAAAACGGCCAGACGTCCTAGGAATAGTAGTCAGGCCCACGGCGATGAGGTTGCCGGAGAAGAACTCAACGGCCTCATCTACCGACCTAAACTCCTCGACTGAGAAAGGGAATTCAGTCATTTCCTGAAATGCAGGCGAACGCCGGCGCCAAGCACCACCGAGGTGGTCTCTCAGGCGGCAGTTGCCCTGAAAATGATATTTGAATGGAAAAGTGATCACTACCATGGAGGTCATCGACCACCCCCCAATCAAAATCAGGCTGTGCATCTGAAGAGCACAAAGATAGGTCAAGGCAAGAAAATGAAGCGGTTCTCGGACAGTGATGCGTAAACTCATCCACGTTTAGGACACCCATTTCAAGCTCTTCGATCAGATCGGCAAGGACTTGTCCCCTGGGATTTATGGAGTAATCTCCCCAGAGAGGATGCCTGCCGTTCAGATCTCCAAGCAAGAGATAGGGCCTCGGCAACCGTGCCACGACGCGGCGGAAGTCCCCCGCGTCGAAGTCAGCTGACGGTGGAATGTACGCAGAAATGATAGTATACCTCCTATCCAGGTGCAGCTGCACAGCTACTGCCTGAAAGGAGGTATCTAAAGAGAAAGGAAGAACGGAGACATCATGCCGGGTGTAAACCGCGCATCCCCCAGCCCGGCCATCCCGCAGTGGTGGGGTCGCAAGACCCTTGTACCCCGGGAGGGCGGGCAGGGGGCACGCGCCTAGCATGGTCTCCTGCAAAAAGATAGCTAACGGGGAGCGGGACAAGACGAGCCTCCGCAGCTCCTCCCAGTTGGCCCGGAGTCCACGGCAATTCCATTGAAGGAATATGCCCTCCAGGCCTAGCTCGGAGGAGACGCGGGGGCCCTCCTCGAACAGAAGACCCTCACGGGAATAGACGTACGCTTCCCGAGGGGCAGAACCCCGGGCGCTGTTGGCCGGACAAAGCGCTGGAGGCACTGTTGGCCGGACAAAGCGCTGGAGGCGCTGTCGCCTTCGAGGACTTATTGGGGGAGGTTGGGCTCGCCATGCGAGTCTTTTCCTCCCTCCGCCTCGAAACCTTAGGTGGGCGCTGCGGCTTCGGAGGCGGGGGGGCCTCTTTTCAAGGAACCACCGTCTCCGAGCCACTCGCTCCACCTCGGGGCGTGGGCGAAGGAGCCGAAGCTCCTTTGTTGCTGTCCTCCTTTCGGGGGACAGCTTTAGGAACCCCCGAAGATGGCCTAGCGACCATCTTCAGGGGTGTTGCCTCCTGTGAGTCTAACGACTCGGTGGAGGCGCGTGGCCGTTTCGCCTTGCGGGAAACGTTCACGCTGGGGGAAGAGGGGGGAGCCCTGGTTTTAGCCGGGGCTGGGTATGAACCCTTTTTGCCGCCAGCTTTACCAGGGGAGCGCCCGGGTTGGGTAGAGCCCGCAGAAGGGCTCCGAATGGGCGCGGAAACAACCGTGCTCGTTGGCCTGGATGGGCCAGGAGCAGGGGGTGCCTTTCTAGCTACTGAGGCATATGACGTCCAAGGCAGAGCTGGGCGCGCCTGGACCAAGTCCTTAGCCCCGCGGAATGAGAGTCTATCCTGGGCCTGAACGGCCAGGATTTCTTTCTCCAGGAGATATGCACCACATTGCTTCGAAGAAGCAGGGTGCGGCTCTCCGAAATTGACACACTTGGTCACACACGATTTGGACTTATCGTGTGCGACCTTGGAGCAATTTACACATACTTCGGGTGACCCCGACTTTGCACGTCTACATGAGCGATTTGTATGGCCGAAGCGGTGACAGTAATAGCACCGCCGCGGAAGTGGCACGAATGCCTTCACGCGGTAGTGGTACCAACCGGCACGCACCGACTCAGGGAGCTTGTCACTGTCGAACGTGACGAAGAGTGTAGGCGTGGGTCTTGAAGCCCGTCCCTGTTTTCTCATCACACGTTCGACCTTGACCGCCCCATGGTCGGCCAGCTCTAGGGTGATGTCCTCAATGGAGTAGTCAACGAGTTTCCTCGCATAAACTACTCCTTTTACAAAGTTCATGGTAGAGTGCGGCGTCACACTCACCGGGGTGCCATGAAGTGTCCGAAGAGCACTTATCTTGGCCGCCTCGGCGGGATTCGCCAGAAGGCTCCCATCCGAGAAACGGGTCACCTTCGGCTCTCTACCAATTGCACTAGCTAATCCTCTCCTCTGATGGATCATGTTGCCCTTGGACAACATGGTGCCATCAGTGGAGCGAATAACGAGGAAGCGTTTGAAGGCAGCTGGCTCGAAAACGCCAGGTAACCTCTGAATGAGGGGCCCCGATGTCATCGAGGCTCCGCCCTGTGCACTCTTGGTCTTAGTCAGGGGCTCTGCACACGGCGGGGTAGAGGGGCTTGGTCGCCTACCAAAGTGGCAGCAGACCTATCCGTCCCCGCAGCCCCCGCAGATGGAGAGGAGCCCCGAGTCTTCATTGTCTTTCTAGTCTTTTTCTTTTTTGGAGAGGAGGGCGGGGAATGAACCTGCTTCTCACCTCCGCCGGCAGAAGCCCCCATGCCAGATGGGCCGGCCTCAGCCAGGTCCCTCTCCGAAATGGAGAAGTTCCTGGTAGTCGTGGGGGCACCTGTCGGAGGAGATCCCTCCCCTCCTTGTATTGCCTCGGAGCCCTCAGCCGTTTGAGGGGGACCTTGCATAGGGGCGGACTCGGGTTCGGTGCTTGGCGCCGAGCCCGGATTCCCCCCCATGGAAGGCCCTACCGTCTGAGGCTGGGTCTCCTCAAGGACCATGTCTATCACAGGAGGGGCCTCCAGTTGGCCATCCCCTCCCAGGACATCGCAGGTCCCCTTGGCAGCGTCAAAAGTCATTTGTGGGGAGGCACAAGCCTTAACCCCGGCAAGGTTTAATATCCTTGCCAGCAGGTCTTTTGAGGGAAGCGAGCGAAGGGGCCTGGCTTCCCTCTCCCCCCTAAGGGGGTTTGCCCTACCGAGCCGCTTACAAGAGGGGCGGTCGGCAATGGGCTGCCTGCTGGCTTTCTTGGCAGTCCCCTTAGAAAGAAAAGGAGGGACTGCCGCTGGAAATAGGGAGGTGCCCAAAAGCACCTCCAGAGAAGGGAGTGAGGGGAAGTCCACTACACCCGTAGGCGTAGGAGAGGAGTAAGCCTCCTCTCCGGTTAAAGAAGTATGGAGGGTCCCCTGCGCAAGCACAAGGGGGTGGACCTCCATTTTTTTGGTGGAGCTGCCCGAGGGCAGCTCCATTGTTCTTGGGGAAGTTGGGGGTTGGGTTTTTTTTTTATAATCATCATTGGGCATGGTGACCCTCTTATTTACACAGGACGCAACAGCTCACCACCTCTCACAGTTGCCCGCACTGCAAGAGGTGCTTGCAGGCCCGGCAGAGCCAGGCGCCGCAATTTGGGACCACCCCTCCCGCCTGGTGGCCTGGCAGTCCATCGGCATGGCGGCTCCACCTTAGACACGGCGTAAAAATGATAGATTTTAAAGACGAGAGGAAAAGGGATGTGAGGAAGGTATGGGTGGGGATGAAGCAGGTAGTTAAAAACCCGCCACCCCAGACCGGAGCTCAGGGGTTAGGGGACATTGTCCCCTCCCCCCTCAGCCCCGATTCGGGACGATTGGCTGAGAAGAAGGTCAGCTTCTACCATGTGAAATTAGAGGCTGACCAGAGAAAGTTGTGGGAGAGGTTGTATGAAAAGCGACGAGGTAGGAGAGATATACAGGCTATCTGAAGGAAGGAAGAGAGGCTAAGCTGGGGCTGGACGGAGCGCTGGATCCCGTCAGCACGGCAGCCAGGATGGCAAATCGCCGCGCCCTTTACGGGGTGGTAGAGTGCAGCGTCACACTTACCGGGGTGACATGAAGTGTCCGAAGAGCACTTATCTTGGCCACTTCGGCAGGATTCGCAAGAAGGCTCCCGTCCGAGAAATGGGTCACCTTCGGCTCTCTACCAATTGCACTAGCTAATCCTCTCCTCTGATGGATCATGTTGCCCTTGTCAACATGGGGCCATCAGTGGAGCGAATAACGAGGAACCACTTGAAGCCAGCGGGCTCAAAAATGCCAGGTAACTTCTGAATGAGGGGCCCCGATGTCATCGAGGCTCCGCCCTGTGCACTCTTGGTCTTAGTCTTAGTCAGGGGCTCTGCACACGGGGGAGTAGAGGGGCCGGATGTGCCGATCTTGGCTAGGTCGCCTGCCAAAGTGGCAGCAGACCCATCCGTCCCCGCAGCCCCCAAGGATGGAGAGGAGCCCCGAGTCTTTGTCTTTTTATTTTTTGGCGAGGAGGGCAGGGAATGAACCCGCTTCTCACCTCCGCCGGCAGAAACCCCCATGCCAGATGGGCCGGCCTCAGCCAAGTCCCTCTCCAAAAATGGAGAAGGTCCTGGTAGTCGTAGGGGCACCTGTCGGAGGAGATCCCTCCCCTCCTTGTACTGCCTCGGAGCTCTCAGCCGTTTGAGGGGGACCTTGCATAGGGGCGGATTCGGGTTTGGTTCTTGGTGCCGAGCCCGGATTACCCCCCATGGAAGGCCCTACCGTCTGAGGCTGGGTCTCCTCAAGGACCATGTCTATCACAGGAGGGGCCTCCAGTTGGCCATGCCCTCCCAGGACATCGCAGGTCCCCTTGGCAGCGTCAAGAGTCTTTTGTGGAGAGGCACAGGCCTTAACCCCGGCAAGGTTTAATATCCTTGCCAGCAGGTCTTTTGAGGGAAGCGACCGAAGGGGCCTGGCTTCCCTCTCCCCCCTAAGGAGGTTTGCCCTACCGAGTCGCTTAGATGAGGAGCGGCTGGCTAACGGCTGCCTGCTGGCTTTCTTGGCAGTTCCCTTGGAAAGAAAAGAGGGGACTGCTGCTGGAAAAAGGGAGGTGCCCGAAAGCACCTCCAGAGAAGGGGGTGAGGGGGGAGTCCCCTGCGCCCTTAGACGAAGGAGAGGAGTAAGCCTTCTCTCTGGTTAGAGAAATATGGAGGGTCCCCTTTGCAAGCACAGGGGAAAGAACACCTCCATTTTTTTGCTGGAGCTGCCCGAGGGCGGCTCCGTCGATGTACAACGGGGAATGGGGAGAGATTTGTTTTTTGTTTTCATCCATGGGCATGGTGACCCTATTTGTGCCACGGGACTCAATAGCTCATCACCTCTTGCAGTTGCCCGCACTGCAAGAGGTGCTTACAGGCCTGGCAGAGCCAGGTGCTGCCATTTCGGACCACCCCTCCCGCCTGGTGGCCTGGCAGTCCATCGGCATTGCGGCTCCACCTTGAATGCGGCGTAAAATTGATAGAATGTGAAGAGGAGAGGAAAAGGGGTGTGAGGAAGGTATGGGTGGGGATGAAGCAGGTTGTTAAAAACCAGCCACCCCAGACCGGAGCTCAGGGGTTAGGGAACATTGTCCCCTCCCCCCTCAGCGGGACGGTTGGCTGAGAGGAAGGTTAGCATCTACCCTGTGAAATTAGAAGCTGACCAGAGAAAGTTGTGGGAGAGGTTGTATGAAAAGAGAGGAAACAAGTGTTTTGAAGGAAGGAAGAGAGGCTAAGCTGGGGCCGGATGGGGTGCTGAGTCCCGTCAGCACGGCGGCCAGGATGGCAAATCGCCGCGCCCCTTACGGGTTGCTTTATACCAGCATAAACATCTTCAAAGGCATAGTGATGAGCCATTTTGAAGAGCAGGTAGAAACAGCCATTGCTACACAAATTCTTAAGCTCGCTTCTTCTATCCAACCCCAATGCAGTGGTCCTACTCTCACTAGTGCTTATACTTAAAAGAGAGAAATAAGGGAATTAACACCTTAAATGCAACAAGTTTTATGGGTGGTGACCCCATTATAAGCTATAACCCCCTGCCATTACATCTCTTCCTTTTCCTCTTCCACCAGAATATTCAGCAGTACTCATTTTTAAAAGTAAAACTAAATGCTTGTTTTATTTATTTAACAAGTTGAATGCTTCTATTACAGGCTTATGTATCTCATTTTTTTTCCCTTAAAAATATGAAAAGGCCAATATTACAGAGTGCTCTCTTTTATTGCTTTGGTCTACTCGCATTTTGGGAATGAAGCCCATTTTGGAATTAATGCTCCTTTAAATGACATTCTGCTTCTTAAAACTTTGCAAAAGTACCCAAATCAGACAATATCTAAAGAAGCAACCACAGCCCTTCACAGACACCTTTGGTATCTTGGAGAACATCTTGTTGGTCTGGCATTTTTTGATCATAGAATTAATGCTGAGACCAAACAGAAGATGGTCTCCAATCTCCAATGTAATGAAAACACCAAAGTTGTTCGCTGATTGAATCTTACAAAAAAGATTGAGGATTTGGACTTGCATGAACTGGTAACTCAAAAAACAAAGCTAATCTTCAGTCTCCTAATGAAAGATGGATACAAGTTTGCAGAGGATACATTCCTGAAGACTAACCCAAGTTCTTGGGAAGAGAATACGTGCTTTCAAGAATTTCAACATTGAGTGATTAACTTAATGGTTGTTAACGATCCAGCAGAAAGAGGTATTGCACTTATCAAATCGTATAATGTATCTCTAACAAAAGATGAGGAACAGAAACAGTTGCTCCTCATACTTGTGGTAAAACATCACAAAAATTTTCCCTCATACTCAAAAGGATTAATGTTTAAATCAGCAATTTTAGTTATATTTGTGTCAAAAAGAAATTATTTGCCATTTAACTATTTTCTTTTCACTTTAATATAAATATTTTTTAAAAAATTGTCTTTCAACACAAAGATCTGTTTCAAATAAACTAGTATTTGCAAAGACTTCATTTCTATCCCAAAAATTAATTTACCAGCAGACTAATAAGTTAAGATCCATATAGCGACCAGTAAATATTGTTCGATTTTGATGAAATTGAGTATGTGACCTACTGTTCAATGTGGTAACACAATCAGGCATGTGGAGATAAAAAACTAAAAAAAAATGGGGGGGGGGGGGCCACCCTAATCCCCAGACAGGTGGTCCCAAGTATACACTCTCATAAACAATTCTCAAACCCAATACTATTATCTAATTAAGTACCTCTCCGGTGATCTTCTTTTAGACATTTCTAACCCTTCATACACCAGCTCAGTGACTCGTATTTTCATGTTCATTCATCATATATACCAGAAGACCTGTAAACATTGATGATTTCATGCATCTCTCTTACCTATTCATTTCTTATTCTCTCTTACTTTTCTAATACCAAATACCCCTCCCTCCCAAATTAACAAATGCACTGCTCTTTTCTTCCACTAGACCCATAGTTTTACTTCCATAACTAAAGATGAAACTCTGCATGTAAATTGAAAATGTTTAGTTGAGAAAATAGATGAATTGATGAAGGGGCACTCAGTAGGTCTTGGTGTCATTTTTGCCCCAATTGCTTTCAATATTCTTATTAATTAAAATATTTAATTCATACATAATACACAAAATACCTTTTTTCTTAGTTTCTGATACTTAGCTTGTAACATTTGTTCTTCTTCAGTCAAGTTACTTGGAAAATGAAGGTATACCATTGTTCTAAAAAATATTATTGGACTAAATTATGCAAAAATTTAAATAAGATGATGGGGTGGGGGGTAAATAATCCTGTAAAAGGAAAATATATGTAAAATAAATGAGAAGAGGTAAAGAATCCTGAGATTTAAGTCATTAAATGAAACAAGTAGAATAATGTATAAAATTATATTAATTTGGCAAGTAATTTCATGCATATTGTTTAAAAGAGGTTTGAATAATGGGCCATTAATGGCTACCTATTAATGCTGAGTTCTGGCTTTTGATGGTAAGCCGTGTGAGACTAACATTTGTTTGCAGAGTGAAATGAGATTAGATTCAGATAAATCTTACTTTGGCCATTTTATCTAATATATTAATACAATATTAATGAAAGGCAAATTAAATGATCAATTCCTTTTCAATTGGGGACAATTTCCACACTATGTAATCAAATTATCATAAATACCAAGATATTGGCTGATTAGTTTGAGGACACCAGGGGCCAGTCCTTCTTGGGTAGTATTGTGTTTTAATAGGAACCAGCAATAAGAAAACCTTTCACTTGAGGGGAGGGGGAGTTCCACATCAGGGGTATGGATAAAAATAGCTCATCAGCAGGTTCTGGGATTGGGGAGGTGCTTGATTTATTGTGAAGATTGGAAGGAAAGACAATGATGTTTTGTGTATGTAGGAGCTACTTACACCTATGATGAATATACACAGTGCATGAATGCCCAGCAGGCAAGACTTTTTTTTTAACTCTAGTGACAATGTAGTGCAAGAGAAAAGAGGTTGTAGAGTGGTCAGTCATCCCCAAGGGGATACAATGCAAGTACCCCACCTGGATGGAACCACCTCACTTGGATGTATTCTGCATGAGGCTAAGTGGCAATAGAACTTCCACTTCCTAGCTGTTTCATCGACCACTAACACAGGTGGGGGGAGGGGTTGCTATAAAATTCCCACAGCATGCAACAGCTTCCCTCCACTATATTGTGCTCACAGAAATTGTGGTAACATTAGTGGGGCCTCCTACTGCACAGGTAGGACAGTCTCTGTCAGATCAACCAGTGCCAAACACCCTTATCTCTCAGATTTTGCTGAAATTTGGTTTATAGGAAGGTTTTGGGCCCTAAACCCATTTCTGAAATTTTAAGCTCAATCTGACCAATGATTCAGGAGATATGAACCTGAGGTCACATGCAAGGTCACTAACATTTGGCGACCCATAACTAGAGTAATAATGGTCATAATTATATAAAAGTATATATATTTAGAATCAGAAAAAGACAAGGAATCCACATATGACAGTTTTAGAACTCTAGGTTGAAAAATTTAAAAATTATACATTTGCTCCTAATTTAACCTATAGAAATTAAAATTACCTTTTTTTTTAATATAAAAAACAAAGGTACAACTCTAGGCTATTAGAAACAGACATAAAAAGGTTGTTTATCTTGGTATTTTTCATGTAACTAACTTATAAGTGAACACCATATTTACAAATTGTTTGTCAATTCATTGAAATTTTATAGCTTTGATATCATTTTCATCTTGAACTCTAAGAATTCAATAAAAATGATAATTCACTGCCAATAATATATAGTTAAAGTAGTGAAAGGGGAAGACAAAGCTCACATGTAGCTTAAACAATCCTGTTGCTATACGATAGTTGTAGTTCCTTGTCTACAAGTTAGTACAGTTTCACCCAGCAGTGTGTGTGGTGGGTTGTTATTGTTTTCACTGAGCCTCAAAGAATATCAAGAATTAAAATATTGCGTATAATTATATTCTAAAAAGTGTCATCTAATTGTATATCTTAAAATTACAGATGAAATTATTTAGTGAAATCTATATCTCGGCTATTGGGCCTATTTACAAAAATACAATGGTTCGGCAATCAATCTTGGAAAAGTGACTGATGTGCTTATTGAAAAATGTGCTGGAAGATTGAAAAAAGTTCATTGTTGTGTGTGAACTGTTGGACACTAATAATGAAAAAACCAACAATACTCAGAACCACTGAAAACCATGAATCATCTTCAATAACTGATTTGAGTAACATATCTTCAGTCTGGACAGTGATTGCTTTGTTAAAGAAAATCCTTCAACTTCAATTGAACTAGTTCTAGCACTTTTGGACCAAACACCGGTCAAAAAAAGTAAGTACTAAGATAATATATTTTATATTTCACCAGAAAGGTGTGTTTGATCTATATGGCCTATTGAATAGAATTTAAGGTACTGTATAAAACAAAATTGATAATTGGCAAGTTTTTACTTTGAAGGATTTATTCTTTAATGATGCTCTTTAGTCTACACAAGATACAAATTTTGCTCTGTATAATAATTTAAAACCCTAAAACCTGAAACAGAATCTGAAAAACATCTAGAAACATTAATGAATGAATTAAAATAGTCATTATTGGAGAGCAAATGTCCTAATCACAAACTATAAATATTGACTCTCTCCCTATACACAATTGAAAAAACGCTAGTTTCTTTCAAACTACAACATATATGGTGAAAAAAATGGAGTTCACTAAAACCAGAATTTGGAATCCTTCCAAAGATTCCAATAATGAGCAAAGGAAAAGTGATATCTGAAGAACACAAAGATATAGTTAGAAGATTCTGAGTTAGATGAGGTTAGTCATATGTGTCCTGGCAAAAAGATCTAGAAGTGGGAAGGTTGTGTAATCCAATTGAGGAAGAGAATTTTCATAATTCTTCTGTGAAAAGAGACATAAATGAAAATAGCATACATAAAAAACTAGTTAGGAACTAAAGTTTAAATGTTGTTATATATATATATATATATATATATATATATATATATATATATATATATATATATATATATATATATATATATATAGAATAATTCATTTATTAAAGATAATAAATGACAAATAATAGATATGAATGTAGGAGACAGGTTTTCGCCAAATGAATTGAATTAAATCCTATGGAGGCAGAAAATAGATATAAAAACAGAGAAGAAAGAAATCAACAAACACGTATTTGTTACGTAATGTGAGTGGAAAATGTCATAATAAGCAAACAAGAGGTAAAAGTGGTTTGAAGTGAATGAAGGCTTTGAACTTACTTACTTTGATACTTTGAAGAATTCCACCATCAGATGACGCAGCTAAGGTGGACCTCCTCAGGGAACAGACAGCTCTGTTTCTCTTGGGTGATCTGCCAAGGAGTTACTTGCAGTGCTGGTGTATCCTGGTGTAAGAGGCACAGTGCACAGCTTCACAAACCATTTGTCCAGATGGCGTTTGAAGGATTCTGTAGAGACTCCTCTCAGTTCCCCGTTTGACTTTGGCATGGCATTAAATAGACGAGCTCCTTGTTAAGGGACAGCGTTGTGCCGGATTGTTGCAGTTCTCTGTATTGTAGCCTCGGTTCTCTTGATGTAACACAGTCTGCCTCTTCCCAGATAATTTTTCACTTTGAGTCCCACATTCGGTACTAGCCCCTCCAAGATCTTCCAGGCTTAGATCACTAGGAACCGTTCGCATCTTCTTTGTAAGGAGTATAGCTTCAGCTCTTTTATCTTTTAGCCACTCCCAGTAGTTTAAATGTAGGAGGCCCGATATCCTGCTTGTGTTTTTTGAACCGCTTCTAGTTTTATGATGTCCCCCAATTTGTAGGGAGACCAGAGCTGACAGCAGTACTCTAGTTTAGGGAGGACTAAAGACTTCCAGAGGGTTATCATACATGTCTTTTCTCTGGTCCGAAAAGTCCTGTGAGTTTCCTGGCCATTTTGGTGTTAAGATTTATGTGATGCGAGAAGGTTCCATCCACATTCATTGTGACTCCCAGATCCTGCGCATGTTCTTTTAGTTCAATATTTTGTTCATGGGCCTGATATTTGGTGTCTTGTTTGATGTCCTGTAGGGGGCCATATCTCATCAGTTCAAATTTTTCATTTTTGTGTTATTTGAGTCAGCTCATGTGAGTAGTTTATTTAGATCTTCTTGGAGCAAAGCCACTTCATTCTCAGTTGCAATCAATTTCTTCATCCTAGTATTATCAGCGAATGAAGTAACCTGGGAGTGCTACAGTCCATGGTCTATATCCCCTATCATTATGAGGAATAGTAGGGGTCCAAGCACCGACCCTGTGGAACTCCACTCACTACTTTACTTGGTGTTGAGAGATGACCTTGGATTGACACTTTCTGATTCCTGTTTGTCAAAAAAACTGTGAAATCACTGTCCAAGGCTGCCTGCTATACCAAGGTCTCTTAGCTTGTGGAGGACAAGATCATAGTCAACCTTATCAAAAACCTTGGAGAAATCTATATAAAGTACTGAGAAGGGCGGGCAGAGGCACGCGCCTAGCATGGTCTCCTGCAAAACGATAGCTAACAGGGAATGGGATGAGATGAGCCTCCGCAGCTCCTCCCAGTTGGCCCGGAGTCCACGGGAATTCCATTGAAGGAATATGCCCTCCAGGCATAGCTCGGAGGAGACGCGGGGGCCCTCCTCGCACTGAAGACACTCACGGGAATGGCCGTACGCTTCCCGGGGGCAGAACCCCGGGCGTTGTTGGCCGGACAAAGCGCTGTCGCCTTTGAGGACTTATTGGGGGAGGTTGGGCTCGCCATGCGAGTCTTTTCCTCCCTCCGCCTCAAACATTAGGCGGGCGTTGCGGCTTCGGAGGCAGGGGGCCCTCTTTTCGAGGAACCAGCGTCTCCGAGCCACTCGCTCCACCTCAGGGCATGGGCGAAGGGGCCAAAGCTCCTTTGTTGCTGTCCTCCTTTCGGGGAACAGCTTTAGGAACCCCGGAAGATGGCCTAGAGACCATCTTCAGGGGTGTTGCCTCCTGTGAGTCTAACGACTCAGTGGAGGCGCGTGGCCGTTTCACCTTACGGGAAATGGTCACAGTGGGGGAGCCCTGGTTTTAGCCGGGGCAGGGTATGAACCCTTTTTGCCGCCAGCTTTACCAGGGGAGCGCCCGGGTTGGATATAGCCCGCAGAAGGCCTCCGAATGGGCGCGGAAACAACCGTGCTCATTGGCCTGGATGAGCCAGGAGCAGAGGGTGCCTTTCTAACTATTGAGGCATATGATGTCCCAGGCAGAGCCTGGCGCGCCAGGACCAAGTCCTTTGCCTCACGGAATGAGAGTCGATCCTGGGCCTGAACGGCCAGGATTTCTTTCTCAAGGAGATATGCACCACATTGCTTGGAAGAAGCAGGGTGCGGCTCTCCGCAATTGACACACTTGGCCACACACGATTTGGACTTATCGTGTGCGACCTTGGAGCAATTTACACAGACTTCGGGTGATCCCAACTTTACACGTCTACATGAGCGATTCGTATGGCCGAAGCGGGGACAGTAATAGCACCGCCGCGGCAGTGGCACAAATGCCTTCACGCAGTAGCGGTACCAACCCGTACGCAGCGACTCAGGGAGCTTGTCACAGTCGAAGAGTGTAGGGGTGGGTCTCGAGGCCCCTCCCTGTTTTCTCATCACATGTTCGAACTTGACCGCCCCATGGTCGGCCAGCTCTAGGGTGATGTCCTCAATGGAGTAGTCGACGAGTTCCATCGCATAAACTACTCCTTTCACAAAGTTCATGGTAGAGTGCGGCGTCACACTCACTGGGGTGCCATGAAGTGTCCGAAGAGCACTTATCTTGGCCTCCTCGGCAGGATTCGCCGCATTCGCCAGAAGGCTCCCGTCCGAAAAACGGGTTACCTTCGGCTCTCTACCAATTGCACTAGCTAATCCTCTCCTCTGATGGATCATGTTGCCCTTGGACAACATGCTGCCATCAGTGGAGCGAATAACGAGAAGCGTTTGAAGCCAGCGGGCTCAAAAATGCCGGGTAACCTCTGAATGAGGGGCCCCGATGTCATCGAGGCTCCGCCCTGTGCACTTTTGGTCTTTGTAATGGTCAGGAGCTCCACACCCGGGGGGGCGGAGGGGCCGGATGTGGGATCTTGGCTTGGTCGCTTGCCAAAGTGACAGCAGACCCATCCATCCCTGTAGCCCCCGCGTATGGAGAGGAGCCCTGAGTCTTCTTCGTCTTTTTCTTTTTTGGAGAGGAGGGCGGGGAATTAACCCGCTTCTCACCGCCGCCGGTAGAAGCCCCCAGGCCAGATGGACCGGCCTCAGCCAGGTCCTTGTGGTCGCAGGGGCATCATCCGGAGGAGATCCCTCCCCTCCTTATACTGCCTGAGAATCCCCAGCCGTTTGAGGAGTACCTTGCATCAGGGCGGATTCGGGTTCAGTGCTTGACGCCGAGCCAGGATTCCTCCCCATGGAAGGCCCTACCGTCTGAGGCTGGGTCTCCTCAAGGACCATGTCTATCTCAGGGGGGGCCTCCAGTTGGCCATCACCCCCCCAAGACATCGCAGGTCCTGTTGGCAGTATCGTCACTAGTCTTCTTTGAGGAGGCATGGGCCTTGACCCCGGCAAGGTTTAGTATTCTTGCCAGCAGGTCTTTTGAGGGAAGCGACCGAAGGGGCCTTGCCTCCCTCTCCCCCCTAAGGGGGTTGTCCCTACTGAGCCGCTTTGATGTGGAGCGGCTGGCTAAGGGCTGCCTGCTGGCTTTCTTTGCAGTCCCCTTGGAAAGAACAGAGGGGACTGCCGCTGGTAAAAGGGAGGCACCCAAAAGCACCTCCAGAGAAGGGGGTGAAGGGGAGTCCCCTACACCCGTAAGCAAAGGAGAGGAGTAATCCTCCTCTCCGGTTAGAGATATATGGAGGGTCCCCTGAGCAAGCACAGGGGGAAGGACCTCCATTTTTTTGTTGGAGCTGCCCAAGGGCGGCTCCGTCGATGTATAGGGGAAGTTGGGGGTTGGGTTTTTTTTTTTACTCATCATTGGGTATGGTGTCCCTCCTTTTGACAGGGGATGCAATCGCGCATCACCTCTCGCAGTAGCCCTCACTGCGAGAGGTGCTTACAAGCCTGGCAGAGCCAGGCGCCATTTAAGACCACCCCTCCCACCTGGTGGCCTGGCAGTCCATCGGCATGGCGGCTTCACCTTGAACACGGCGTAAAAAATATATAGATTGTGAAGAGGAGAGGAAAAGGGATGTGAGGAAGGTATGGGTGGGGATAAAGCAGGTTGTTAAAAACCAACCACCCCAGACTGGAGCTCAGGGGTTAGGGAACATTGTCCCCTCCCCCCTCAGCCCCGATCCGGGACGGTTGACTTAAGAAGAAGGTCAGCATCTACCCTGTGAAATTAGAGGCTGACCATTGAAAGTTGTGAGAGAGGTTGTATGAAAAGAGAGGAAACAAGTGTTTTGAAGGAAGGAGAAGAGGCTAAGCTGGGGTCGGATGGGGTGCTGAGTCCCATCAGCATGGTAGCCAGGATAGCAAATCGACGCGCCCCTTACGGGGCCTAGGGGGACTAGGAGGGGGACTGAGGTACTTGTGATGGGTGACTTTCAGATTAGATATTTAGATAGGAAGTTGAGTGCAAGCAAATGAAAGGGAGTGAGAGTTTGTTTGCCGGGTGCTGGTGTAAATGATGTGTCTGAGAGGTATGATAGCCTAGTGTCTGGGTGTGAGAGGGATGCAGTTATGATTATGCATGTGGGAGTAAATGATGTAAAGAAGGTGGGTTTATATGAGCTACGAGAGGGGTACAAAAGGATGAGTGAAAAGCGTTGTTTCAGGTGTGCTTCTGAGATTGGATATGGGGATGGAATGGTTGTCTTGTGCATGCGGATTGAATGAGTATGTGAAAGGACTGTGTGAGGAATCAGGATTAGTGTTTGTAGATGTTTAGAATGGGTTTTATGGGAATAAGGAATTGGATGGACTTGATTTAAGCCGGGCTAGGGTTGATGTGTTGTGGCAGGAGTTAGATAGTGTTGTTGAGTCTTTGCAGGCGGGAAACTAGTTACTGATAGTGGTGAGTATTGGGTGGGGCAGGAAAAGGAAAGAGATGCAGAGGTAGAGCGCAAGGTATACATTCTAAAAGAGGTGCTTCAGGGATAAGAGGGCTGAGTTGTCTTTATACTAATGCTCGTAGTCTTAGAAATAAGAAAGATAAGTTATTTAGTTATATTATTGATGAAGATATAGATATAATATGTGTAATAGAATCATGGGTTAATGAAAATAAATTTAATGACAACGTGAGTGAATTTGAACTAGAGGGTTATGATATGTGTTGGGGTGATTATTTATATCAGAAATAGCATTTGTTCAAATCTAAATAATTCTATAAATCAAGAAGTTGAGTCAAAGTGGATAGATATTAGGGTCAGTAAAAATAGGATAATATACTTGGGAGCCTTTTACAGACCACCCGGACACACATTGTATTGATGAGAGTTAATGATCAGGGAAATAAGTAAAGGATGTGAAGTAGATACAGTTATTTTTGGTGACATTAATTTAAATTCAGTGGACTGGGAAAATATGATGGTAATACTTCAGTTTAGGGGCACTGTTTCTGGGGTACAATTTTGGGCTACAATCTAGGCCGTATGACATCAGACTTGACTTGAATGCTGTTCGGGGATTGCTTTTGTAACAGCTTCCCTCTTCAGCTTTTCGGTAATTGTGTAGACTATGGGCCGATGCGACTCTAGTTCCTTTTTGGGCTATTTTCATTGTTTTTCTGCTATCGCACTGGCCAATCACAGATCTGGATTCATTTTCATAAATGACCAATCAGAAAGCTCTATTTGTTTCAAGGCTTTTTGTGTTTTTTATAATAATCAAAAATTGGTTTATCTTATATTTTAATGTTTTTTTCCCCCTCATTTCTTTTCTATATATCCTACCTACCCTATGCCTGACATTCTTTAGTGTTTTTATTTAATTTCCCATTGTTTAATGTTCAATTAAACCATATTTCGGTGTTGTTAATCAAGTGTCACGTCTTAATTCTGACGAAAACACGATTTTTTCATATTACCTGTTCCGTATTGATTTCTCTGCTTTGATTTGTTTAAAAGGTTATTTTAAGACCTTCATTTTGCTTATTGTTCCAAATTGATGCGTGCAGTATTAGTGTTTTTATTACTATATATGTGTAGTTCAAGAAACACAAATGGTCAATTCCAGTAAAAAAAAAAGTCACGAAATTTCCGGGAACAATGCTCTACTTTTCCGTCCGCATCTCTCATATTTAAACGACCACCCACGCCGTTTCCCGCTCATTTGTCAAATTTTCATTTTCGTGTTAAGTTTGTTTGTTACCTATTCAACGTTTCGGTGCTATTTTAACCGACAACGAGAAATATGTTGCGTTTCTCGAAGCCCATGGGCCGTGTAGTGGAAGGGCAGTGGGTTTTGGGAGGGTTCGAATGTGAAACAAAGAGAATTTTCATTGTTTCGGTGGCAAATCGAAATCGAGAAACCCTCCTCGCAGCGATAAAAAAGTGGATTTTGCCGGGCACGGCAGTCGTATCTGACGGATGGGCAGCCTATTCAAATTTGTCATCTGAAGGATACGAACATCTTACCGAATTCTGGCTTGCTGCCGGTAAACTCTACCCACCCGTCTGGCGTAAGTATTAACCATTATTTTGAGCGTCGGCTCGTTGTTGGGTACGGCTCGCCGCGGGGATAACACTGCGATGACCCTGAGTTTCAATCCTTTGGGGGGGGGTCTGGGGGGCACAGCCCCCCAGTATAAAAACGAAAATCGCCATAAAATTCTTCGATTTCATCTCTAAAAAACTAACAACGAAAAGTAGCCCAAAATAGCCCAAAAAAAAACTAGGCCTACGATATGCCCATAGTCTACACAATTACCAGCTTTTCTTATCTTCTACTGTAAGTATTTTCCTTTTCATTATCATTTTTTCCAAAATTTCTTTGTTTCTCTCTATTTTCACTTCATCTCTTTCAAATAAGAATTTCCCCAACATTGGCTCTTCATCCTCCTCATGTTGTCTCTGCAGTACTCTTACCCCCTGCCTCTCAAGCTCATAACCTTCACAATTTACAATGAAGAGCTGCAGATTTTCCATGTCCCATCCACACACTTTACACCCAATTCCCCACCACTAAATCTTCTTCTATCATTTAATTTCAGGGTGTTAGTCCATGTCTTATACATGAGGATTGCTCTGTATGTATTATCGTACCATCTCTCTTCTTCAATATCCTTCTTATTCATACAATATATCCTTACACTGTTTTTCTTTTGTAATGCTCTTCTCCACTCTTCTGTATCCCATTTATTCACTTCCCTCTTCATCTCATCTTCACTCATTTTTACTACGTGTGCTTCCCTCAGTTTTAATTACTTTTTACGCCTTTTTATATTTTTCCACTTCATTCATAAGGTAAATATGTAGATTATCGGCGCGAACGATGTGACGTACTATTGCGTCCGTGTTCCAAAATGTTTCACGTTTTTGGAGTACATTTAAGTTGACGGCTCGTGTGGGGGTAAACACAATGGGGGGACTACACTACGATGATCCTGAGTTTCATTAAATTGGGGGGGTCTGGGGGGCACAGCCCCCCAGTATATAACCCTAATTGTTTATAGAATAATAATTCGAAAAGGACTCAAACGCGCATGAATATTCCGACACGAGTGAACGATAATATTTACACACAATTTTTTTTTTCGGCCGGGCCGCTAATCTACATATTTACCTTTCTGGGTTACTATGCTTCTGTAATATGTAAGCTTTCCCTTCATGACTCTTGCTACCATTGATGTTGCCCCTATCCCTCCTCTTAAAAACTCAACCACATTTCCCTGCCCTGCCCCTAAAATCACTCTGTATGCTGTTCTCAATTTTCTGACTCTTTACTTTTTATCCCTATACTTCCTCTTCCCCTTTGAAATTTTTAAAATTTTCTCCCCTTATTAGTCTTCCTCCCTTTATAAACCATCTCCTTTCTCCCTCTTCTTTTTTTAACTTCAGTTGCTCTCTTAACTCTCTGTCATACTCTCTCTCCTTCTTTGTCAGATCTAGTGCTCTCTTTGGTAATACTTCAGATTCGGGGCGCACAGTAGATGGCGCTGTTAGTCGGCTACAATTTGGGGCTACAGCATATCTCTTATGACGTCAGACGGTAGCGTCAGATGTGACCAATCCCTGCGTTATATTTTTTTGTTGTTTGGAGGATTTGTAACTTTTAGTCTATTATTTACTAAATATCTCCGCTGTGCTCGTTTATAGTTTTTTTTCTAAGTTAGATAAGGTTTCGGTCAATATGTAGATTAGCGGCCCGGCCCCCAAAAAATGTGTGTGTAAATATAATCGTTCACTCGTGTCGGAATATTCATGCGCGTTTGAGTCCTTTTCGAATTATTATTCTATAAACAATTAGGATTATATACTGGGGGGCTGTGCCCCCCCAGACCCCCCCCCCCCCAATTTAATGAAACTCAGGATCATCGTAGTGTAGTCCCCCCATTGCGTTTACCCCCAAACAAGCTGTCCCCATTGTGTTTACCCCCACACGAGCCGTCAACTTAAATGTACTCCAAAAACGTGAAACATTTTGGAACACGGACGAAATAGTACGTCCCATCGTTTGCGCCGATAATCTACATATTTACCAAGGTTTCTTGATGTCTTTTATTGTTTTTTGTTTTGTTTTTGTATTTTTTGTTTGCTGAGAACGATAACAGCTTCTTACTGGCAACATCGTAGCTTATAAATAGGACCCGTTTTGCAAATATTTTTCTTTCGTTATTGTGTTTTCGTACTCTCCATGTGCTTCTTTGTTATTCGAATTTGGCTTTACTTTGTATAATCGCGAAAAACTTTTAGATTATCTAGAAGCGCATAAACTAATCAAGAAACCTATAAAAGTAAGAATTTTTTGTTATTAAGTTAGGTTTTTCTGCCAGTAAAAAGCTGTTGGGGAGACAAACCCCCCCCCCAGTGAATTCAAGGGGACTGCTCGCGGGGGAGATATAACTGCAGGAGGACCACCCTGCGATGATCCTGAGTTTCAATCAATTGGGGGGATCTGGGGGGCGCAGCCCCCCAGTATATACTCATATACAAAAAAAAATATTACGCCGTGATTGTTCTCATCTGACGCTACCATCTGACGTCATGAGATATATTGTAGCCCAAAATTGTAGCCGACTAACAGCGCCATCTACCGTGCGCCCAGAATCTGAAGTGTTACCCTATTTTTTATATTCCTTACTTCCAACTTACCTGACCTGCTAAGTTTTCTCGCATTTTTCAATATCCAGAATTTCTCCTCCCTCTCTTCTAGCTTAACTAGAAGCGGTCTAGGCCTATCCTGTTCATTTTCTCCCTCTCTTCTCTTCCCTAACCTATATTTAGTAAATAATACAGACTAAAAATTAAAAATCCCCAAAACAACAAAAAAATTTGGTAAATATGTAGATTGGCGGCTCGAACGATAGGACGTAAACGTAAACTATATCGTCCGTGTTCCAATATGTTTCACGTTTTTAGAGTAAATTTAAGGAGACGGCTCGTGTGGGGGTAAACACAATGGGGAGACCACCCTACGATGATCGATTATCCTGAGTTTCAATCAATTTGGGGGGCTGGGGGGCACATCCCCCCGGACGCAGAAATGATTTAGTTAAATCATTCACTTCTGTAAACGTTAGAACGTTATTCTATAAACAATTATGATTATATACTGGGGGGGGTGCCCCCCAGCCCCCCCAATTGAATGAAACTCAGGATCATCGTAGGGTGGTCACCCCATTGTGTTTACCCCCACACGAGCCGTCCACTTAAATTTACTCTAAAAACGTGAAACTTATTGGAACACGGACGAAATAGTTTACGTCACATCGTTCGAGCCGCCAAATCTACATATTTACCTCTTTAGCTATTATAGAATTAATAACAATTATAACAATGATCAAATAAGGACTATTAGATATGAAAGGGTTTAGAAAAAAATATGATGAGGAAATAGTAGACGTCCTCAATGATAATTTTTCTTCAGTATTTATAGAAGAGAATCGAGATAGATTAATTGATGATAATTCTAGGTCAAGGGAAATAGTGTTGAATACCATTAATGTGAACAGGAAAATAATTATAGGGCTTATATTGGAGTTAAATAGTATTAAGTCATCTGGCTCAGCCATCAATCATTCTAGGTTACTCAAAGAAGGTGTAGCTACTATTGCCTTAGCTCTTGAGAATATATGTACTAGATCACTAGAGTTTGGAGAAATACCTAATGATTGGATATTAGCTAATGTAGTGCCAAATTTAAAAAGGGAAGTAAAGACGACTTGAATAACTTTAGGCCGGTAAGCTTAACTTCTATCTTTTGTAAAATTCTTGAGAGAATAGTTAAGAAGGGAATTTCTGACCATCTAGAGTGTGGTAGATTAATAAATGATGCTCAGCATGGGTTTAGAAGAGGTAGATCGTGTTTTACAAATTTACTCAATTTTATAGATTATGTTACTCATCAATTACATAAGGGAGGGAATGTTGATGTAATTTACATAGATTTTAGCAAAGCTTTTGATAAGGTTCCACATAGGAGACTAGTTAACAAATTAAATTATGCATGCGATATATGGTAAAGTTTTGAATTGGATAGCTGAATGGCTGAAAGGCAGGAAACATAGAATTGTGCTGAATGGGGTGAGGTCACAGTGGGGGAGATTATCAGTGGAGTACCTCAGGGATCCGTTCTAGGCCCTTTATTATTCATATTTTATATAAATAATCTTGGGGGGGCTTGTAAATAGCAAAGTGTCAATTTTAGCTGATGACACTAAATTGGCAGCTGTAATCAAAGAAGTTGAGGGTAGCTTTAAAGTACAGAGTGACTTAAATAAGTTATTAGGTTGGGCTCAGAAGTGGCAGATGACTTTTAACCTTAAAAAATGGGAGTGTTAACTGAAGGGGGAGGGGTGTTATTCTGGATGCAGTTTTGTATTATTGTATATTATGATTGATTTGGATTTTGACTAATCTTGATAATGATGCTTTTTGTTTCTGACACATTCCTGTCGATGGCTTTAATTGTATATTGTAGATGCATGATCTGACACAATCTTATGAATTGTTTAAATTGTAGATGTATGATCTGACATAATCCTATAGATGCTTTTGTGGGTGGGTTTTGACAGATGCGGATGACCTTTGATAGACCCTTGTGGCTTTTGTCATCCGTGAAATTATGTTATGTTATGTTATAGCTGTATAACTTAATGACAAACTTGCCTAGATACCAGTTATTAAACCTTGTTACATTAATTTAAAGATAAAAATGCGTTAAAAGAGAAAACGTGAGAGAGGATAACTAATTCAGCGGGGAAAGCTTCAAAAGTATGAAGCATAAATTCAAAAAGATTTATTGAACAAATAATGGAATGTGGCTTAATTATTGAATTGGATAAGGCGGAATTGGATTATCCAATTCCGCGACTCAGGCAATAGAATCTTTGGTGCGAAAAAACGAATCGCACGCTTCAGCAGACCATTGAAGAGGAGATTTTTTTGTGGTCTTGCTGAGCAGAGAGTTGATGGGTTGCATGACCTTGGCACAATTAGGTATGAATCTGTAAGTAGAAATTAACCATGCCACAGAGACGCCTAAGTTGCTTGCATGATGTGGGCCGAGAAAAGTTGCGCATCACGGTAACTTTATCTTCGAGTGTGCTAATCCCTGTACTCGAGACATGGTGATCCAAAAAGAAGAGTTGGCGGACACCAAAAAGACACTTGGAAGTGTTGAGTACGATACCGTACTCTTCAAGTCGAGCGAAAACCTGACGAAGATGAGATAGATGCTCCTCTAAAGATGAAGATGCTATCAGGAGGTCGTCTATGTAGTAGAAGACGAAAGGCCGACCTCTCAGAACCTGATCCATAAAACGACGGGAGATCTGACGACTGTTACAAAGACTGTAAGGCATCCTGTTCATGACGAAGGAACCAAATGGAGTTGTGATAGCCGTCTTTGGGATGTTATCTGGATGAATAGGGATCTGGTTAAAAGTACGAACCAGATCGAGTCGAGAAAAGATCGAACAACCGAGAAGAGCAGAATTGAAATCGGACAGATAGAGTAGAGGATATCTATCGGGGATAGTACATGCATTGAGCAGCCTGTAATCACCTACAGCTCTGTACTCACCGTGGGTAGATTTGGGTTCAATATGAAGCGGAGAGGCCCAAGGAGAAATAGAGGGGCTAGTTATGCCAGCTTCCACCATGAAGGTGAACTCCTGCTTCAGTAAGGCGAGTTTATCTAGATCTAATTGGCGGGGACGGGAAAATACAGGCCTTCCAGTTGTCTTTATCCGGTGAACCACATTGTGTTTAATAGGTCTGTCTTTAGAGGATGGTATGCTAATTGCAGGAAATTCCTGTAGCAGGCGCTGAAACCGTGATCATTGTAGTGCGATCTATAAGCTTGCGGTTACGAGGGTTGACCAAAAACTCGTGGGCAGAGAGAAAATCGAGGCCCAGAATAGGAACATCGACCTAGGCAACAATAAAGGTCCATCAAAAAACTCTACGGAGGCCGAGAGCTAACTGAAGGATACGCCTTCCATAAGTCCTTATCTAAGAGGAATTAGCGGTTTTAAGGACAAGATCAGAGGAAGAACAAGCTTTATCGCCCAGAGACGCTGGAATAACACTACATTGAGCACCAGTATCAACTAAATATGAGAAACCAGGGAGTGGGTCATAAATTCAAAATGGTGGATCGACCTGAGATGAAGCAACGACAGAGGTGATAGACTCATTGTTCACTTGCGTTCTCAGTTTAAATTAGTTGGAGAATTTGAATTAGAATGAGAAGAGTGAGTTGGAGCATTAGTTTGAGGAGAGTAAATAGCTTGTTGAGGTGATATAGGTTGAATAGCGTTAGTTGGAGAGGAACGGGCTGTAAATATGTGCAAGACTGTATACATTTTACGGCTTGTGAACCATATTTGTTGTGGTACACGAACCAATTAGTTGGTTGGATGAAAGTAACATTATGATTAGAAGGACAAATTTGTGAAGAACCAGCATTTGATTGAGAATGAGAATAGGAGGATAGGTAGTATTGGCAAGGCTGTGTACAGTGTACAACTTAGCTACCATATTTCTCATGGTACCAGCATAGACTCCTAGTTTGAGAGTGAGAGAATTTAGGAGTAGAGGGATAGGCGAAAGAATGAGCAGGGGAATACTGTACCTCACCTCTTGTGCTGGAATGCGCTCGTTGGTTTCGTCTTCGAGAGGACGAACGGCGCCTGTCGCTCTGTCCAACCTTGTGACCGTGCAGTCACTCAGTCCCACATTTGAGTTTTAGTTTTTGCAGCTCTCCCTCTTTCCTCTCCAAAGCAGCAACCAACCAAGTCCGGTTCTGAATATAAAAAGGAGGCGTTACACGGACCCAGCCTATTGCCAGAAGGCGTCGTTGGTAACCGAGCCTGTGAACTAGATGGATTAGAGGGAGGAATGTGACATTGTGGGACAGTCTCCCAGTTTACGTAATCATTGAGATATATTATCTCTGCTGCTTTGGCGATTTCATCCACACTTTCTTTTGTGCTTACTAATCATGATGAGGGGCATAATGTGGTCAGTGTAGCGGTCTATACCCCTACAAATGTAAATATTTATTCATATATATATATATATATATATATATATATATATATATATATATATATATATATATATATATATATATATATATATATATATATATAAATGAGAAAAAAATCACGCATTAATTCGGCATTCTTTTGGTAAATATTTAGATAAACAATTACAATTCACATATTTACAGAACTGTTTACCGAAGCAGCCAATCAAAACGAATAAACCTCACGGGTTAATTTTAAGACGCTTGGGAGAGCGGGTGTACCAATTTCTGGATTTAAGTCATCGTTACCAATCATTCTTGAAATTATATATATATATATATATATATATATATATATATATATATATATATATATATATATATATATATATACATATATATATATATATAATTGGTAACGATGACTTACATCGAGAAATTGGTACACCCACTCTCCCAAGCGTCTTAAAATTAACCCGTGAAGTTCATTCGTTTTGCTTGGTGGCTTCGGGAAACAGTTCTGTAAATATTTGAATTGTAATCTTTTAGCTAAATATTTACCAAAAGAATCCCGAATTAAGGCGTGATTCTTTTCTCATTTTCAGACTCTTGCAACTCCGTTATAATTTATTTGCACATTTAACTATTTAGCAACAATTACCAATTTATAATCTATTTAAGATTTATCAAACGATTTACCATTATTTACCCATTTAACTATAATCACTTATCATCCAATTACCTACAAATATATTTACCAATTATAATCTATTTAATATTTATCAATTGTAAATCCATTCTCGTTAACTCAGGCAAATTTAATTCTCTCGCGTAATTCAATTTAATCATAAACAGTTACTGTATAAATTCACCTTTAAATCCAACCGTTTCTTCAATAATATATATTTTTAACTCTTTGTTTTTAATACACGTTTACCCAACGTCCCTCAAATTTAGGCCTAAGGAAGTTCCTTTGCTAAAATTTAGATTTCACGTTATCATTTAACTTCATTTCTTTCAAAACGAAATATAGGTTTTTATGTTTATTGTGATGAGAGCTATCTAGGATATTGCTGCATTATTCCTCTAAAACCTATAAGTGGTGCCCAGAATAGTTTAATTATCTCCCATTCATCCATTCATTCGTAATATTAAATTAATTTTCACCGTCCCGTGTTTGTATTTTTGGGACGAAGCATTCCACCGCCTCATTCGGTTCCATTTTTTTTTTCTCTCGTGGACTTATATTTTTCACGAGTGACTTTTCGACACGTGCTGTTTTCAATCCTAAGTTGATCTTAAAATCCTTAAGTGATCCCTTAGCAATTTCGTAAAATGTTCAATATTTTTTTTTCAATTTTTTACGTTCATGCGCGTAAATTGAATTTGTGCATACACACACACATACACACACTTTTATTTTTCTATAAATGGATTATAAACGAGCCCCAAGCTACGCCCTAACTTCAGGCACAGTAAAAAGGACCACAGCATCCTCCCCCGCAACAACAACGACGTATTCATCCACCTTCGCCCTCCACCCAAGCACACTCCCTCATTCGCCTCCTACTCAACAACGCCCCTTCCCCACTCCCTCTTCGGTTCAGCTTTCGCCATTCGCCCCACAAAATCCCATTGGTTGGTGGGAAATGATGGAGCTCATCCTCCTACACCAGGCAGTTCCTGAGGACCATAGAACACTCGTCGTAGCCCAGAAATTACCTCTAAGTATTTTGTCCACTTTTAAGAGTATTCTGCATGATTGGGTAATTTTAGGTTCTTGGGGAAGGTTCAAGAGGGCGTTCATGGAGGAATTTGGGAGGTCGCAAATTGAGGACCTGCGGATCCTTCTTGATACGCAGGAGATGGGGGACAGGCGCCCCACGCACTTTCTGAACCATCTCAAGGCCCTGGCACATGCCGAGGGAGCACAGCTCGACCAACTCGAGCCACTCATAACTGAGATATTCATGCGTGAGATGCCGGATCAAATTAAGCCCCTCATACTAATGTCCTCCCCAGCGAACGTGGGGAAGATGGCAGAGGCGGCTGACGCCCTGTATAATAATCCATTCGTCAGCTGGGGAAATGCAGGCATCAGGTCGTTTAGCGATGAAAATAGGGGGCGTAGCACATCATACAACTATAATGGTAAACACCACTCACATGTATCTATTTCTCAGGTTAGGTCACCGGCCGAAACTCCTTACAACCGGCCAGAACTATCTCAGGGTGAATCCTCCCAGGCTTCGGGTCTTTTATCTGTTCTGGAGAGGATTACGATGGATATTCGTTTCTAAAGGTGCGAACGGGGCTTCACCGAGAGCACAATTGTGAGCAGGACGGAGGAGTCAGACGTCGTTCCTCCTCCCGAGAAAGGCAACACCAACGAGGAAACAGCAGCACAAGAGGTGAGGCACAGCAGTTTAATTTTAAACCTAGGCCTAATTCATCCAATCCTGACAACTCTCAGGGTAGCTGCTGGTACCACTCTAATTATGGGAGAAACTCTGTCCACTATGTTCAGCCTTGCAATTTTTACCGAGCATCATTTCATGGCAACAACTTTACCCCTCATACTGGTCGTGCTGCTCATACTGCTATTTTCAGCCTTCAGTCTTTTACTGGTACCACCTCAAATTTGGTGTAAGAGAAGAAAAAATGCTCAAAGCCATGCTCGTACCATCAAAATGCTCAATCTCAACCTAACCTTTACAGCACTACCTCCGATTTTTACAACACTCTACGGGTTCCCGTACCCAAATTTCACATTCAGCACAGGGAACTGTAAACTGAATTCACAAGTGATACGTGGGCCTGTCACCTCTGCAACCTCATCTCTTCAGGCCGATCCTCCTTTTAGTATTTATGACCCACTCTCTGGTTTCTCCTTCCTGGTTAACACTGGCGCTCAATGCAGTGTCATTCCAGCCTCTTCAGCTGAGAAAGCTTGCACTTCTTCTGATCTTGTCCTTAAAGCTGCCATTTCATCGGACATAAGGACTTATAGGAGGCGTATCCTCGAGTTCTCTATCGGGTTACGTCGTGTTTTCCCATGGACATTCATCATAGCTGACGTCGACATTCCAATTTTGGGCCTCGACTTCCTTTTCACTCATGACCTTTTGGTCGATTCTCGTCACCGCAAGCTTATTGACAGAACCACGACACTAACAGTTACTGGTTCCTTCTTTCCTTCCACCACCTCTCTCCTCTTTGTTCATCTTCCTGCAACTGCTCCCCGCTTCCAGCAACTTTTGCGGGAGTTCCCAAGCCTCTGTCTGTCTCCTCCTAAGGACAGACCTATTAAGCACAATGTGGTGCACGTCCCCGTCGACTGGCCCCGGATAGCCTTGCCATAATGAAGCAGGAATTTAAATACATGATGGAGGCCAGGATCGCTTCCCCATGGGCTTCACCACTTCATGTAATACCTAAATCTACTCCGGGGAATTCAGAGCTGTAGGTGACTACAGTCGACTCAATGCCTGTACAGTTCCGGATTGGTATCCTCTGCCTTTCTTATCGAACTTTAACTCCACTCTCTTCGGTTGCTCCATTTTTTTCTCGACTCGATTTGGTTCGCACTTTCAACCAAATCACGATTCACCCTGATGATATCCCCAAGACGGCTATCACGACACCATTCGGTTCCTTCATCATGAACCGAATGCCTTACGGATTTCGTAACAGTAATCAGACTTTCGAACGCTTCATAGATCAGTTTTTGTGAGGTCTTCCCTTCGTATTTTGTTATATAGACGACCTCCTGATAGCATCTTCGTCTTTAGAGGAACATTTTTCTCACTTTCGC
Source organism: Ceratothoa steindachneri (assembly GCA_963969495.1). Classification (NCBI taxonomy): domain Eukaryota; kingdom Metazoa; phylum Arthropoda; class Malacostraca; order Isopoda; family Cymothoidae; genus Ceratothoa; species Ceratothoa steindachneri. The sequence continues at coordinate 135,395,841 of OZ018327.1, forward strand.
CAGATCTTTGCACGTTTAGATGAGTATGGTATCGTATTCAACACTTCTAAGTGGATCTTTGGTGTCACACAGCTCTCCCCTGAGGGAATTCGTCCTGTCGAGGACAAAGTTGAAGTTATATGGGCTTTTCCCTGACCTTCTTCGCTACAGCAACTTCTTAGATTCTGTGGGATGGTAAACTTTTACCACAGGTTCATTTCCAACATTTCCCACATTATGCAATCTCTCTACGAATTGCTTTCCAAGTCCAAGAAGAACCTTCCTCTTTCCTAGTCCCCCGAAGCTTGCAAGGCTTTCTCTTGCACCAAAAAGGCTATGGCTTCCGCTGTCGCCCTGGCCCATTCTTTCCCAGGAGCTCCCATAAGCGTTGCTTCGGACGCGTCCGTTACTCATTTTGGTGTGACAGTACAACAGAAGGTTGGCGACTCTTGGTAACCCCTCGCGTTCTTCTCTAAGGCTCTTCTTCCTCCCTAACAGAGGTACAATACGTTTTCCGGCGAATTACTGAACATATACCTCATCCTCTGTCACTTCCAACAATACTTGCAAGGACGTGATTTTACTGTTTTTACCGACCACAAGCCATTGGTTGGTGCCCTTGCCTCTAGTAGCACCTCCTCTGTGCACTCTGCAGTTGATTCTCGTCGCCTTGACTTCATCCAGCAGATGCCAAATGATATTCGTTACGTTCCTGGTTTTTTAAACGTCGTAACGGACGCGCGCTCTCGCATTTCATCGATTTCGGGCACGCAACTCTCCCAAACTACGCCCATCGATCACGCGACAATATCGCTTGCCCAGGAACAAGATGAAGACATGCAAACACTGCGTCACTCTTCTCAACTCGTCGTTCGCAAGATCGACTTGCCGGACAGTCCTTCCAGGCGTAGCCTGGTTGATTAATCATTGCCTGACTGTCCTCCTCCACTCATTCCTTTCGCTTACCGTCAGCACATTTTTGACCAGACTTAGGGTTTCTCTCATCCTAGCATTCAATCAACTCGCAAGCTCATCACACAACGTTATGTGTGGCCAAGTATGAACTCCGACGTGGCCAAATGGACCCGCGCATGTCTTCCTTGTCAACGTGCAAAGGTTCAACGCCACACAAAGTTCCCTCTGGCTGCTTTTCCACTTCCATCTACACGTTTTGACCCTGTTCACATCCATCTGGTTGGTCCTCTGCCCATTTCGCGTGGTTGCACTTACCTTCTCACCATGATCGATTGTTTTACCTCTTGGCCAGAGGCAGTTCCTATCTCCGACATCAGAGCTTCCACTGTAACTCGAGCTTTCGTCTCAGCATAGGTTGCTCGTTTTGGTGTCCCATCAACGAAGCCGAAATTCTTTGTACAGCAGCTTGGCAACAAAAAAAGCCTACTCCAATCGTGTCACTGTTTCCCTTTTTTCCTTCTATCTACATATAAAGACCTGGCAGCTACCTCATGCGTCAGAAGAGAGGCTTTGGAACCTCTATTAACAACGCCAATCGACGCTCACTGGTTGCGAGAGACTAGGACTAGAGGTGTCCTAGGCGTTGGGGCAAGATGAATGGGATGAGGGTAGTGCCCCGTAAACCCCTTCCCTGGCGCGTAATTATTGACCATTCCCAGTGACCGTTGACGGGTGCCTCTGGTTGCATCGGTCCGAGGTGACGGCCCTTTGTTCTCAGGTTGGTTGCCAGGCCAATAAAAAGCCTTGGGTCGAGTGCCATGGTGTGGCTGGATATTCATTGAACGCTGCTCCGAGATCTTGGCCGTCGTGAAGGGAACTAGTAGGAGTTTAGTACGGGGCGTGCTCCGTTGTTCACCTGGTGACAAATCGATGGCCCCTTCGGGAAACGTCAGTGCTACTTGGTTGGGAGCCACGGCACGCCGAGGTTTGACGACTCGGTCGGACGAACAGCAGCACATGGAGCGTGCCTTCTAAAAGATCTGAAAAGTCTCTAAAGGATAGGCGGGAGCGACTCACGCGGGGCGAAGTCGTCACCCCCCTTTTTTACTATTGATTGGTCGCAAAGTTTTGAGAGATGGAAAGTGTTCAAAATGACCGGCATTAAAGGACCAGGAACACTCAAATACACGTGCACAATATGCCAGATAGATAAGTGGTGCGTGGACCTTCCGGAGGGGTGTTGTTCAAAACGCCACCCGGCCAGTTCCTGCACGAACTGCATTCTAAACGGCCAAATCAAGGAGCTAAAAGAAACATGCAGGGCTTCCGAGGAAAGGTCTAGGAAGTTAAGGGAGAAAATAAACAGCCTAGAATTGGAACACGCCGGACTGATTCGCAGGCTAGAGGTCAGAATAGCAGAGCTAACGTCAAGCCCTGTAGTAAACACTGCATCTGCAGTATTATCCCCAGAGCTAAGTCCGCATGCTACGGATAAACCCTCAAAGAAAAAGAAAAATAAGGGAAAGAAACAGGAAGAAGAGAAGGTTGAAACAGAAGATAAAGTAGAAGCAGAAGAAGAGAAAGTTGAAGCAGAAGATAAAGTAGAAGTAGAAGAAGAAAAGATAAACCAGAACAGTAAATAACAAAGGAAGATAGGGAGAAAAGATGAATAAGAAAAAGAAGAAGAAGAAAAAGAAGAACAAGAAAAATAAGATGGAGAATATAAAGGGAACCAAGAGTTTGCTTCCGGAAGGAAAGGCTCAAACCTCTGCATGGAAATGTCCGAGGGTTACCCTTGTGGGCGATTCCCAAGCACAAGGTTTTCAGCCCCTGCTAGCGTCCCGCCTTCGCACTAGTGTGAAGGTATGCTGTCATCCAGAACGGGGAAACCACCACATCAGGGTAGAGGCTGAGAAATCTCAGATCTCCGAGAATTCAGTCGGTGCCCTGATGGTGAATGGAAATGACCTCTACCTCCGAGGAGGCAAAGTAGGCCCCAGCGAGAAAATTCTCAGCACGGTCATGGGAGCCGTGGACGACTGCGGATTGAGAAATCGCAAACGGGTAGTTTAAGGGATGCTCCCAAGAAGAGGTCCTAGCCGGACAGCTCATTCAAGGAACGTGACCTTGAACCAGCGCCTGTCCGACCTCTGTACGGCGGAGGGGGTCTTCTTTCTGGACCCTTACCACACCTTTTACGGTCGAAACAACCTCTACCAAAGGGACGGAGTGCACCTTTCATTCAAGGAAAAGGCTCTACTCTGTAACTTAATCCAGGATGTCGTAGAGCGGATGCAGAGGAGCGTCCGACCCAGAGTGAAAGGGGGGGGGGGACGGAAGACAGTATGCCCGTGTCATTCCTGGAACGACGTTCTTAGATGTGGCAAAGAGGGGGTACTGCCACACAAAAGAAGCCGGGAAACGGAAGAGCGTAGGGAGTCCTACACTGGGGAGACTCCCTGAAAGTTCTTCTGTTCAATGCCAGGTCAATCAGGAATAAGTTTCTTGAACTCTGTGGCCTCGTAGCAACATAGGAACCTGAGATGGTGGCCATAACGGAGTCGTGGATAAAAACCTCAAGCCGAGATTTTGAAGGTGAATTCACGATTTCCGGTTACCAGCTCTTCCTGAAAGATAGGCCAGACAGAGAGGGTGGCGGTGTGATGTTGTATGTCAAGGATACTCTCAACTTGACGGATTTCAACATCGTATCCGACCATGAACTACTAGGTGTTGACCTAGAGATAGGTCCTGCCAAATACAGGACCCTAGGGCTTTATAGACCTCCTGCCCAACTCGTTGAAAAGGACAGAGATCTGTACCAGCTACTAGTTGAACTTGTCGAAGACAGTGTGTATCGTCATGGGAGATTTCAACACACAAGTTGACTGGGAAACCAGAGAAACCTCTGGCGAGAACGCACTACTCCTGGAGTTCGCGAACAACGAGTTCCTCACTCAATGAGTGAGAGAGCCAACGAGAGGAGACAACATCCTTTATGCGGGAGTTTCAGTTTTAACATGGATTCCTTGCGTGCAACTTTGACCTAAAAATATTCTCAAACTTTCCGGGGAATTTTGCGATCGAAAAAATTAATAACATTTTTAGCCGATTATAAATTAATTAAAGTTCAAATTAATTGTGAAGAGTGTGGTCAAGCGTTAACGATCAAAGATAATTTTTCTTTTATATGCGCTAAAACAAAACGTGATTTTAAGACTGGCGAGAGCAATCGCCATTATTTCAAACGATCGGATCTAAATGGGACTTTTTTTAAAAAATCACTTTCTCGCTGCAATTTCCGAGCTATACCCCCCGTCCCACAATAAAGTAAGTGAAAAGCATTTTCCTGTTTTTTTTTCTTTTAAAAAGTTGTGGTTAATTTCTGGGATTTTTTAAATGAATACAAAAATGGCGCCTTGTAGATTTGAACTAGGACTCAAACGCGCATGGATATGCGCGTTTGAACGAAGCAAACTTCGTTCCAATAGATTTCGGCTGAAAAACATAAACATTTTCGGCTAAAAAAATGTTAAAGTAGGCGACGCTATCGTCGTCTTAAATTATCATGAAACCTGCCTGCAGTTTATTTATTCCTCCATATAGCTCCAAGTGTTGTATTATTTTGCTCTTTAATTGGCTCATGAATAGTTTGTACCCCGTATTAGTTAGTGATATTGATCTGAAATCGCTGAATTTTGGTTTACCTTTTTTGGGAAATAGTACCGTTTTATATTTTTTCCAACCAATTGGTGGTGCAGTTGTTTGGATCATATTGTTTGACAACATCTGGTCCTGGTTGTTTCCCATTTTTTTTTAGTTTTCTTATGTGTTGTTGAAGTTCTGTGCTGTGCTTGTGCTGTGTTCTTGTATCGTCTTGTCTACTGTGTTTTAACCCATTAGTCTCTCGAGGGGCCTTTTATACGAGATCTATTCAGTGCTACGTAATCACCCAAGAGCCTTTTGTGGCCTTTCACTTTTAAACTCGTATTCACCCTGATTATTATGATAATTCATAATTTTTTTTGTCTAACTCTTATGTTAGTGAATAATCATCTAATTAAAATACATAAATAGCTTAGGTCAGTCCTTCTGTTTATAAACAGAGATTTATGAATGAGAGTAACTTGATTCAGTTCAAGGCCAGACCATAAAACAACCGCAAATATTGGTGAGTTTATAAATGATATGGATATGGATATCCTGGATGAAACTTTAGCGGAAGGGCGTGTGACATGGAGGGCAAGGAATCTGGAATAGGCCATCCACTACATGTTGGTGAATGGAAGAATGATGCGAGAAATGGTATCCCGTATGTGGATAGACGAAGATGGAATGATTGGCATTGTATCTGACCACAATATGCTTCTGGTGGAATGTAAGTTGCAGGGGAGAAAGGAGAAAAATGTGAAGGATGAAGGACGAAAATGAAGATTGGGAGGTGTAAATTGGGAGAATTTCCAAACTGACTTAGTGAAAGAATTTGGATAGATGGTGATCTACATGGTTTGAATGAGATGGATAGAGGATTTGTGGAAAATGTAAAAAATGCTGCTGTCAGGAAGATAGGTCTTATACAAGTAAATAGAAGCAAGATGGAGTGTAAACCATGGCGGAACGATGAGATTAAGAATGCTAGGAAGGAGAGAAAAAGGCTTAACATAATATGTAGACAGCTGAGAAAGAGAAGACATGAAAGTGACGAAACTGAAAATGAGTATCATAATGCATGGACCTATTACGTACAGCAGCAGAAAGTGGGACAGCGCATGATTAGGGATGCGAAAGGAAAGTGATCCAGTCCCTAAAATAAAAAGGGTTGCGAGGTGGCCGTGAATGGTACAGATTCATGAAAGGAGAAGGAATGAGCAGCACTGAAAGTGTAGAGAGTCTGAAAGTAAATGGCATCTAATAAGTGAGAAGGAAGATATGAAAATGGCCATAAAAGAGTTCTGGGTGAAGATTGGAGGAGTTGGTGAAGTGTCTGATGTGAGAGAGGAGAGTATAACCTTGGAAAGGAAAGATGCAGAGGAACTAAATGAAAGAATCAGTAAAGAAGAAGTTGCAAAGTGTGTGAAAAGACAGAAAAACTGTAAGTCCGCTGGACCAGATGAAATACCCTATGGAATGTATAAGAATGGAGGTGAGGTGATGATTGAGAAATTGACACGAGTTATTTAATAAAGTGTGAGAAGAAGAGAGAGTACCTAAGAGGCGAAACCAAGGCAGAGTGATACTGCTACATAAAGGTGGGTATAAGAGTAAGAAGGAACTAATGAATTATAGACCCATTGCCCTCTTAAACACTATTTTTTTTATTTACACAAGGCCCCTCCCCTAGCTGGGGTAGCCGGATCAGACAGAAGACAAACGCTCACTAACATACACCTTGGCCTCCAGGTCCAGAAGCCTAGCCTGCCAGACTACAGCAGCAGAAGGAGGGCTACCCACTGCTGGTGTCGTAATTTGTCAGAGGTACACCCGATGCAATGCAAATTTCTGTGCACCTCGTCATATGGCTGTTTAAACTTCTCGGACCAGCTAGACTCATACCTGGGTCTATCTGATCCGAGGTATCAACCTCAAGGCTGCGTCATTTAACAATTGTTCACAAACATTCTCCATGTATCCCTGTCTTGGCATATGAGTTTAGCACGAGCCATACTGATTCCTCTCTTTTGTACAGCATCCTTCACCCCTATTTAACCATCCCATAGGAGGTCTACCCCGTCCTTGCACACCACTCACACTTGATTCATACAGTCATTTCAACAACCTTTTGTTGTTCATTCGTTCTGCATGACCATACCAGCTCAACACTCTTTTATCGCCTCTCCCATCTAATTTCACATTTAATCCCATTCTCGCTCGAATGTCCTCATTCCTAATTCGATCCCATCTAGTTACACCACACATACCTCTCAGACACTTCATCTCCATCACATTCAATTTCTGACGACCACTTCCCTTCAGTCCCCAACACTCACTATCATATAAAACAGTCAGGACAACTATACTCTCATACAGAACTTTCTATATCCCAACTCCTAAACTCCTCTCTCGCAAAACACTTTTCTTAGCACCAACTGTTGAGAAACCAGCCTTCACTCTACTTTGAACATCCTCACTCACACCTCCATTCTTACTTATCACACAACCAAGGTATTTAAAGGATTCTACCTCCTCCATCATTTCACCATTCAGCATAATTTCCATTGCTGCCGTTTTATCCCGACTACACAACAACTTTACTCTTTCTAAAATTTACCTTTAATTTACGTCTTTTGCATACTATGCCAAACTCCCTAACAAGTCTCTGTAACTTCTCCTGTGAGTCAGCAACCAATGCAGTATCGTCTGCAAACAATTGGTTTACTCCCCACTCCCGTTCACCAAGATCTTTCATAGCAAAACCTCTCATTTTCACATCTCTCACTACTCCATCCATATACAGATTAAAAAACCATGGTGACATCACACAACCCTGTCTCAGACTCACTGTCACGTCAAAACTCTCACTTAGCTACAAACCCACTCTTACACAAGCCCTGCCACCACAATAAAAACTCTAAATTCCTTTCAGTAAACTTCCACCAACACCATATATTCGTAGTACATTCCACAAAGCCTCCCTCTCTATTCTGTCGTATGCCTTTTCCAAATCCATGAAAGCAAAGAATGCCTTCTCACGTTTCCTGGTTGCTTTTTCACATATCTGTCTCACTGCAAACACCTGGTCACTGCACCCTCTTCCTGTTCTAAAACCACACTGTTCTTCTCCAATTGACTCACTTGTAATCCCCCTATATGAAGTACAATCGCGCTTATCACCCTTTCCTTTATACAAAGGCACAACCGCTGGACACTTCCAAGCCTCTGGCACACGTCCTGCTATAAAACACACAATCAATAGCCTTACCAACCATTAAGTAATGACTTTTCCACCATACATTAAACATTCACCCTTTATCTCATCCATACCCTCTCCTAGTCTATAAATTGTTCTTGAATCCTCATACATACTTATAATAATATTAGGGAAATATTTCACCAGAGTACTGAATGAAAGACTTTGTACATGGTTAAGAGAGCTAGAGTACTGGGTGAGGAACAAAATGGGTTTCGTGCCGATAGGAGAGCGGTAGACAATATGTTTGTGATGGATGAAATAATGGAAAGAAAGAAGAATGAATGAAGTAAATTATACCTATCTTTCCTAGATATAGAAAAAACATATGATAGAGTTGCAGGAAAATGTTATGTAAAGTCTTAGAAAGGAGTGGCCTCAGTGATAAATTAGTGAATATTATTAGATGTATGTATGAGGATTCAAGACCAATTTATAGACTAGAAGACCTAGAAACCGAGTGGGTCAAAAGCGAGAAAGGAGTCAGGCAAGGATGTATTCTATCTCCAGACGAATGAATGCTGGAGTGAGGGATGGAGATGACAAGATATGCATAGTGCTGTATGCAGAAGATGTAATAATTATGAGTGAAACAGCGAGGGAACTCTAGAGTATACTAGACATGTTGGTGTATACAGAGGGGATTTTGGAGTTAAGTTTAGCAATGAAAAGAGCAAAGTAATGATTGTGAATAGGGCAGAGGATGAGAGGAACAGGGCATGGAGACTGGGAGTGAATGCGGTTACACAGACAGATGCAAACAAATATCTAGATGTGTGGCTAAGCCCGAAGGGATGTGATGAGATGAAGAATGGAAAGATTAGTGTGACTAGCCAATGTTTTGGCCGAATGAGAAGAGCAGCAAAATTGAGAACGAGTAGGTATGATGTGATAAGAGAAGTATGGAAGAGCGTTGCTGTGCTGAGCATTATGTATGGTATGGATGTGGTCGTATGGAAGGAGAGTTAGATAGAAAATTTGGAAGGGGGACAAAACTGGGTGGCTAGAATAGCACTAAATGCACCAAGGTATACAGCGACAGCAGCTCTGAGAGGTGAATGGGGGCGGAGGGCTCTTGAAGGTCATCCCTAGTTATGGGCGAACCTTGAAGGTACTCGTGAGGACAACCCAAGAGCCTTAGAAGTGGGACGCTTGTTGCCAGTAGTGGTGATAGATTAACGAGTTATCGCGCAATCAGTTGGCAAGGACTCCGGTTGATACAGATGCTCAGGTTAGTTTGCGTTGCCCTTCCTTATTTCCCATGAGAGTGATTTGTTGATTGCTATGGGAAACCCTAAGCCGAGGGGTGGTCTTATTCTAGCAACGGGGTCAAATAGGCCGGAGGATGGGGATAGACCACATCAGGGTAGAACACTGGTATTTTGGGAGTTATGTAATCGCGAAGAATTGCGATTATCGAAGAGAATGCGCAACGGATGTTTTCCCGATTAATAAGGCCTTGAGGCAGGAAGATTGAGGAACGTCAGGATATTGAAGTCACCAAAGCAAAAATAGAATTATTATTGAAACTAGATCTTATTGCACTTTACAAGAGTTCTTTAATTAAGTTTTAAGTTCTAAGTTATGACATAAATTAAGTTCGAGGTCAAGTGCGGGGAAGGCCTCAATGAGGCCGGACGAATGGAGCCTTCAACTGTTACAAATTAATGTCGGCATTATGTACACGATTATATACAAAGATGAATTGCGCGAATCCGAGAGCTAGAACTGAACGATATATAACGCGATATATTGCTATATAAAACAGTAATCTAATTATTTATTTTTGTTCTGGCTTCACACAGTTATATATTCATTTTGAGCCATGTCCTACAAGTTCCTCGTCCAACTAAGCCACACGTCCCTCTTATGTACCGGCCTGTTGATTTGTCGGTATTAACATAACTCGACTTTTGATTGGCTACTACCGAACATATTGATAAGGAAGGCACTCCGACTATTATGTAAAATTTTCTGTGGGCGGTGGCATGTTGCCATGGAGACAGCTTTCTGACCTGGCTTCTATTTCTTTAATAGTGATAGCTATCCGGTTTATTCTGGATTCTGCCTTGATTATAATGTTTGCCTAAGATTACCTCAACCAACTTTATCAGAGATAGCTGAACTCCGTTTACTACTGTGTGACATTCTTGTAAACGGCGCTAACTTTACTTTTCTCTCTCTCTGTATTTTATTTGTGTAGCGACTCTCGTGTGTGGCCTATTTTAGACGTACACGCCGGTCGCTACAGGCGTCCGCCCTTAAGTCGACGGAGTCGTTTACCTGCTGCTATTGCACCTTGACCTTTACAAAATTTGGTTTTCTACATTCAATATGTTATTTTCTTAGGTTAACAATTGTTATGGATTCTTAAATCCTATCTCAAATGATATATGTAGTATTCGACCTGGATTATTACTCATTACAGCTAATTAACATTTACAATAAGTTTGGCAATATTTATACAACTTATTTATTTCATTCACAACATTGGGTGGGAACTGTCTACTTTAATTACACATTTATAGTTCTTCCCATCCTGGTACCTCGTGACGACTTTGCATCTGAATATCACGAACTTCGCGATATGAATCTTATAAAATTTTACCTTATGTACACTTTTTATTTATATTGACACATTGTCTTATAATTTTAGGCTAAGTATTAATCATTTAACACTTTGTTATTCATCTCTCAATAATAAATATACATGTTGTCTTTAGCGAATTTAATCCTTCTTCACGCTCGCGATGAGGTACGTTCCTCTTGAGGCTCCTCTGCTCTTGGCGAAGGGCTAGGATCAGGAGGTTCAGTCCCCCTTGCAGTTTTGGGTTCAATTTCCCCAGCAGGGTCGGGTCTCAGCTTCTTCTGAGCGGCCCTGGACACCGGGATACTCCGATCGCCATCCCGAGAGTCCTCAATTGCCTGGGGTAATCGTGCCGGTTTCAACCGGTCAATTGAGACGGTGTCCATCCTTCCTTCCGGGAATTGTAGTGTGAACACCTTACTGCCGCGTTCGGTGACCATGATGGGGCCCGCATAAGGCGCCTCAAGAGGTCTTCAAACACGGTCTATTCGCACCCACACGTGTGATGCTTCCATCAGGCCAGGTGGTATGTAAGGCTTTGACACCGAGTGAATATTTCCCGTGGCTATTCGTCTAAAATCTATTTGGGCCACTATCGTGGCCAAGTCCTTGACAAACTTGCATTGTTCTTTCGACGAGCTCTGTATTACCAGTGGCTTCGGGCATAGTAGCGTCGTGCCAGTTACCACTGTGAATGGGGAAAATCCCGACTCATTCGGTAGGGCACGAATGCCTCACAACATCACCGGAAGTGCCATCAACCAATCCTGTTTCCGGGCCATCATGGCCGTTTTAAAGGTACTATGGATCCTTTCCGCCATCATGTCTGTGGAGGGCCTGTAGCTCGTGGTTCACAGTCGATGAAAACCAACGAGGGCTGACAATTCTCTGAACAGATTCGATTCAAACTGTGCACCTCTATCGGTAATCACGTACAACGGGATACCAAATCTGGATATCCATCCTTCCAGCAGGGTAAAAGCAATCGTGGCGGCACTCATGTCCGGGATAGGAATCGCTTCCACCCACCTCGAGGCCCGATCGATGCAAGTTAGCCCTTAACTGCACTGTGAGGGGAAAGATTGTCCGGGCGGGGTACAGGTCGGTAATGGTCCCACTATGTTCACGTGTATCGTCTCAGACCTCTCTGACTGTGTTTCTATTGGTAGAATTGGAGACTTCGTATGGCACGATATTTTAGCTGCCTGGCAAGACATACATTCCTTAATCCATGAACGCACATCCCTATCGATGTTCGGCCAAAAATATCGGGCTTTAATTAACCTCAGGGAGGCTCGAACACTTGGGTGCGATATATTGTGCAGTTGATCGAATATCGTTTTCCTGCACTCTTTTGGTACAAATAGTCTAGGAGCTCGTGTTGTATTTCCACACCATAGTTGTATATCTCCATTAAAGAGAAGAGGTTTTAATTTTTATTTGATACCTTTTACTTCGTCTGCCTGTACTTGTGCGGCTGCTAGCTCTTGAAGTCCAAGGGGATCAATTTGCACCGATTTGACGTCCCTTGACATGGAATCTGCAACCATGTTGTCTTGGCCGCGTATGTATGCAATGTCGTTGACATACTCTAAAATGGCGGTCCAATACCGCTGCTGCCTGTCAGTTTTTGCGCTTAACGGTGACGAAAATGCCGATACTAATGGCTTATGGTCGGTGCACATCGTCGATAACCTCCTTCTATTATGTGCTTGAAATGCATAACAGCCAAGTAGGCGGCGAGAAGCTCACGGTCGTAGGTTTAATACGCCTGTTGCGTTTCTGAGAGCTTCTTTGAAGAGAAAGCTATGGGCTTCGCGACGCCGTTCATCATTTGGTGAAGAGCAGTACCTGGCGCGTATTGGGCGCAGTCCGTCACCAATTGCAGCAGTAAATTGTTCAGAAGAGGGTGATGAAGTATGATTGCTTCTTCTAAAACCTTCTTTGTTAATTCGAACGCTCTCTCCTCGATTTCGCTCCACTCGATGTTCTTCGACTTGGGGTAAACACGCAACAACTCAGTTAGCGGTGCTGCTTTATCCGCAAAATTGGGCATCATTCTTCTGTAGTATCCCAACATTCCCAAGTAACGACGCAGTCTTTTAGAGTCTCTTGGCATGGCATTTCCTCATTTTCCCTTATTTTGGGGGCAGGATACATATGCCTTTTTGCGAGATTTGATGGCCCAGGAACGTGATTTCCTCTTTCGCAAACTCGCATTTTTCTAAAGAAATCCTGAGGCCTTTCTGTGATAATATTTCGATTACTTGGTCCATATGGTTGAGTTGTTCCTACAAATTATTCGAAAGAATCAGGATATCGTCTATATATATATATATATATATACAAACCTCAACCAATGGAATATATTATCCATAAATCTCGGAAAGGTACTGCTCGCATTGCAAAGGCCAAATGGTAATTTTATGTATTGCCACAAACCAAAGGGGTGGTAATTGCCGTCTTTTTGACGTCAGCCGGGCTCATTGGAATCTAGAGATATGCCCTTACGAGGTTCAGTCTCGAAAAGATCCTTTTTCCATGGAGATGATCTGCCAAGTTTTGGATCCGTGGCAACGGATATCGGTCGGGCTTTATAATGGCATTTAAAGCTCTATAGTTCCCAAGCATCCTGTACCCACCGTGGGTCTTCTTGGGTACTAAATGTATCGGTGAGGCGCTGGGTGACTTTGATGACTATATTACTCTTTCTTTTAAGAGGTCCTCGATCGTTTCATTTGCTTCTTTCAACTTTTCCGCCGTCAATTGCCTAAGCCGCGCAAATGTAGGTGGGGCACTGCCTGTATCAATATTATGCTCCACTGATTGGTCCATTGCTGGTACCGTTGTTTGAGCGGGAGCTGGTCCATACAGTGTGCCATATTTTTCCAATATTTTTAGACATGATTCGAGTACATTTTGGAGGTTTGTTCTTATCAAAGCTATGGATGGTCCCTCGGAAGTTTCAACCACTGAAGCGAGCTTGGTGTTTCGATCCAGCAACTTATTCCAGGCGCAATCCACGATTAGATCGAAGTGCTTTAAGAAATCCATTCCCAGGATGGGTGCGGTAATGTCTGCTACAAAGAAAGACCATCGAAATGACCTTCTTAAACTTGGAATGGCCAAATCCGCACTCATTTCCCCGTGGATTTTAATCTTCCGCCGTTTGTGTTTGAAAGATTTATGCAACTTTCTTTGATGTTGCTGTTATTAGCAATGCTAGCTAGGATGATTGAAACACTCGCCCCATGTCGATCAGGAATTCGTAGCTCTTGTTGTCGATTTTTGCGAGTAATTTGAAAATGGCCGGCATGGCCGCTGCCGCAATGGCTAGGACACGCCTTCTTAGTTTTCCGGCAACGATGGTCTAGAGCAGGGCTGAATTTGTAGATCCTCGTTTTCCTTTGGCCACTTGCACCACAGCTTACACCACTTTGCAGTGTCGCCGTAATAGAGATGTGCACGACAACATATTGGCCTCTGGTCCTTCCTAAAAGAACGCACGTTCACTGGGATGAGGTTTAATTTGCCACCATGTCTTTGATAACCACTCTGCGCCGCACTCGCAAATTGTTTCTCGTGCATTACCGCCGGACCGCACGCATTTTCCCACTATTCCCATTAACGCCTTGTTCTTTGTTAAAAATTATTAGTTCGCCCGCGAGTTTACTGATTGGGGTTAACGAGAGGTCTTTTTGAGTAGCAATTATCAGTGCACTGGTGGGAGGCAATAATTGAATAAATTTATGCCTCACAAGTTCCTCACCTACTCCAAGCTGCAAGGCTGTGCGCCTCAGTTCCTCCAAATTTCGCGAAGGAAGCCCAGTGAAAGTCGACGAGGCTGTTATTCTTTCGAATAATTTTGGCTTCGTCTTCTCGAATAGACTTACGACTTCAGCCTTCAATCTCTCGTAGTTTTCATCTTCGAAAATGTCTGCAGGCAGGCGGTTCACTGTTTCAGGGAGTAATGAGGCCAATATTTGGCAATATTTTGTTACCTCCTTGGTGATTTTTGAATTGTAAAACTGATCCTCTATAATCGTAAACCAACCCGTCACTGCAGCGTCGTTGAATACTGGAGCTTTCATCGTCACGGCACTTACTGACTCTACCTCACCTTGCCTGGTCTGGTTGACTTTCATTCTCTTTCCTCTTCCTCGTGTTTTCTCAAATTCTTCAATGTTCTTCCGCTTCTTATTTTGTTTGGTGGAACAATGAACTGGTTGCTTAAAATGGACGGTTCTTAATATAAGGTCACCAGATATGAGGGGGAGGGGGCTCTTGAAGGTCGTACCTAATTATGGGCGAACCTTGAAGGTACTCGTGAGGACATCCCAAGAGCCTTGGAAGTGGAAAGCTGGTTGCCAGTAATGGTGATAGATTACCGAGTTATCGCGTAATCATTTGGCAAGAACTCCGGTTGACACAGATGACCCGGCTGGTTTGCGTTGCCCTTCCTTATTTCCCATGAGAGTGATTTGTTGATTGCTATGGGGTGCCCTAAGCCGCGGGGCGGTCTTATTCTAGCGACGGGATCAAATAGGCCGGAGGATGGGGATAGACTATGGGGGGGGGGCATATTTTCTAACTTTATTTTTTATTTTTGGTATCAATATCATTCTTCATCTTGAGATTTTTCTATATTCGAATCTATTTATTTCCTCTTGACTGAAGTTGCCCCTTGAAACATTTGTCTTCCATTTATCTGACTCTTGGTATTCGTGTTGGCGGAGACTCCTTCTTCTTTCAGTTGGCTGGGTTGGTTCTTAATCTTCGTATTCTTCCATTCTTGATGCTTCTTCCTGATAACTTGACGTGAGGATTTCTTCTTGCTTCTTGATGATTTCTTTTATTCTTGATGAGTTAGCCCTTGAAATCGTTTTCCTTGATTTCAGTTTTCTTTCGTGAATTTTCTTCGTAAAAATTGTGGACTTAGGAGTTTCGATCGTGGGACTTTGGATCCAAATGCCAGCACTCTAGCCATCACGCTACGGCGAGTCCGTCTTGAGTTGATAATTTAATGGGCTATTGATATTATCGATTTGGAAGGAATTTTTCTCTGATACATCTTCGCACCCCTACAAGACCACACCAGGGTAGAACACCGGTATTTCGAGAGTTATATAATCGCGAGGAATTGCGATTATCGAAGAGAATGCACAACGGCTGTTTTCACGTTTAATAAGGCCTTGAAGCAGGAAGATTGAGGAACATCAGGATATTGAAGTCACCAAAGCAAAAATAGAATTATTATTGAAACTAGATCTTATTGCACTTTAAAAAAGTTCTTTAATTAAGTTTTAAGTTCTAAGTTATGACATAAATTAAGTTTAAGGTCAAGTGCAGGCAATGTCTAGAGGAGGCCAGGCGAATAGAGCCTTTAAAAGTCAACCTTAATGTCTGCGTTATGTACACGACTATATACAAATATGAATTACACGAGTTCGAGAGATCGGACTGGACAATATATAACGCGATATATTGCTATAATAACAGTAATCTAATTATTCATTTTTGCTCTGGTTTCACAGTTATATATTCAATTTAAGCCACGCCCTACAAGTTCCTCGTCCAACTAAGCCACACCTTTCCTTATGTACCGGCCTGTTGAGTTGTCGGTATTAACATAACTCGACTTTTGATTGGCTACTGCCGAACATATTGATAAGGAAGGCACTCCGACTATTGGGAAAAATTCTCTGTGTGCGGTACCATGTTGCCATGGAGACAGCTTTCTGACCTGGCTTCTATTTTTTCAAATGTGATAGCTATCCGGTTTATTCTGGATTCTGCCTTGATTATAATGTTTGCCTAAGATTGCCTCGACCAACTCTAACAGAGATAATTGTGCTTCGTTTACTACCGTGTGACATTCTCGTAAACGGCGCTAACTTAACTTTTCTCTCTCTCTGTACTTTTTGTGTGTAGCGACTCTCGTGCGTGTCCTATTTTGGACGTACACGCCGGTCGCTACAAGTCCTAAACCACTCGGCCATCCTGAGTCCCAAAAAAGACTTATTCAAGCAAGCATTTAAGCCGCTCGCCTGAACTTCTCGCATGCTACACAAGTTCCCTCCTAGAAGCGGAGCGTATTTTGAGGATTGAGGAGAACGGCGTCTAAAATTGTTATTCAAGGACTAAAATTCTCCCTCTCCGGCCTCCCGGGTCTGCGGCACCATTGTAGCTACCTTTAAGTAGGAAAGAGGCACAAAGAAAAAATAAATAAGTAAAAGTAGCGAAACGAATTTCAACCGCACTTCCAGCGTCGCTGGAAAGTCGTCAGCGAGAATCCTAAACTACTCGGCCATCCTGATTTCCAAAAGAGACTCATTCAAGCAAAGCATTTAAGCCGCTGGCCTGACTTTCTCGCACGCTACACAACCACACTGTCTTATCATATATATCTGATCGATATTAGTTATATTATGTTTATTCATATAATTTTTCATTACTTTTATCCATCTGATATATCTAGGGCTGTTCCACATCTACTCCATTACTGTAATAAGCAATCTATTTTCACTCATCATAATATAGTTTAAATAAGTTAATTTTTGTTGCATGTCTCTTATAAACATTGTTCTTGCACCTATCTCTCCCCTCAACGTTACTGTGGGGGAAAAACATGGAGCACCAAGAATTTTCCTAAAAACTGAGTTTTCTATTCTTTGTAGTATATACATTTCTCGCTGATTCCATGTGGCCAGTGATGATCCTGTCAACACACAAGGCAGAACTACCGACTTCCAAAAAGTTTTTCCGATTAATAATTTATTACATGATCTAGATATGACTGAGCAAGTCATATTTGCCATATTTCTGCATAAAATAATTTTCTCCTTCTTATGCTCTTTAAAACAATCTACTTGATCATTTATAGTTACCTCCAGATATTTTATGCTTTCCACAACCTTAAAAGAAAAAAATATTAAAAATTTAATAATCGATAATGAAGTAAATTAATTACAAGCAGGATTTACAAAAGGAAGAAGACTGGAGATAATTTATTTTTGCTAAATTACTGTATCGAAGATGCTAAAAGAAGAAAGATTGAGTTCGTGTTGACAGCTATTGACTTCACAAAGGCTTTTGACTAGGTCAATAGGAGTAAACTTGTACAAGCACTAATAACATACAAATGTGAACCGAATGTAATAAACAGCATACCGAAATTATACATTGGTGATGAAACATCTTTATATTTAAATAGCAATAAGATCTGTCAAATACCAGTTACTAGTGACATAGGTCAGGGCTGTACAGGTTCCCCACAGCTATTAATACTTGTGACAAATTTAATCATGAAAAAGATATGAGAAACAAGGATTGGTTACAAAAATGCCTGCACTTTTCTTATGCTGACGATGGATTGCTGATGACAAGTTCAATACGGAAGATGGAGCAGTTGGTAGAGGTCTTGGTGAGAGTGGCAGTGAACTTTGGATTGAATATTAATAGAGAAAAAAAGTAAGTGTATGATTTTCCATGGAGCTACTCTCAGAATTACCACGGCAATTCACTTATTTTCAGGATAAAAGGTCTGCTTTAATTTAAGGCTATTGCAATAGCATCATATTGTATTATATATCATTTTTAAGGTAATTTTGAAATGGGGGAGGGGATCTTTTCTCTTACTATGGCCCACCAAATCACACCAATAAATATAACATAAAAAGGTAATCCCATCCCTCGATTCCCATGTATGAGAAATAGAATTAAGAAATCTATCTGAGGAGCTACTCACTCGAGTAACCGGCCGTTCAGCCAGCCGACTAAGAAGAAGAAAATGCGCCATAATAAGAGAAAAGATCATGTGTTTATTGCCATATAATTTCCTGGCTAACCTTGGTAGTACTTTGGCAATTATATCATTTGAAAGAGAATCGGCCGATTAGTTATGATGTTATTGCCAAAACAAAATAATTCATGGGCTAACCTTGGAAGGACTTGGGCAATTATATCATTCGAAAGAGAATGTTAAACAACATGAGGCCTTCAAATTTCGTTAGAATCGGACAACTACTTACAATGTTATTACAGAAAAAAAATGCAAAATGGGGATCGACCGACCGACATAGTAAGATGTATAGTCGCCCGCGACTATACTCGCATGCGACGAAAATAACCCAAGGATGACTGGAATGGAGATGGCCGTTTAGATAAGAGAGCAAAGCGTCGATATTAGTTTGAACACTGACTGTGTCCATGTCAAATATGTTGCCTAAAGCGGCGGAAATGCATAGACGTCATCCGAGGTTAACGCCTTTATTGAAAAGTAAATCTGAAGTTTGTCTACGATCATTTGGAGAAATATTTCATTTTTTGGAGCTACGTTCTGTGGACAGATGGTTGAGTTATTGTGCTCATTTTATGTCAGCTATGTTTCGCGTAGAAGTGGCGAGGCTGGTCTTCCATTTAAAGTTTCCACAGAAAAACGTGGAGGTGGATCGATTATGTTATGGGTCAGTTTCTGCGCAAAAGACATTAGTGCACTTCATCAAATCAAAGGAAGAAGACTAAAAAAAGTTGTCAGACCTCAACCCGATAGAGACTTGCTGGCATGAACCACAAAACAGATCGATCAAATGAAGTTGGGCAGAGACAAATCACAATTCCAAGTCTGTTTTTTTATTCTATCAAAACACTAATATTATTGCATGACGCTCAATAATCATAAACGTTATACAGTTGATTATTATTTGTGAAATTTATCGGGTATAAATACTTTATGATTGCAAATTTTCATTAAACTGTAATTAATACTTTATTTGTCTATCAAATTCTAGGCACCATTGTTGAGCGACAGTCTCCATCCACTCTAAACTGGTCCCTCAGAACAGCCCATTTTAATTGTGGTAACGTTGAGGAGTCCTACAGCAGAGGCTGTAGGATCAAAAGCTTTCTTCCTTAATCTCCCCAAAACGGTCGGAGGGAACATATATCATGTATTATTGTGGAGCGTGGCAACAATAATAACAATTCAAACTTTTGTGGGTTTAAATTACCACATTTGACTCAATGCCTTCAAATTTCCTTACTCTGTAATAATCTGTTCATGGCAAAATAATGATTAATCTTTGGAGCAAGTGTATGTAGATGGCATCATCTAAATTCGGCCTTTAAACACTCTAGTCTCATTAGCTAAAGTTTTGAAAAGTCTCAATAACCTTTACCCTACCGAAAATTTCAAGTTTGAATGGGAAAATGAAAAATTGATAATTCTCGATGTAGAAATTGCAAGAGTCAACGGTCAAACCACATTCATTGTTCATCTTAACCATCCCAATCTAATTCCTATTTTAATTTTTATCTCAGATCATGATGAGTAAAGTAGATTAGTCCTGAAGCTCGGAAGTTCATGCTTCTAACGGTCTTTTCCTTGTCCTATTTTGCCTAGGAGTAAAAAACTTCTATTGCTTAATATTCTCGAAGTCTTGAATAATTTTGAACCACTCTATCAGATCACGGCGCAGTCTCCTGATCTCTAATAAAAGTGACCGAGATCTCCTGGGTGCGTCTGCTAAACTCTATGTGTAATCGACGGGATCAGTTTTGTAGCCCTATCCTGCACCATTCCAAGCTCTTCGATCACTTTTCAAACCTGGAAGACCAAAACTGAACTGCGTACTCTATCTAAGAGAAGTCGCACTAACGAGTTATACAAGAGCAGCGCAATTTCAATGTTCCGATAACTGAACTGCTTATTTATGCAACCTAACATTCGACGAATCTTTTTTGCTGCCTCAACGCAATATCTGGAGAACTTTAAATCGTTGCTAATTAGCACATCTGTATTTCTCCACATCAACTTTTAGATTCTGCTCTTATATATTATAGCCTTGCAGTGGGTTCGTATACACAATGTACATGACCTTACACTTAGGGAAGTTGAAAGGAATCTGTCATGTATCTGATCACTCTTCTACCCTGCGCCGATCAGTAAATAACCACACAAACCTTTAGGCAGACGCTAAATCCCCATCTTTTTTTTTTTTGTTTTCTGTAAAGTTTTGGTAGTGTTGTTAGTAAGTCATCTTATATATACTTAAAATCGATAATAAATAATATAGGGCCTAGTAGGGACTCTTCAGGGACTCGCGCATCTGCCTTCAACCTAAGGGAGGGTAGCTTGTCGGGGTGATTTTTGGAAGTCCAAGTACAGCCTTTCTCCGGTAGGAATTTTTCTTACTCGCTCCTTATGTCATGAAAGATTTTGAACAAGTTCGTCAGGCACAACTTCTTTCTACTGAACCCGTGCTTGGTGACTTTTATCGGTTAATTCCTTTCTAAGGGCTCTGCAATCGTGTCTGATATAATACTTTCTACGACCTTTTCAACAACAGAGGTCAGAGCGGTAATTACCCGTACATCTACAATCACTTTTTTGTAGATGGGAGTCAAGTTAGCTGGTCTTCTACGGCATCCTGGGAGGCATTGGAGATTCCGGAGAGATGAAAAGATACCTCGCCATTCACTTCACGTAAGACGCGCAGCAGGAAATCGTCCTGACCTGAGAGAGTTTAACTTCTGAAGCCTCGCTGCTACTTATACGGCCTTTGTCCTTATCTCAGTTCGTGTGTCTGTTTCTACTAGTCTCACTCCTCGCCTCTCTCAAAAGTAAACGCAGGAAACTTACTCATTAAGGAAGTTGACCTTATCGAGGCCAAACCCTCGCAATAGACCATTATCGTCCTTAAATGAACTTTTGTGTGGTCGCATCGGTTTTGGGATGTTAA
This sequence comes from Ceratothoa steindachneri, assembly GCA_963969495.1. Taxonomy (NCBI): domain Eukaryota; kingdom Metazoa; phylum Arthropoda; class Malacostraca; order Isopoda; family Cymothoidae; genus Ceratothoa; species Ceratothoa steindachneri. The sequence goes on from OZ018327.1 coordinate 135,416,968, forward strand.
CGTGAACATGGACTTCTTTTGGTTCCCCTTTGCTAAGAGATGCCACACAAACATTTTAGTCATGTTTACCTTTTCAATCAAGCGTATCGACTCTTTTTATTGGAGTAACATTGATATATATGTCTAGGGCCTTATGGCTGCGACCTAGTTTCTACTCTTTGTACGCGTTTTCTGTTGTTGATTGCATTATCATTTTTGAAAAGAACTGTTTGTGTTGTGTACATGCATATTTCATAGACTTCGTGAACATATGCCGAGAAAGCAAAATTATAAGAAAAAGTAAGATTTTCAAAGAAGGTCAATCTGACTGGCAATTTCCCTGCCCCCCCCCCCGTCCAAGACAAATTGCTTAGAGTCTTAGATAAGTCCTTTCTTCCGTTAGCAGAGTTATAATTAAATTCAAGGACTGGAAAACATCAGCGGAGGTATGGCCTTGTCTCACTGCGCTTTCTGAATGTCTCTTCATGCTGATGATTCATTAAGAACAAACCTCGGTTCAAAGCTTCTAAAGTGCTACAGAGGGAGAAAAATATTCCAAATTATGCCTATAGTATCACTAAATTACCTGCATTATCTTGGATATTATGGGCATGCAGCCATACCGAAGGTTATTTTAACTATTAACAATATTGCAAAGAGGAATGGGGGGTGGACTGAAGAAATAAGCAACAAGCCTTTAGAATTTTGGCACACCATATTTTTTTCGACGAATCGAGTTTGGGATAATTTTCAGATAATAGCCAGGCATTAGTTTGAAAATTACTACCTGAGGAGTTTGGCATAAACAGTTTAAAGCTAACAGTGGACCATGATAGCTTTTCTGTTATCGTCTCTGAAAGCAATTTAGAATGATGGAAGGTGCAGTGTTGGTTGAGCCTGTTGGCAATATAAACTCACACAATACATTTCCATTCTTAAAGAGGAACTTTATCTGTATTTAAAAATGTTCAAATTGAAAAAGAAAATTGTTTTTCATAGATAAGGCTTCTTGCTATACTGCAAGTAGAGAAAAAAGAATGAGTGGACCAAAGCAGCACAAAACGTCTTCCTTGACAGAGTTAGTTCTTGATTGTAACGCAATAAAACATGTTTGGGGAATACTAGACAGCACTAAGGAAAATTCCAATACAACAAGAGCACCGTCAGATTTCCTGAATACCATGGGCCAAAAATGGAGGAAAATACTACAAGCTGTAATCTCAGAACTTATGGTGTTATTAAAACCCATAAACTTAATAACCCCATTCACCCCATCATTAGCTTTGTTGGGTGTGCTTCCTTTACCCTATCAAAATGGTTAGCCTCTCTACTAAGCCCTTTGGTTGGGACCATTTCCAATTCACATATTATCCATAATATGCACCTCATTAGTAAACTTAATAAGCTTCCCTACCCTGATAATTTTGGCCTGGTTAGTTTCGATGTTTGTTTCCTCTTTACTAAAGTTTCTGTACCTGATCTCTTTAATTTCCTTGAAAAACACCTCGACACAGTTGCTCTCCCTATACCCGCTTCTACCCTCATTAAACTCATTGCTCTTTGCATCAACAATCGCAAATTTACCTTTAATGGAGAATTTTGAAACTTCCGGTTAAGAAAAAAAATATGATGAGATTGGAGTGAGATGAAAACAAACTTACAGTGAAAACCTTTGGATTGACAATGTGGAATTGTTTGTCCCCTGTACTTGCAAACCTATACATGGAATTCTTCGAATCTAGAATACTTCCCCATCTTTTGCCTTTGGCCAATAATTTTAATATTAATACATTTCTTACTAAAATTAACACCTTAGTGCCCCCAATTAAATTTACTTTAGAAGTTGACAAAGATTGGACACCCCCTTTCCTAGATATTCTAATTCATCGGGCAAACCATTGTTTCAAATATGAAATATATAGAAAACCCACAGCCATAGACTCTTATATACATTTTTATTGTAACCACCATAATAACATCAAACAAAGTGTTTTCTCCTATATGTTTTTGCGTGCCCTTAGAATTGACTCTCCAGAATACCTAGACAAAGAAGTCGATAGAATATATAAAATAGGGATAAATTTGTGCTACCCTTTGTACTTTCTCGACAATTGTTATAAGTTCGCCAAGCGTTCCTATTATCAATCTAATGTTAATATCCCTAAGTTTCAGGCCAAAAACTTATTATTTTACCCTATAACCATATTTTCATTAAATTACCTCATTTACTTAGGCCTCCAAACATAAATGCTATTTTTTAGTACGAGACTACAATTTATCGCATCCTTGTCCAAAATTCACCCCCCCCCGATCTGGATTGTTTATTCGATTGGTTGCAAAAACTGCCAAAAATGTTATTATGCACAAACCGAGAAAGAAATAGATGTTCGTTTTAAGCAGCATCAAGCCAATGTACGTAATCACAGTGAACAATCTGCGTTTTTTTTCTACATATGTACAATCTTAACTATAGCACTAACTGGAACAGTGCCAAACCAGTCATTAAATGCAGTAATTATATTTCGAGAAATATATTAGAATGTATCTCCATTAACGCGTTCCCGAATTTCATCCTTAGCCCTGGTTTGTTCTTGCTAGACCTCATTATCACTACATACATAAAATCTCAAATAAAGTTGTTTCAGGATTTCGTACCCCTTAATTAAAGTTCAGCTTCCTGTTCATTCCTTGAAAAGGTCTTTAAAAATGGAGATAAAAAGTAAATCGTTTTTCACTTTTCCTTTGTGGGTGTATCTGCATATATATATATATATATATATATATATATATATATATATATATATATATATATATATATATATATATATATATACTTAGGGAAAAAGCCATGTTGTATGTAAGTACTATTGAAGTCCACAGCTGTGGCAGCGTTGTAAATTTTAACTTGTATTTTCTTAATATTTCTTACAAATTTTTTAACGGCGTCTTCGAGGCGAGAAAAAATATCCGCGAATGACATTCTTTATTCCAAGACGTCTTTCGACCGTGTAAGGTCATCTTCAGGGAATGAACAGAAATGTAATTATTGATTGATTGATTGATTGATATATAAAGATTGAAAAAGTGTAGAAGATAAATATAAGTAAATATATGGTGAGTTTTTGCCCTGGTGTAGAGGGCATCTCTAAGGTACTTCCTTTTTATTATATTGTCTCATTTGCCTCTTCTTGTGCACCGTCGGTGGTTGCTTCTGGTGCTTGTTTGGCCTCATTGCGACCTTTTCTTTTCACTTTGCCTCTCTCGTTTTTCTTTGGACTTTATTTATTATTTCTTTCTTTATCATTATTTTTTTTTAAATATATATAAATATAAATGAACTCTCTTTCCTCCGTCACGGCATTCTAGCCTTTCAAGTGTTATATTTGATATTTTTTATTTTTTGTATCTTTTAATTTTTCTGATAATTTATTATTGTATTACCGGTATTCTTATAATTTATTTTTGTATTATTGGTATGCGGGTATTTCGCCTCTTTTGTTCATTTCTTTTTGGATGTGGGCACTTCGCCTCTTTTTCTTCTTATTAGGCTGTCATATTCATGTGAAGAGTCCAATAAGGTTATCTTTGGAGCAGATTCTTCCACTTGGGAATAGGACTAGCCTAGTGGCGCGTTTCCTATCCGCTCTTGGAATGTCAAGATCAATTTCCATATTTGGAATTATTACTTCCTTGATTTTGTCCCAGATCTTACTTCCTAGCCTCTGGAATTCCATATCCAATGGCTTCAGACCTGCTCTTGCGTGCAGATCTGTCTGCTGAATACGGTCCGCCCTGCGCGCTTTCGCTATCAGCAGGGCTGCTTTGTTCTGCACTCTTTGCGTTTGCCTGATAAAAGTGGAACTCGTAGCCTGCACGACCACGGACGGGTACACGAATGTCGAGTGTACCAGAGCAGTGTACAGCTTCTTGAGATTCTTGGAGCTAAGGCTTCGGAATCTATATAGTTTCCCAAGCTGTGTTTTGACTAGGGAGATTCTGTTCTTTATGTGAGCTCTGAACCCTTTTGAGGTGATGCGCAGACCTAGGACTTTGCCCCCATTGGTGTACGGGTACACTTCGTCGTTCGCTAAGGCATCGTCAAGTTTCCGGCGGTTTATTGGAAGGATTTGGAACTTTCAGCGGTTGGTCTTGATCTTCCACTTTCTTTCGTATTGATTGATGTTGTCGATTTCGGTGGCTTTCTGCCTTGCTTGAACTCCAGGATTGTTTTTAGGGACGGGGATAATTTGGGTGATGTCATCCGCAAACTGCAGATAGATCACATCTTCCCCTACTGGGGCAGGTAGGTCCAATGTGTACCCTATGTACAGCAGTGGACTCAACGCGCTACCTTGTGGAACACGCGCCTCAAGTTCGAATTCGGGTCCATTGTAGCCCTCAATTGAGATTTTGGCTTTCCTTTCCATGACGTAGTCACCGAGGACCCTCTCCAGGATCGGGTTTAGCTGGAGGCCTAAGATTTAAATTGGAGACCTCTCAGCCAAACCTTGTCGAAGGCCTTTTGGACATCTCGCAACACCTCGTCTACGTATTTCCCTTCAGCTTTACAGTGGGCGAGTTTCTCAGTGAAGAGAGCAAGGGCTGTATCAGTAACCCTTTCCCTACGAAACCCGTGTTGCTGAAGGTTGTGAGCTTCTAGCTCTGTTAGCTGGTATTGCAGCCTATTAGCTAGAAGCGTCTCGTAGAATTTTCCTATGAACTCGAGGAAGGATATTGGTCTGTAATCCACCAGTTGATCGGGGGGCTTCTTCCCCTTAGGTATAAAAATGATTTTTGCCACTTCTAGACCATCGGAGAAGTAACCCGTATTCATGGAAGCGTTATAGATATTCGCGATTCCCCGAATGATCTGTCAGGGGGCACGCACCAAGTTTTTTTTGGTGATGCCCGTCCATCCTGGTGCCTTCTGTTGAAAGGTTTTAACAGTTTCCATGACCTCTTCGGTTGTAATTGGTCGGCTATGGTCTGCCATCACCATCAATTTGTCGACATAGGCCTGTGGGTGCGTTCGATGTATTCTTTGATTAAGATCCTTAATCAGTTGACCTTCGAATTCTTGGTCGAATTCTGCATGGTCCTGAGGTGTAATTGTGAAGACTTCCTTCCATAGCGTGAGGAATCTCTCTTCCAAAACCGCCGGATCCTCCAAGTGGTCATTGCCAGCCTTAATGTGGGTCTTTTCTCTACTTGATAGTCCTTTTAGTTTTCTCAATAGTCACCAGAACTTGTTGGGTATCACCTCGCTGTCTACTTGTTCAATCATGCTGTCCCAGATCACAGCCTGTTGCTGGTATATGGCCTGCTTTAGCTCTTCACTCAGACGACGTAACAGCGAGCTTCTTTCCCGATTTGTACCTTCTCTTCTGGTTTCTTTGTACACCTCCCTGTGCATTCTAGCGACCTCAGTCATTTCCTTGGTACATCTGTGTTGTGGAAGAGTTTTATACCTTTTCATTGGGAAACACTCGCGATCCGCCTCGATGATGTGGGCAGTTATATTTTCCAGTTCATCGTCGATCTCCTCTAGATTGCTTCGCTTTGGTCCACTGGTTCGTATCTGGCAAGAATTTCCTTGTTGCGATCCCACTTAGCAGAAGAATAACTTTTGCGAAGGGGGATCGGAAGCTGGATCGGCGCGAGTGTGATGGTCGTCAAGATCGCTATGTGGTCGCTAAGTACTGTTGGGCCCGTCTCGCTATGGAAATTGAAGGGGAAGCCATCACTTGTTATGATTATGTCGGGCTTTGTTGCTGCCCGAGAGGTGATATAGGTTGGAAAGTCCGGTCCTATCCTCTGGATGTCTTTTCAACGCATAATCATTTTCAAATTGCTGGCTCTATCATTCGTGTTTCCATAGCCAGCCGTTCTGCATCTGGTATTGAGGTCACCCCCAAGGAATGCCATTCTACAGTGGCAGAACAAGTTGTAGAAGTTCGTGAGAGGCAGGTACGTTCGTCGAAGTGGTTGGTATGCCGCTGCGATTACGAGATTGCCTACTAGTGTGTGCAACTCTACCGCCAAAAAGGACTCGTCCAGTTTTGGAAGGTGTCTGAACGAGAGATTCTTTCTGACGTCAACGGCAGCACCGTCGAATTCCTGCCGAGGATGGTTTTTCGTATCTACTCTGTAGCCCGGAATCTTTAGTTGACTGGTAGTAGTATCGACACCGTGCTCCGTGATTAGTATGATGTCCGGGTCAAGAACGGGGAATCTGTTTGCGTATGCCACAGCTTTTCCCTCTCATCCATTTACGTTTAGCGTCAATATCCTTAACCTGTTGTCGGATTTTCCATTCTCTGTCCTGGCTTTTGTGTGTCTTAGTGCTTACGAGTAGTTGATTTACGTTTCCCGTTCCTCTTCTCTTTGTACTCTGCTGGGGAGAGTTCTACAAATGTTTCCCGGTAGAAGGCGACGTTCTGGTTGTATAGGGCCTCCTGAACCGATTCTTCGTCGCATTGAGTGTCAAAGTCCCATTTTTAGAATTTCTTCTTTATTCCCACGCAGATTTTGTTTGCTTCCTAAGGGGAATTGCTCGGTTGCGTAGATATAGAGGTTGATTTGCTCAGCATCTAGCTTTTTCTTTTCCCTCTTTGCCTTTTTTACGCCGTACTTCCTTTTTAGAATTCTTTGAGTCCGAGGTGTCGGTATTGTCAGTGGTGTCAGATGATTCTGTTTCTTCTTTCTTCTCATCCTTTGGGTTGGTCCTGTGGGTTGCTTTTGCGGCTGCCTCCCTTTCTTTTTTGGCCTCAATCCTTGGGTCGGGCCGTCTGTTTTCGTTTTTGCTTCTCGTCTCGTGACTTTTTCTTGACATCTGTTTGGGATTCAGCTGCAGTTGGAGTACGTACCCTGATGGTGGGTTATTAGGGATCCACATCTCACTCATGCTGTTCTTATCAAACATTTGATTTAGTTCCTTTGCAAATATTCCTGGTTGAGTTATGTTCCTGACGTGAGCATACAAGATCCAGGTCAGGATCTTCGTCGTGTTTTCGTTCTCGATTCTCAAATAAGTCTTTTTGGCTTCTGTCTCTGTAAAGACTGCTTTTGCCGCCTGTGCATATGGTGTATTGCTTTTCCGTACTTGCTCGTCTTTCTTTTGCTATAGCTATTTTTCTGATCAGCTCTTTTTCAGTTTGCAGGCCATAGGCATGGACGATGACTTTGGCATCAGTTGGTGCATTTCTTCCTGGGACTGTTGCAGTTCTTCCAGTGGTGTCATGGCTCACTGCACCTTGGACAGATTTCCTGCGGCCCTTTACATTCCTTTGTCGTATGGATCTCCATCTTGTAGCATCGGAAGCAGAATTGTATTAGAGTAAATTCTTCTCTCTCTATCTGCTCCCCACTGACTTTTTCATTAAAAAGCAGTAGTCCCTTTTCTTTTTCCTTTTGTGTCATCGTAGTGTCGGAGAAGACAATCTTAAATACATATGTGTATTCGAAATTGTCCCTCTTGTTCAAAAACTTTATGATTTCGGAAACTTTGGCCCACGGTTGGTTCTTCATAATTTCATCTTTAATTTGCTCCTTAGTATGTTGTCCAATCCAGGGCTCCAGTCGCCGGCAGACGACGCTCCTGTGCGTTAGAATCTGCGGTGGAATTGCCAGTTGAAGACCTATTTCACGGAGCGTTCCGACTGCCTCTTCTTTGGTTATGTTTTCCACATCCTTTTCTTTCTCACAGATCGCCACATAACCTGTAGGGACTTCGAGCAGTCGGAGCAACGCGATTTTTAATTTTCCATAAACCACTTCAAAGACCTTATCTTGGCTGGGTCTGCTGCTTCCACTGATGGTGCGCAGCTGGATCAGAGTGGTTCCATTTTGCTCCATTTTCCTAAGGGGATGGCCCTTCGGGCCAGGCTTCCCAACTTACTTAACAGCCGAAACCTTGACAACTCCTGACATAGTACTGATGTACCCAAATTTCAACTTAAATCACCACACACAACCAGGCCCCGCAACCCCATCCGACAATCTAAGTATGTTAACGACCATTTCAACTTCACCCATTCAAATTAAAATTCCACAAAGAAGAGCCATCAGCAGAACAAACCGGAATGGTTACAAAGAGCACTTAAGTACACTAAAAAATGGATCCCTAAAAAAACAAGGAACAGAAGAAATAGAAAACCAATTAAAACTAATCACCGAAAATATCATTGAAATAGACAGAATTCCTACCCCAATAATAGAATATAGAACCCCAACTGCTTCTGGATGGAACAACGAAATAAAGGAAGTGATGGAAGAATTTCAAAACTTAATTAAAGAAATCACAGAAACAGACACTAATATGGAGAGATACAGAAGGCTAATTGCTATCAGAAGAGAGATAAATAATCTTATTAAAGAAAAGTCAAGCTAAGTTTGGAATAATATAATAAGTAAAATGGATGTCAAAGCAGATCCGAGGAAATTCTGGAGAGACTACAGAAAATTACAAGTATCTCAACCAAAAGAAAATATAAATCTAAAAATACAGGAAAGGAAAGTGCAAAACAACGAAGAACTCCAAGAGCCCTTCCAAAATCACTAGGAAAAAATATTCTCGATAACACCAGAGGAGAATCAAGAATATGATATGGAGCACGAAGAAGAAGTCCTACAAGCCCTAGAGGCGCAATGTCGTGGTATGACATTGTATTATATCAATACCATATTATATCTATGGAGGAACCGACTAATAACTTAAAGTCGAACCGACAAAGGGGGGGGGGAGGCGCCACGAGTTTCGATACGCAGAGCAGCGAGAAAAGAGTGCAACGAGGTCAGGGAAAATTTGGGCAATGGCAAAGCTCAAGGTCATTTGAAGAGGCATGTACAAAAATATAATTTCCTTTACATAAAATAAGAGAATCAATAGGCAAAATTAAATTGGTAAATGAGGGGGAAATTGCAGAGTTATGCGTCAGACTCTGAAGTTTAAAATTAATTTATTACAGAAGGAGACTATTCAAATGGGGAGGATTAACTCAAATGGGTTGCTGAAGGGGAAGAGGGGTTGGCTTACGGAGGATTCCGGGTGAGACGTCAGGGTAAGGTTTAACGGATGTCTTCTGCAGGCAATAAACGTGAGGGCGAGGGTGCTCGGAGCTTCTCAGTGGGAAGTTGACGTGATGACGGTTCTCCAAAGGGGGGGAGGCGGTAACGTCCGGTCCAGGGGAGAATATTTCGGCCACCCGAAAAAGAAGGGGGAACGAGGAGGGCTTTGACAGGAGTTGATGAGTGGAGTCGGAAAAATCGCTCGGTGGCGATCTTCAAATGGAATTACCACACTGGATGGGTTAATTCCACGACACAAAAGTTCAGCCGTCACTTTGCTTTGTCGTTAGCACCTGACTTGGAACTAGGGGAAACTTCTTGGGTCTGGGCGAGACTCCTCAACTCTGTGTCTCCCACATGGAAGACGAGCATTATATATATATATATATATATATATATATATATATATATATATATATATATATATATATATATATATATATCTCGAATGGCCTCGAATCTTTACGTCGAGGCGATTCTAACCCGCGAAAAGGTGGTCCGAGGTGGACGCGGTTCGAGGCTACCGCTTGTGGATGGGAGGGGATGAACTACCAATTTAAGCCTAAGCAAATTCTAGAACCTTCTCCAGCGCATGGACGTCACTTCCGTGCTGGAAAAGAAATTCCACGTGGAATTCCCCCACACGCAATAAGAACGCACTGCACCATACATACACGTCGACGAAGAGAGAAACCACTTCTTGGGGGAGGAAATGCCCTTCTCAATGGCTGAATATAAAACAGTCATAAAATCTTTCAATCAAAAAGCACCAGGTTAAAGCGGGATAACAAAGGCACACCTAATAAATGCTCCAGAAAATGTGCATGAATCGATAGTGAAGATCTTCAATGCCTGCCTAAATATTGGGTACTTTCCCCAAACCTTTAAGCAGGCAAAGATGATCTTCCTACCGAAACCTGGCAAACCAAAACACCAAGTCGGAAGCTACCGCCTGATCTTGCTCTTGAAATTTCTGGGTAAAGTCCTAGAAAAACTCCTAAACCACAGGTTAATGAAACACCTTACGGAAAATAACCTGTACAACCCACAACAACACGGGTTCTGGAGCAAGCGAGGAACGGGCACCGCGCTGGCGATAATAACCGAAAAAATTGCCACAGAAACAGCGCGAGGCAACAGAGTAGAATAATATTCCGTGATGTTGCTAAAGCCTTCGACAAGGTGTGGTTGCCCGGCTTAAAAGCCAAGATATGCAGCCTTAACCTGCAAATAAATGTTTGTAAAACATTATGCAACTACCTGGATGAAAGAAAAGCCGTACTTCAAATAAACGGCCAAACAGGAAACCACATCGACCTGAAAACGGGAGTCCCCCAAGGAGGATGCCTCTCTCCGACGCTGTATACTATTTACACCAGAGACTTTCCACAACCAACTCACGAATGTGCGATGTACATCCAACTGGCGGATAACATTACACAAATAATCACCAGCAACATGAAGAACCCTTAAATTTAACCCTACAAAAACGTTCAACGAAACTGTGGGATAATATAATAAACATAATATTCCAAAGCGAAATCCGGCAAATACACTACAAAAATCGTTTTAACGGCATCCTGAAAAAAACCCTTAAACAACGTCAACCCGATATATAGGTAAAAAACAAACAAGATTACCGAAAAAGACAACTGACCATGTACACAATATGTGAAACCGACTAAAACAACCGATTATGATAAACTCGATGAGTGAAAATATTACCGAGATTAACAAAGAAGATTACCACTTAAAATTTAATAAACAAATAAATAAATGAATTTATATATATATATATATATATATATATATATATATATATATATATATATATATATATACACATACATATATATATATATATATACACACACACATATATATATATATATATATTAAAAAAAAGAAGATGCGAAAGTAGCCCCCCAAAAAACAAAAGCTAATAAATACAAAAAAATAGAGATGCTCGATTGAACAAAAAGAAAACAAGGGCTCGAATGCTAAATTTTTATATCTGATATACTCAAAATCACATCAAAAAGCAAAACAAAACAAAAAGGAAAGCGTTAGCCAGGAAACCTGGTACAAGTCATTATCATCCTCATCTCATCGTTCATCCTACATTCATTATCATCCCATCAACATGTACTCTTTACACAATATTTTATATCTATCCTATCATTTTCTCCACATTCTAACCTTATACTATCTTGAATCTGACAATGGTTGCCTCAGCTCGTCTAATTCTCTCTGCATTCGTGAAGACTGTGTCAGTGCCTAAATTTATATTGCACCGAGTTTGGGACGTTGCACCGCGGGTTTAGTGAATCGTTTTGGACAAGTTTTTAGCAATGCTGCTAAGTAATTTCATTACGATTTCTTGTGCATTAAAATTGTGAAATTTTTCACTCGCTTCCATGTGCCCATGGCGAGGAGGGAACTTGTTTCCCCACTCCCCCTCCCAACTCTTCATCGAGTCTCCTTGGTCGGACAACAACCTGTAGGCATTCGATAAGGGCGTTATACGGAAGGTAAAGGGCCAATTGTAAATTATATTTTCTGGGACGGGGACACCTTCCCTGAAACTCTCTTTTTCTCTTAAAACTTGGTAATAAGTCTCTCTCAAACTATACACACGCACACATACAAACACACACAATCACTCCGCTGTGATTTTTTTTGTTTAAGTTTATTTCTTCCAATCCTTACATATGATGATATAGAAGGATAAATGAGGGAGACTCGGCAGATACCGCTGAAGAACCTCTCCGATGGCCCCAAGCCTGATCGGGGGAGGGTCTTCGCTAAAATTTATTGGGATCTAGGGATTGCTGTAGCAAGACTTATCGACACTAATAATGGTTATGCGGCTATTTGCTCAAAGGAGAGTGACTGCGAAGCACTCACCTCTCCTAAAGCAGTAGAATGCCTGAAAACACTCAACCTTAAACCACACACTCCACCGCAAATAAAACAACACATTGAAGTATCATCATTCACTGCCTCGATCCTGGGTTGCGGGCACAGCATTGGAGAAATTTATGCTGAAGTGGAGAAAAACACACCTTGGCGAAGGTGTTCTGTGATAATTAAGTTCAAAGAATACACACACGTATTCAAAATAGTATTTTGCGATACGGCAATGGCGGTAAAGGCCACGGAGGGAGGTATGCTCCTCTTTAATGTCCGTGTCTGCCCTGAGCAGATCGAACGTAAAGAGTTTATCGACTCCCATATACAAGTACGAGTACAAGTACAAATACAAGTACGAGGAGCACACCACGGCCACCTGCCCCAGGGGGAACGTTCTTTTGTACTCTATCTGCTCGTCGGATGCACATTCTTGGAGGAGCTGTAATAGCATCTTTATGAAGTGCCTTAATTGCGCAGGAGAACATAAGACGCTCTCAATGGCTTGCCCGGTCAAGAAAAAACTTTTGAAGAAACAAGCTAACCAAAAGAGACAGGAAGAAAGAAAACAAAGTGAATATTACCTACGCCAAGTTGCTAAAGTTGTTGTTGCGGATTCTAAGGGAAATCCTACATATCTCCATGTCGAGAACCAAAAACTTGACCAAAATTAGGTGTTGCATCTATTATGCTCACATTGCAAATCTCTTATCCCCGGGTGCTTTGCAGATCAACTTAATAGAATGCTGACGCATAATGGAATGGATAAGATGTGGTTCCTCCCAAACCAACGGTCGGAGGAGATTCTCAAGATTAGTCTCAAACCTCAGTGCGAGACTAGCTGCCAGAAGCTCCCCACCCTCAGCAGCGCCCCAGCTCTTTCCAGGGATCCTAGGATCCAGGCTCAGGCAGCCCAAAGAACTAACACATCTAAACCCGCAAGTAAAAAGCGTCCATCACCCAAAGATAAACTACCAGAAGGACCCTTGAATGCAGTCAGCAGAGGGGAAACCAAGGAGAAACGAAAGAAGAACCAGAAAAAGAAGAAGAAACACCGAGAACTTAACAATAGGACAAACTAAACGGAAAACGAATAAACGAACGGTAATGGACAATTGGATTATGGGTATTAAGAAATTAAAAATACTACCACTTAACACATGCGGATGGAAAGACAAGGAAATTATGTACGGAAACTTATTTGGAAAGATTGTCCCAGATGTTATACTAATATTAGAACATGGAAGAAACACAGAAAACGAGAAACTAAAGATATAGAACTACAATGTTATTAACACAAATCCTTTAGGAGAAACACACGACGGAGCGGCAATAGCTGTCAAGCAAGGATTGCAGTACAAAACAATACAAGGATTGGAGGATGCATATTTAGATATAGAAATTAAAATGAAATTAAGCAACATCATCGTCGCACCTGGATACCAGCCACTCAGGCGCCCTCAATTACCGGTACAAAACTTTACTAAACTGTTCAACTATAAGATACTAGTCATTTTGATGGGCGATTTAAACGCCCATTGCGGGGCTTCTGGGTACAGAAATACCAACAGAGTCGGAAGAAAACTTAACACGCTTATCAATTTCAATAGACGTATACAGCAAAGACTGGGGCCCAATTTCCCTACATACTTACTAACTTCAATCTTCCCTTTAACTATTTTATTAAATCAGTGGATGTTCTTTGCAGTGACCACACCGCGACTCTAATACACATAAAGAAGAATCCTATACAAATCCCTTCAAAGAAATGGAAGGCGGCATACCATAGAGAGGATTGGGATAAGTACAAAGAATCTCAATGGGGAGATCGAAAGGACATACCCCTTCCACTTTGTCGAGGAAAGGAGAAACAACAACGACGGAATATATGCAATCATTACATCTGATGAATTCAAAGAAACCATAAAGAACTTCCGACAGAAAACCCCAGGCAGATCGTGACTCACCAGATTAAATTGCATCGAAGCACCCCTGAACATACTTAAACGTCTTCAATGCGTGCTTGAACACGGGATACTTTCCTGATGAACTGAAAGTGGCGAAGATGATATTCATATCCAAGGCGGGAAAACACCGAGATCGAGTGGGTAACTACCACTTCGTCTCGATGCTAGATTTCATCGGTAAGGAATTGGAAAAAATAATAAATAACAGACTGTCCAAATTCCTCGATGATAATGGCCCAAGAAACAGCTGCAAATTTGGCTTAAGGAAAAAACAGAAGCACGGAGATGGCCCTTGGAGTCATCGATTAAAAGATAGTGATTGCAAAGTGAGAAAAAATGAGCGTAAACATCGTATGCCAGGACGCGTACAAGGCATTCGACAAAGTATAACAGAGGGGTATACAACTCAAGATACTCAGATTAGGAATGAACAACAAGATAGAAAGGATTTATGTGATTATGTAATAGGGAGACGTGCTTATGTGGAAATAGGACGATATCAGGGAGAAATATTCGAGCTCACTGCGGGTTTGTCCCAAGGCGGATGTCTGAGTCCGTTTCTCTATTCAATCTACACAGAAGATATACCACCACCAAGAAATGAAGGCTGCTTGAACATCCAAATTGCCGACGACGCCATTCAAATCCTGGTTTTCCCCTACAGGAACGGCCCAATGCAAGCTAGGATGACTGCAGGAGAGAGAAGAAGCATTAATAGATACGAAGAAAAATGGAAAAATAAAACCAACAGGGATAAATTTAAAATGGTACCGGTGTACAGGAGGAGCATCTCAGATGTATATGTAGAAGGGCAGCGCTACAGATACGACAAAGAATGTAAGGTGCTTGGACTAACCATTACGAAATCAGGTTATAAAAAGCACGTAACTGAGAGGGTAAATCGAGGAAAGAGCGGCCTGGCATTACTGTACAAGTTAGTTAACCTAAGCATGAAAAACAAGAGAAAAATTTATCAAGCCATAGTACAGTCCGCGATTATTTATCCAACCATCGGGATGTACACGATCTCGAGAAGTAACCTATTAAGACTCCAAACGTCCAAAAAAAAACTATATACTTAATAACAAACACTAGAAGAGGAGAAAGAAGAAGACTATGAGACCTGCACAGAAAGGCAAGGATAAAGCCACTTAACAGAATAATTTCAAAAAGAGCAATGGAAGTCTTAGAAAAGACACATAATGAATTAGGAGCTGAATTAACCAACCAATTGCCCAAAGAGAAGGATAGAGATCGCACAGATTATTCCCAAGATTCCCAAGGATAGAGGTGTTAGGAGAAGAAGACGAAGAAGAAATCAACACCTAGAGAAAGAGATTAATACTACGACTAAGAGTAATTAATTAACCGAAGTAACACTAGAGAATAGCGTATAATCAATTATAACTAGGGTAGGGATTCGAAAGAATAGATAAAGAGATAGAAACTTAGACCAGTTTTTAGTAAGAATATTTACTAATAACAGTTTGAACTCCTCATAAATACCAATACTACTTTCTAACTTTATCACGCTAGCTATACTACCTAAAATGGACAGAGATGAGCCTGACCTCCTGGCAATTAGCATCTCTTTGCAAACCTCTTACTTCCTTCAGCCTTCTGCATCTATTCGTTTTTTTACTACCATATTCGCACACGAGACCCACAGTGATACGTCGGACAGAGGTCACGATAAACTGTTATAGTTATAGTTAGAGACAAGCGTCACATCGTGGTTCGGGTTCCACGTTAAGCTGTAGGTCCCATGACTAAGTCCACTTTTGCCTCCTACTATTTTCTTCGCTGTCCTCTTCTAAAACCTTCTTCTTCCTCTCCCTCTCACTCCTAACCGCCGTACTCATATTGCTTGGAGCCTACTTTGACTCTATATACTGTGACTATGGGGGTCTATAAAGGAGTACCGGGTCTCCCCTCCTCCATCTTTGGCCGCTACATGAGCGCCAAGGGGGGCGGGGGGAGGGTTGGAAGAGCAGGTCTTTGTCTCCCACCTCTCTATTCATTTTATTTCTGACAACAAGACTGATTTGGTTGCTATAGCTCGTCAAATTCCCATTGCTCTCGTGAAGACTGTGTTGATGCCTAAATTTTTATCGCACTGAGATTTGTACGTTAGTACCGCGCGTTTGGTGAATCCTTTTGGATAAGCTTTGGCAGTGCTTTTAAGAAATTCATTTACGAATTTTTTTGCATTTAAAACTGAAATTTTTCACTCGCTTTCGTGCGCCCATGACGAGGAGTGAATTTGTTTTCCCACTCCCCTCCCAGCTATTCATCGAGTCTCCTTGGTCGGACAACAACCTGTAGGCATCAAAAAGCGCCCGACAAGGAAGATAAAGTTCCATTTGAAAAGCTATATTATTTTTGGATTAGGAGACCTTTCTTGGAAACACTCTTTTCTCTAAAACCTGGTAATAATGTCTCTCTCAAACTACACACACGCACAAATACAAACATACACAATTACTCCTTGGGGAATTTCCGTTGAAGTATATTTTTTCCAATTCTCACATATGAGGATATGCAAGGATAAATGAGTGAGACCCGGCCGATACCGTTGAAGACCCTCTCCGATGGCCCAAGCCTGATCGGGCGAGGGTTTTCGCTAAAATTTACGGGGATCTAGGAATTGCCCTCGTGAAACTAATCGATACTCATAATGGATACGCAGCTATTTGCTCAAAGGAGAGTGATTGCGAAGCACTCATCTCTCCTAAAGCAGCAGAATGCCTAAAGACACTTAACCTAAAACCTCACACCACCGCATATTAAGATACACAGAAGCATTATCCTTCCCTGCCTCGATCCATGGGCTGGGGGGCACACCATTGAAGAGATTCATGCGGAGGTGAAAAAAGAACATGCCTGGGGGAAGGTAGCTGAAATTATAAAATATAAAGAGTAAACACACGTATTCAAAATAGTATTTTGTGATACGGCAATAGCGGTTAAGGCTACGGAAGGAGATATTCTTCTCTTTAATGTCCGTGTCTGCCCTGAGCAGATCTAACGTGAGGAGTTTATTCACCTCCAGATGTATTTCAAGTGCTATAAGTACGAAGAGCCCACCACGGCCACCTGCCCCAAGGGCAACGTTTCTTTGTGCTCTATTTGCTCGTCAAATGCACATTATTAGGGAAGCTGTAATAGCATGTCGTAGAATTGCTCATAGTCTGGTCCAATAATTATTCTAGTCCTTGATCTGGACACACCGCTTTTGTTTAAGTCGATGGTATTGACCCTATGACTCAATCTACGATCATATATATATATATATATATATATATATATATATATATATATATATATATATATATATATATATATATATAGGTAGGCTTTAATTCCTACTGAACGTGTGAAAGCTGGTTAGAGGAGGGTTGTGCCGTAGCCAGGATTCTCACTATAAAAGTCCCACTTGTTACTGGGGGGAGGTTTGTGATTGTTGAATTCTAAGAGTGCATAATACAGGTTGAATAAATTAGCCGAAGGGATTCTTAATTAAAAGTTGGCCAAGGGTACGTCAAAAAGGAGAAGCCACAAATAAACACACGGACAAAAAATAAACTTTACTTTACACAAATATAATAATTAGCAATAGTTAAACGGGTAAAATTAAGGATTAACACTGACGTTAAGCGTCTAGATTTATAATGACTCAATGTGAGTATCAATCACTGTTAATTAAATAAGGAATTTACGAATAGAGGGACACTGGGCTTACAGATTTCCATTAATTGTGATGGATTGGGGAGACGACTACTCAGGTCCAGACGGGGTGGTTCGGGTGGCGTTAACACGAGTTCTCGGGTAGAGGGGGGATAAGACGACGGGTTCGGGGCTGCTGACTGCAGTTCCGGTTAGTTCACTCCTAACTGGATGTGACACTAACAAATAGTAACTTCCAGTAACTATTTGGATGTTCCTTTTCTTTCTCAAGTTACGTTGAGCAACAGACTGTATTCTTCTAGTCACAGACTCTGCGGGGCGGGATTTACCTCATGAACACTTTGAGACAGTGACCAAGTTGACTCGGCAGCGCGTTGGCAGTCGATACGTTACCACAACGACTCTCGTTCAACGTGAGGGTTACGCGTTACGCGAGTAGGTTTGGGACACTGCTGTAGAGGGGTGAACAGCGATGTTATTTATACCGCGGATTGTGGGAAATCGAGAGAGAGATTCCATTCACAACAATTCGCTTATTGCAGCGCCTTCTGGACAATCTCCATGGTATCATAAAGAGTGCAAATAGAATTTAGGCTTCTCTGTGAGATAGGCCTTCTTTCGTCAGACTTCCTGTCCCAGTTGGGGGAAGGGGGGGGGGAGGAGACGAAGGTCAACTCAAACGACAAATTTCTTTCGTTCCCACGATTATCTGTCGGCATGCGAGTATGTACGTTCCATACCCTCACATAGCACCTCTATGAAGCGCCTGAACTGTGCAAGAAAACATAAGACGCTCTCCATGGTTTGCCCAGTCAAAAAAGAACTTTTGAAGAGAAAAGCTACTCAAAAGAAACAGGAAGAGGAAAACAAGGTGA
The DNA here is from genome assembly GCA_963969495.1 of Ceratothoa steindachneri. Lineage (NCBI taxonomy): Eukaryota > Metazoa > Arthropoda > Malacostraca > Isopoda > Cymothoidae > Ceratothoa > Ceratothoa steindachneri. The sequence goes on from OZ018327.1 coordinate 135,435,452, forward strand.
ACAGTACCTACCCCAAGGTTGCCTAAGCTAATGTTGCTGAGTCTCGGGGAAATCCAACATACTCCATCCACATCGAGTAAGAAAACTCGACGAAATTTATGTGTTGCATCTATTATACTCACATCGCAAATCTCTCCGGGTCAGAGTGCTTTGAGGATGAACTAAATAGAATGCTGACGCATTACGGAATGGAAAAGATGTGGTTTCCACCAAACTCACGTTCGGAGGAGATTCTTAAGGTTACTCTCAAACCCTAGTGCGAAACCTGTTGCCAAAAGCTCCCCATCCCCAGTAACGCCCCAGCTCTCTCCAGGGATCCTAGGATCCAAGCTCAGGCAGCAAATAAGGCAAAAGCACGCACTGAGAATCAGAATGACACACAAACTACACAACAAACAAACTCAATCACACACACAAGAATAATGAGGTTACGATGACTGAGACAGCAAGACCTGAGGGGGATGGGCAAGCTCGCCCCGCTCACGGAAAACCTCACAGCCTCAGAGACGTCCGAGATCGTCCTCTTATTGTAAGAGGGAATCTAGGCACATTACCATTCGAGAAAAGTTTACTTGAATGTATTCGCTGCCGAAAGGTCCCCTTTTCCTAAAGAGATGGATGTCCTTGATGTATCAGAAGGAGTAATATCCGGAAGATACAAATGGGAATTCAACTCGGACAGCTGCAGTGAAAAAAAAGTCGAGGAGGCTTTACTCCAAGGCATTCGCTGCCGAAAGGTCCCCTTTTCCTAAAGAGATGGATGTCCTTGATGTATCAGAAGGAGTAATATCCGGAAGATACAAATGGGAATTCAACTCGGACAGCTGCAGTGAAAAAAAAGTCGAGGAGGCTTTACTCCAAGGCTTAATCAAACTGGCACCTGAAACCTTTATTATTTTAACGCTCGGCAAATACAGAAAATAACGTACAAGAAAGACAATCACGCCACCAAACACTTTACAAGGACCTAAGCTCGTAAGAGTATAAGTCCAAAAAACAACACCACCGCACACAGGAATCTTTAGGTGACAAGATAATGGAGACATTAAAAATATTACATTTTAACTTAGACGGCTCGATTAACAAAAAAATACTATACAGTAACGTAATACGACAATGTCCCACAGTCGTTAAATTTATCTCAGAACGTGGGATGAATGACACAGACAGGATAAAAATTTTCCTCTACGAAGTCATAACCAAAAATCCCAGCGGAGAATGTTTCGACGGATGCGCGATAGCTGTGAAAAGAGGTCTTAACTTCAGATCAATAAGTGGACTGGATGAGTCATAACTCACTGTTGTGGTCCGTACGGTAGTGGGTCCCCTGGTATGGCAACAGGGTACCAGCCCCCAAGGAGAGGGTACTTGCCCCTTCACAACTTCCTGCAATGCCCAGAGGGCATTGCTCTAACACTCTCACCTTAAGAAGGTTACCCTCCTTTTCTATTTTAAGATTACAAATTCGAGTACCGACGAGGACTCCTGGCGACGCGGCCGGAGCGCGTGATGAGAGTGCCATTGGTTTGGCTGTGGGTACGGGGACACAGATTTGCTGTGGCAGCGCCAGTAGAGTTCGACGAGGCACCGGCACCAGAGAAGGTCGATGGAGCGAAGGTGGGCCGCTTGTTAGTTCCTTCTGGGATGGCGTCAAGTGGGATGTGGGAGTCTTGAGTTCAGTTCTCCGCTGATGGAGTGACCAGTGGGGGAGATATTTGCTCCTGACTGCCCACTCCTACAACACAAAAGTGTAGGAAAAAGCATAATGGGGTTACAAGGCTGTGTACAGCGTACAGCGTTGTGACCGTACCTTTGAGAGTACCAGCATAGGCCCTGATGGGGTAGAAAATGGTGAGAATAGTTGGAAGAAGTTTGAAAATTTTGCTGCCTCTCACCTTTTTGCATCGGGATGCTCTCGTTGGTTTCTCTTTTGTGAAACAGAGCGGAACCAGCGCCTTTGATTCCCAAAACTCTGCCCGTGCTCGCTCTGTGATCTCTGGTGCAGCATTAACCTTTGGATGTCGGCCTCCATCCTGCGTATTGAGGCCTCAAGTGACCTCGATAAATATGATGGAACCTCTAAACGCTCGGCCGGGTCGTCAGAGGAGCTCGACGTTCCTCGACCCTAAGAAATAGAAATATTATTAGATAGGCCGTTGTCCCAATTCACGTAGGGATTCATAAATAATCTATCGGTGGCTATGGCTATCTCCTCTATATCCGAGAAGTTTGAATTTAAAATAAGCGGCCTGATCCCCTCTAGGACTCCCCTCATGAAAATCTCACTAAGGAGAGAGCTAAAAAGGTCGGTTTGCGCACCTTTTACCCTGATAAGGTTCTTTAGGTGCTTGAAGAAAGACAAAGGACTCTTATCTCCCATTTCCTGAGCGTTCAGGAGCTGCCTTAGGTCGTCTACTTGGGACCTGCCGTACTTCGTATGAAATGCCTCTCTCAGGCGGTCCAAAACGCCAGCCTGTTCTTCGTTAATCCAAATCTTCCTGAATTCAATGAATATACTCATGGAGAGACTCTGTATGATTGCAGCAGTCTTTTCTTCTTCCGTGATGCGCTGGGGCATGAGTAGAATGGACGATACCTTCAGCTATACTATGGGATTTGAATCATCAAAAGTGGGCAGCAAGAGATATGCATGGGGCTGTCTGTTGGTGGGGTGATCTAGGATGAGGATCTTTCATCCGGTGAGCCGCTTACGGAAGTACTTCGATGGTCCATTATAGTCGCTACTGTGTGTAAACGTGATGGATGAATGGATGTGCGTGTGTGTGTGTGTGTGTGTGTGTGTGTGTGTGTAAACTTCAGTCACGAGAAGGAGAGTAAAATTGAAACAAAAAATTCTCGGAAATAAGAAACTCACCCGCTGTATTTATCGGAAATTATGAATTTAAATTAATCTGAATTATAGTGATTGGAAGAATGATGTTTTGGATACAACGTGATCCCCAAAATTGAAACGCCTGAATGAAAATGAGCGATCTTGGGGAAACGTGAATGGCCGCGACGATTGGAAATTATTTTACGTTTAAATTTATAATCCTCAATTGACGGGTGTTATATTAATTTCTGGGCACCATTTTATTCAAATGTTGTCTATAGGGGATAGTATCAAAGTAAAATGATATGAATTAAGACAATTGGAAGAAGGATGCTAAAGATAACACGTGATATTATGAATGAAAACGTGATTCAAAATGCTGTTCTAACGAGAATAGCATGGAAATGACGCGCTAAGTTCGAAAATTATATTAACGCTTAGAGTTATTTATTGATTGACGGAAGATTATTAAATTCTGGGCACCATTTTATGCAAATGTCGAATACTATATCGTTGACCTAAATAGCGTATATGATACAATATTCTTCACGCCTAAATTTTGATTGATTGAAGGGATTTTGAATTATGAACAATGTAGGCCAAAGGAATCACTTCTCACGTGGGATGGAAAATATATGTAACGAGTTTTTAAAGAAAATAATATATATATTAGAGATTAACAAAACAGATTATAATAAGTTGAATTACGTTAAATTAGGCAAGGTTGAACTTGAATTGAAAATAACTTCACATGATGAGATGAAGTGTGCCGTATAAATTTTGTAAATGGATGTTGAATGTGGAAATGATTTTGATGTAGTGTATGTAATCGTTTTGCTGTAGCGACTATAATTAGTGAATTGGGGCTGTAATGAAAGTGTGAATGGGAATTAGAATCTCGCTCTAGTATGGAATGATTTTAGAGAATAAGTGAGATGAAAGTTTTTAACTGACCTTAATATGACGGCGACGAGAATACAATTTAGAGAATCATGTCGTGTTATTTCACAAGTGGTGAAATGCGTGTGTTTGTATGTTCGTGAAATTGTAAGAGATGTTGTTTTTATCTGTGCGTTAAATGAAATCAGTTTCTAGTCACGGAATTATTAAAGGTTACATAAAATAAATGAATGATTGAATTTCCAAAAGTTAGGCATAAAATAAATAAATGAATTATTAAGTTATACATAAATTACATGAATGATTTAATTGACAAAAGTTAAGTAAAATATATGAATGATTTGAATTTTATACATAATATATATATATATATATATATATATATATATATATATATATATATATATATATATATATATATATATATATAATATATATATATATATATATATATATATATATATATATATATATATATATATATATATATATATATCTATATATATATCTATATATATATATATATATATATATATATATATATATATATATATATATATATATATATATATATATATATATATATATATATATATATATAAGTTTCCCAGGAGGATTTTATTATAGGAATGCCCAGAGGGCATTGATATAGCAGAACCCATCCTCACCATTATGTATGTACCGCAGGAAAGGGACATGGAGGGACTCGGCGGGAGAATTACTGCCGAAGAACTCTCGGAAACCCTAAAATGCTTTCGTCAGCGAGCACCAGGGCGTACAGGACTGACACAGGAGAATTTTATTCGAGCCTCGAATATCTGGGGTTTATGAATATCATTAATGCGTGCCTGAATGTGGTTAACTTCACTGACCACTGGAAGGTAGCAAAAATCATATTCATTCCCAAAGCCGGTAAGCCACCGGAAAGTCCAGCTAACTTCAGACCTATATCTCTCTTAGAATTTGCAGGGAAAGTTTTGGAGAAGATATTGGCCAACAGGGTGAATACGTTCCTTAAGGAAAATAATTCTCACAACAACCAACAACATAGATTCCGAAGGAAGCGAGAAATAGCCACAGCGCTAGCCGTGATCACCGAGAAGTTGGCAAAGGTAAAAACTGAAAGAGGCCACGCAAATCTGGTACTCCGCAACGTCAAAAGGCCTTTGGCAAAGTATGAAGGAGAGGCCTGCAATGCAAAATCTTACAACTAGGCCTCAATCCCATACTTGAAAGGATTATATGTGACTACGTAATATAGAGAGGAGGGCGTTTGTAAACATTAAAGATTTCAATGGCCCCGAGTTCGAGCTCGAGGCAGGGGTTTCCACAAGGCGGGTGTACAAGCACCTTGCTATACAACATATACACCATCGACCTTCCCCAAACTCTGACTGAAGGCTCGATATACGTCCAAATTGCGGAGGATATAACGATGATCTGTACGACACCTTCTCGGAATGTGAATTACATCGCACAGAATATGGCGGTAGGAATCAAAAACATCAACTCTTTCGAGAGAAGATGGAAGATATCTACAAATGCCCAAAAGTTCCATGTAATTTCACTATTCCGACGAACCCTTGCAGACATCCGTGTGGAGGGTGCACGCATCCCATACCGCACGGAGCGCACGGTTCTGGGACTCCGTATTACGACGACTCGTGGATATGGGAGTCATGTATCTAAAACTATATCGAATGCATGGAGAGACTTAGGGGAAACTTTTCAAGTTCTTAAACCTTAGTACCTCCAACAAACTAAAGATCTATAATGCATGCATTCGATCAAAACTCCTGTATTTGCCGGTCCCTATAAACGCTATTCCCAACACCCAAGTCCTTAAACTGCAAAGGGTCCAAAATAAGGCTGTCTATATTATAAAGAGAACCCGAAGGCAGAGTGAGCTCCATGGTGAACTGGAGATAACCCCCATAAACGTGGAGCTTCACCTGAGAGCAATTAAGATCTGGGAAAAAATACACCAGCACCTCCCTTCCGAGTTTGTACTCGAGCACATGAACTTTGATGACATAGGACACGCAAAACCTTTTAAAAGCAGCAGACTACTCATTGACGATGACGTAGACCCAAGGTTCACTTAGATTTTCACAATACCCAACCAACACAAAGCCAAACAAAATACCTTTTCACTAAATAAGTCAAGTTCTAATTTTCTAATTTTCCCCAACTCGCCCAAAATATAAAAAAAAAACAAAAAAAAATAACATAAAAATGAACAAAATAAAAAACAACTCAAAATCAGGGTGTAAACAACCCAGATAAAAACCAAAAAAAGTCTTCACCAAACGCAGTAGGGATACCACCCGCCCCCATCTGCTACCAAGGCTTGAATGCCTTTTATATATTTATATATATATAACAAAAAATATATACCAACATGCAAAGAAAGTCAGAGATGCCCTATCACCAGGGACCTGTCTTTCATTCTACTTTTCATTTTCGCTTTTCTAGCAATTTCCCACATTTTCCCCCAATATTCCTCCTACTAAAACCCTCTACTACTACATTCCTCACTTTATATGTATAATATCCAATGTCTGACAAGAACATTAATTTTTTTTAAGACAAATGGCTGGAACGCCATATTATACAAACTATCTCAAAAACAACAAAAGAACCACAAAACAAAAAATATTTAAAAGCGATAGGCCTGATCACCAGGCTCTTAGCATCTCTTTGCGCCCTACCTCACTTCTTTCTCTTTTCACCACTTCTATATTTTTCGCTATCTGTCCCCACACCCTTTTTTTATCCCCTACCCACACCTAAACAACTACATAAATTGAATTGAATTGTTTGACTATTTGTCGCTCCGATCTAGTTCTCTGGCAAAGAAGGCAAAGGAAACTCGGAGTTTGAAAACGTGCTTCTTTTAACGCAGGCCAGCTCGGAGACGCCAAGATGTCGGGAGTATCGTTTCCGGCTGAAGTTGCACGATAATTTCCGGTTTCTTCATTTGAAAAATGACGGCTTCGACCATTCGCAATCTTCTGCGGTTTTGGAGTCTCAGGATGATGGAGGTGTCCTTACTCAGTTTTTCACGGGTTAGGGTAGTGCCATGAGAGTGGGCGTGTTTTTTAATGACGCCATCTTGAAGGTGAGCTGTCAGTCGCCTTGACAGGGTTGTGGAGGTTACGCCAATGTACTTTGAATTTCGTTGTTCGCAGTCACCGACTTTGCATGAATATTCGTACACGACGTTAGTCTCCTGGAGTTCGCTCGTCGGAGGGAGACAGCTGTTCTTCATGATGCAACTACTTGTTTTCTTGGTCTTGTAGTATATAATTAGTTTTTTATCCGTATTAGGGTCGGTTGGGGTCACATTACGATGGAGAATGGCTTTGAGAGCCTTTTAGACTTCACGATAGCCGGTGTTCATGTTGGCCTTGTAATAAAGGTTGATATTATTCTTCTTCGGAGTAGACCTAACGCCAGGACCAGCAGCCAAGTTCATTTTCTCTTTCAGTGTGGCGTCGATAGATTCTTGTGGGTAGCCATTGTTAACGAGAACACGGGGAAACCCTCTTAAGTTCGAGATCAACAGCCGTTCACGAGGATGAATGAGAAATTGCCCTGTTAACTAAGGCATTGATGACTGATCTCTTGTCACGTTCAGGACACTCAGAAGAACCGTTTAAGCAGAAGCCAAAGTTCGTGGCTTTAACGTATACTTGGATCACATATTTAGACTCCTGGGTACTTATGAGGATATCAAGGAATGGAAGGAATTATTCATCTTCCGTTTCGTGGGTGAAATTCAAACACGAGTTGTTATAGAATGTTTCAACTAGGCCGTTCACTTGTTCGAAGTTATCCGTATTCAAAATTATGTCATCGATATAGCGCGCGTAGATGGGAGGCTTGGGCGCTATATTGCTTTTGAAAATCTTGTTCTCAACCTAGCCCATGTAAAAATTGGCAAAGACGACGCTAAGGGGTGACCCCATCGCGACACCATTGATTTGCACGTACATTTTCCCATCGGGACCATAAAAAGGGCTTCTTTTGTGCATGCTTGGAGTTGCATGCTTGATAACTAATAAATACCATTTACCATACTGAAGGCTCCACACACCTCACCATTCCCTAAGACATATTGCAACATATGTTTAAATCCGAACACGATTTAGAATCAATTATATAAATAGAGCTGCTTCATTTATGGGAGAATTTCAAGTTAGCATGTATGGTACATATTAAAAGGAACTGAACTAACATTATCCAATTTCAGTAATACAGGTACTTTATGTGGGCCTTGTGGGGATTTTGATTGACTTTCAGCGACCAATTCCAAAGCAGAGAATAAAAACACTTGAGATTTTGAATGAATTTTATCGCAGAATAAACTTTTTTCTGGGGATCTTCAATTATAAATCACAAGTCTTAACCGCGGCTAAGTTAATTCAACGGAGGGAAAAGGAAATTAGCTCTATAACAACAGTCATGCGACAAATGATAATGAATGAAGAAATAATAAAGATTGGTTAACACCTATTTAAATAGTGAGATAAGGTAATAATCGTGGCAATTAGCCTTGCCCCGTCAATCATTGATAGTTGAAATTGGGTATAGATTGGCTTAGATTCGGCATGATTTCCTCATTCTGGAATCACGATGAGCGTACCTAATGACCTATACTCCATCTTCTGTCGGCCGTGGTCATTATCAGTGTGTTAATGAATTAGCATATATTGACCCATGATACGCTGGAAATATCTGACTTTGGGGGTTTCCTAAACCATCTTCTTCGATCAAGTGTCATCCTTTTTCTAAAAACTGCCTCTGGATTTTATGGTTGACTGTCATTCATTGCTAAGGCGTGACACTTATTTTAAGGCTGTGGCAATTACTCTACCCAAGAGGGATTCACTATATAAAGCTAATTTGCTCTCGTATACCTTTATAAACAAACATAGATCAGGTGTTGTCGCTTCCCTTGACTTGTTTCCACTTTCCTAAGTTAAATTCAGTTGCATTTAAATCAACTGAGCTTAAAAAGTATCTTCTTGATCCAGATACTTATAATGTGACGGACCCGGATGGCTCAGCCTTCGACATTGTTAATTATAAGGTTCTAATTTATAAACTGCAACTTTCTGGTATTGGTGGAAGTCTTTTTAATATTTTTAAGAATTTTTTGACAAATAGATCTCAGCGTGTTTCTGTTGATGGGATCTATTTTGCTTCTGTGCCTGTGGTCTCAGGCATTCCACAAGGGAGCGTTCTTGGTCCCTTATTTTTTATAATTTTCACCTCTGACTTGGGCATTAACCTTGAAAATAAACTGATATCGTATGCCGATGACACAACTTTGTACTCAATTCGGTCTCCATGTAACAGAGGAGAAGTTGCAGCATCTCTAAATAAAGATTTAGTCAATATTGCCTCTTGGTGTCAACTTTAGGGCATGAAGCTTAATTCTAATCAGACGCATTCTATTGCCATTAGTAGATCCCGTATACTAGATCCAGCTCATCCCAGTTTGTACATATCAGGTGGCTTACTTAAGTGTTACATAACTTTTGCTTGTGACTCTACAGTTATTTAGTCTTTTTATGCCTTAATTCTGCCTCATTTTGAGTATTGTGGTCCTGTTTGGAGGTCTACTGCTAATTGCCATCTCATGTCATTGGACAGAGCGTTGAACTCAATTAAGTTTATATCACTAGCTCTGTCCCGTGATTTGGATCTTCGGCGTCTGGTTGATGCCCTTAGCATTTTTTTCAAGGTATTTAATAGTATTCAGCATCCGTTGCACGGTGCTTTGCCTGATTCTTTTAATTCAGTTCGTGTGACAAAGTTTGCTCTTAATCTTAATGACTTGGCTATGAATTTTATGAATGCTAGTACGACACAGTTTTCACGGTGTTTTATACCCTCGTTAATTAAAACGTGGAATGCTTTACTCAACGAGATTGTACACTTAAGGGATAATTCTTCATTTAAGTCCCGTGTGAATGCATTTTTGAAACAGTAGCTTTTTCTCATCTTCTAATATTTCTTATTCATCTGGGTTTACTGTTAGCCCTTCACTTTCTTCATAGCTGCCTTTGTCTCTTTTCAGTACCATTTTGGTATTTTGTGTGGAATCAATTTAGCAGTTGTTTTTGAACCCTGGAAAGAGGCTTTAGTAGCTCTCAGAATAATAATAATAATAATAATAATAATAATAATAATAATAATAATAATACAGAGACCCTTCTCTAATAATGGAGCTAAAATCATTATTATTCAGACCATGCCATGAAAACAATGAGTAACAAAGTGACTACCCTACTACATACCTGACTAACTCGATGGCGTCCAATTGAAATGGGGTGAATATCTCGTCTACAGATTTGACAGAAAGGATTAGGGAGACAGTTAAAATACAATTTGAAATTCGAAAGGGCATTATCACTCGTTGTGCTGATTGACACGGTTCCGTTTCACGAATAAGATTATGAGAAAAATTAACCGCATCTCGCGACGGCAGGGTAGGTGAAAAATAACTAAATAATTACTTTTTGGACGCTTACACATTGATAATAAAAAATGTTACGATTAGGTACGATTGGCAAAAAAGAGGGTTAAGAAGTTTTAAAACTCCTTAAATTTTAATTAAACATTCACCGTTAAAAAACTACTCGCGCTTCAGGTGAATGCTGGCAACCCTCTTTAGTGACACTGAGAAGAGATGTTATCATCGCCTCGCTATCCTTTCAACTCACTCGCTCGCTCCACGTCAGGTGTAAGCCTCACCTTCAACCTCCATGCTCTTCATTAATGCGAGCAGCAGCCACTTGGCTTGATCAATCAAAAAGAACTCCTACACTCTCTTCAAGCCTCCACCAAGCAACCTCATCTCTTAACAAGATTCTCCACGCACTCATCATGGCTCAACAACAAAACAGCCAGCAAACCTCAATCACGTGCACGGCTAAATGTTTAGCGATTCCAGTTACTCAAAATTTGCCATTTAGGCCGAAACACTGGCTCTGTCTTTGCGAACTAGCATTTGAGGCACAAAATGTCTCGTTTCAAAAAAACTAATTCCGACTATTTATTCAAGTTGCCAGCAAAGCAGAGGACCTACGAGTCTCTCAAGGTCATCGTTTTTCGGCAACACGAGCACTCGGTTCAAGTAACAATGCCAGAACTTAACCAGTAACATCACTCTGGTGAGGCAGAATCCCACAACTCTTCTTCGGTAGCTCCAAGACATCGCGGGTGCCTACTTTTGGGCGGCACATCTGAGACCAGCCTTACTCAGTCGTGTCCACATTACTTAACATACATTCTAGAGCTAGTGGGGGTATTTCACAACGACAGATTGAGAGAGACTGCTGATCGCGTCTTGGCTCGTGGTCTGTTAGGTGATCAGGAGCTAGTCACCACAGCTGCCTACAATGGTTCGCCTACCGATATTGGCGCAGCTCTCCCGTCGCCCAGGCATGCCCATTGCTACAAACAGAGATTGCCAAACTCATCGAGGCGCTCCAGAATCTGTCCAAAAGAGCTGCGGCGGGAAGGCTGGTTCCGAGGTAAGGATCCTGGTTTCCGCTCACGATCTCTCTTCTCGGATCGGTCTAGCCCATTCCCGTAAGGACTAGACAGTAAGCCATCTAGCTGGTTTTGGTATCACTAGAACTTAAAAGGTGAGGCCCATCAATATCAGTCACCCTGTGGCTTCCGTATGGAGGGAAGCCAACGCCTATATTCTGTTTCTCAAAGGAGGACCCTACGTCCATCATCACCCCTTCGTAGCCGGAAGACAAGCAAGAGTATTTTGCTAAAGTCTCAAACCCTTTAGCAGTTTCCAGTCTTACCGCTGCCTCATCCGGACAACACACAGAAATTTTCAGACCCTAACTTCCTCACTAAGCATTCGGCAAATACATGGGAAATGATAACTGTAGTTCACGTTGAAATACAAGACGTAACCTCACCCCGAATAGTTCTTAGTCTCCTCGCCACACCCGGCCTTCGACGCCCTCCGCTGCACCACCATCTCCATCTCAAAAACACTTTCCCCCGTGAGACGCTATCAGCTTGCCCACTCACCGTGGGGGCGATGCTGGGCTCAAATCCCTGCCTCTTTACCAAGGATTCAGATATAGGACTCAACTTCCTCGATGAAAATGGCTCTACTGTCTCCATTTTCCGGCTTCGCTACACAACAGCCGCCGACCTCCGATGTTCTCCTCACTCCAAAATATCTCATGTCAACCTATTTGGTTCTATTATAAGAAGCTTCTTTCGATTTCCATCTTTCTCGGACGGTCTCTCCCGTGGCTTTTCCTACTTGCTAACGTCGGTGACCCCATCTTGGGGGCCACTTCCTGCAACATTTTTCGCTTACCCTTGATTTAAACAATCGTGCTCCTCTCACGGATCAAATGTCCGGGGGGCGGGGCTGGGGGAGTAATAATAGCACTTCTCCCTCTTGCGCCCAGCGGTTCACTCTTAACGTGCCTGTTATAAGACTTGACTTGACAAGTTTTACGGGTCTTCTTTCAGCCGTGCATCCTACAATATTGCGCTCAATACACTGCATTGCTCGCCTCCTTTCCATACCTAACCTCACTCCGATTTTGTAGACAAACAGCGAGGCACTTGACTCAACACTACTTACACATAACAGGTGCGCCTCTGTTCCCACGCCCACGCCACTTGCCTCCGGTCAAATTTAAATCTGCGAGGGAGTCCTCTAGAATAGAGGAAGAAAGCATAATTCACAAATCTCGATCTATATTGGCATCTCCATTACATCTAGTTTGTAAGAAAGATGCGTCCTATAGGCCAGTGTGTGACTCCTGTGCCTTAAACACTCACTAATACAGATAGCTATTCAATTCCATTCGTATTGGATGTTGCGGCTCAAATCACAGGTGTGAAAGTATTTTCCAAACTCGATCTGGTAAAATTCTTCCATTAAATACAGATCAAGGGTAGATTGTTGAGAAAACGTGTGTAACTACGCTGTTTGGTGAGTATGCTATTCAGTACACGCCACTCAGTTTGAGGTTGTCATCACAAACGCTTATGTATTTTTTAATGAAGTACTGGGAGATCTTCCATTCGTTTTTGCCTTTAAAGACAACATATTGTTCCTCTCTCCAGACTACAAAATTCACTGCGTGCACTTAAAGCACGTATTCGATCGCATACTGGCCTATGATTTAAAACTGGTACCACCAATTAGGTTAAGACCCGCTTGAATTTCTTGGATACCTCCTATTCAACAAGGAAATCTCATCTCTGCCTGCCAATGGAGCCATACGATATTTCTATGCACCCAACATATATAAATCTCTAAGAGAATTCCTAGGCCTATTCAACTTTTACAGGAATCATGTAAAAAATGCGGCCTCCATCTTAGCTACACTAAATGACCTCCAGAAGAATTCACACGAACGCAGAAATCCTTGTTAAACTGATCGAAAATGCTGCTAGTGCCCTTGAGGAGGTCAAACTTGCTGTCTCTGCAGCCATCATATTAAGGCATCCATTGCAGTACGCCATATTTCGAATTTTGGCTGATGCAACTGCGATGTGTGTAGAGGGCACATTAGAACAACATCGGAAAGGAAAGTAGGCTCCGTCAGCCTTTTTTTTAAAAGTCTTCTCCAGGTCAGAAACAAGATATCTATCTTTGAAAGAGAACTTGAGGATTTTTCCTCTGTAAAAAAATTAATTTCCACGATACAAGGTTACAAAGTAATCTTTTTTACTGTAAACGATGCTCCCGCTTTTATATTTACTTCTCTAAATAACAACATCAGAAAGAAAAGTGTGCTCCGTCAGCCTCTTTGGTGACTCACCCGCTGGATATCATCTCACAATTTTTGGCCTACCTTCATTGGTCACGCGCTAAGCATCTCACCTCAGCTATCGACCACAGCTTTCCCTCTCGTGGTCAGAATGACGATTCTCATATGGCCCTGTTCCACGCAGCCATCTCATACAATCTCCTCTCGTGTCTGCCACTACAATTTTCCCACATTTTTTCAAACAGTCGATTGTGCCCTGCTAGCTGCAGACCAACTTAGCTGCCCTATTATTAATCACTTGTCGAGTAAACATTTAAATAAAAAATATTTGACCTCTTTCATTACTTGGCTCAATATAGTGTTAAAGGCACACTCTCTAATTTCCAAGCCCTTTGTGTGCCCTCAAATTCGCAAATATGTAAAAACTCTTATTTGTATTTTCGTTCCCTGTCAGCAAACGCGCACGAACAAATTAACCAAACCTCGCTTAAGGCAATTTTCGCTGCCAGACTCGAGGCTAAGAGTGGTTTATGTAGACCTCACTGAGCCCTACGGGCAAACCAATGGATTTAACTACTTATTATCTCTCATGGATAGCTATACCAAATGGGTGGAAGTTTTATCATTGTGCGATGAGATGTGCACATTAAAAATGATCTCTAAACTTGCACCCATGTGTTCGTTAAAAATTAATGGTGTTCCATAAAGAATACCGAATTTAAAAGGTGAATAATTAAAAAGAATTTTTACAAATATTGTTATATTTCACAAGTTTCTAACGAGATATGTCTCCCGTTTTGGTATTGAGCACAATGTCTGCCATATGTCCACCTGCACTGAGTCTGCATACATTTATGCACTCCTCGAACTTTTAGAAAACTCTCTCACAGATGTGTGGTTCGATGCCTCCAAGCACATGCTTGATTTCAGCCTTGAGTTCAGGAATTATGGCTTGTTATCGTATACCTGTGACTTTACATACCCCAATAAGAAGAAATCATAATGGGTAAGATCGCAAGACTTTGATGGCGATTTTTGGTAACAATTCAAGGATAAATCTCATTCCGTAAATTTTTCGTGGACTAATGCAAGCGTTTAGCGCAAAATGTGGCAGTTCGCTTCATCCTACTGAAGCCAGAGGTTGTCAATATCCGTATCTTTCAAGTCAGGCCATAACTCAGTGGATATCGTGTCTCGGTAACGTTCTCAATTAATTGTAACTGCATTCCCCTCATCATCTTCAAAGAAGAACGGTCCAAGCACTCCACCTGTCTTAAAACTACACCACACAGTCGCTTTCAGTGGATGCATTTCACACTCTTGCATTACTCGAGGATTTTCATTTCTTTAAATCAGGCAGTTCTGTTTATTGACAAATTCACTCAAGTGGAAGTGGGCCTTGTCACTGATGATGATTTTCTCTGCAAAATTTTCATCGACTGCAAGTCTCCACAACCCAGTCAGCAAATTGCTTCCGCCTCCCGTTGTCAAGTGGCTCAAGATGCTGCATAAGTTGAATTTTGTACGAGAATTAACACCTTAACGTATTGGGAAGTGACATATGTCAGGGAAGCTGTTTATGCCTCACGTCATTCGACACTTGCTCGGGGAATCGATAAAAATATAAGGGTTTTCTAATTTTCATTTTAGTTAGATCTAACTCCAAGCTTAGCTGGGTGTCCTGGCTCATTCAGCGACCGCTGGTAACCCTATGATGACAACACATGGCAACCTCCCATCGGCCCTTTTTAGTGGCACTGAGAAGAGACGCGAATCGTATTTTGTTGTCAACGCTTCACGATTCGCTCAAATTACTTGCTCGCTCCAGCCATGTGCAAGTCTTACTGTCAAACTCTTAGCTACACATTCCTGAGAGCTGGAACTATTTTGCTTAAGCAATTAAGAAGAATTCCTACCTGACCGTGTAAATAAAGATAATATATAATTGCAGCGTGTTTACATAAGCAACTCCACTAAAAAATGAAAAAATAGGGATTTTGTTTATATAAATAAATTAAAACGGTAAGTTGGGGATGAGCCCCCCCCCCGGGTGGCCACATGCAAATTGTTTGCTTGTTAGCAGCAGCTTCCAGCCAGCTTTGCTATTCCTGTGCATCAGTGAAAGACAATTATATTTGTGAAATCACAGTGAAATAAAACACTTTATAGCCAATGCAACCTATAAACATGTGAAGTTTGTATGGTAAATAAGTTAATTTTTAAATGTGGAAAATGATAAATAGGGTCTTGAACAATAATGCTCGACCTGAACATCCCACCCATAAGACGTACTCAATTAACCGTTTAGTATACGCAGTATCATAGAACCTTATGATGTGGGTAAATTGTAAAGGTTAAAGTATTTACATAAACCTGCTCAAAGGTTGAAGTATTTACTTAAACCTGCTCAAAGATGAAAGGTTATTGAATAGCAAATCAAGTTCGAATTAGAAGGTGGATAACCAAAGCAGTAAATTTCGTAAGTACTCGAATCCTGTGCAAAACCCGCAACAAGGGTAAGCACGGTTCTGCTTCTAAAGGCCGGACCTCAGCTGGTTTGTCAAAATGGTTTTGTTTCGACTGCTAAGTTCTTTACTATAAAATAAATATGCTCATAAACTCAGCAACAAATACCAGGGTATGTACTCGTTGCAGTTGGGAAAGTTCTTTACCAGTGTAAAAATAGTCTCGATGATCTTCCATTCACTCGTTGGATGTTTAAACCATGTTAAAATCAGCCATACTGGTTTTCACGGCGGAAAGTAGAGCGGATAAGAGCGAGTACAAAAACGACGATTGTTTCAGGATTATTTTTATATATGGACGAACTCCGGATTGGCTGGAGAGTAACTCCCATGAGCAGACGTTCCACCTCCAAGCAAAATTCATCACATGTCTTTTGCTTCGTTTACCTTACCCAGTTGATAAGTCATTCATTAATTTTTCTGCAATCATCAGGGAAAATTTTGAGGTCTTCGTTTAACCTTTTTTTCAAAAGAACATCTCCGATTTTTAATTAAGTTTTTTTGATTGCAACACAACGTCCATCACGAACTAGAAACTGGAAAAAAAGTTTTTATAATATGGGATCCTGGAACTGATGCTTTTGATTGATTAGAAGGCAGAACATTTAAAAGCTCCCTGCAACGATGCTTTCCAACTGCCTTGGTCAAACTAGTTGTGATTTCTGCCTTTCTCGGGTCAAAAAGCATTAGAAGATGTACATAAAACTAGGAAAGTAATAAAATTTTGATTTTTAAAAGGGGTTGAATTATACACGTTAAAAAATCAGATGTTTGTTTCCATATGTTTCTGTATATTTTCCCATGCTTTTGGACGTAGAAAGCCAGCAATCACAACTATTTTAACCTAGATGTTTGGAAACATTGGCGCAAGGAGCTTTTTAATTTTCTGTCTTGAAATCGGCAAAAGCATCAGTTCCGCGATCCCTTGAATCTTCTTTTGTACTATAACCTTTGATCTAAACAGGGTATAGCAACACAATATGCATCAAATTAAACTGTCTCTTGAATCATGTTTGCACTATAACTTTTGATATAAACAAGATAGAACAACAAATCAGGTATCAAAAGAAAAATAAAAAATATTAAATAATAATAATTAATAATAATAAATAGATAATAATAATTTTCTATAATTTTTCACGAAATATCAGAAATTACATCTGAATCTAGAAAAACATCTACAAGATATAACTTCCCTATGTCAATAAACGAGGGCGCAGAGTTGATATCTCAGAACCTCCACGTACTGTACACAGGCAGATGACAACTGGCACATCTACCAGATCCGTCACTGAAACTTTCTTGGTTGAATACCCTTCAGTTTTTATCAGCTACCCACCAACAGACCAGCATTCCAGTCTTTCCTTAATCATAAGAATTTACCTGTAAATGTAGGGATGCCTAATGTTTAATACCTTGCATATGATACAGTTAAATCAATCATTCCATTGTGCCAGATGGCTAGGATCAAGACAATGGTCAAGTACAACGGAATGAAGCTATTCATGAAACTACATGAGAAACAGCGCCTTCTAGTGAAAAGCAGAGAAAGAGAAAGTAACCTTAGACGAAATAGAGGAGCATTTGTGCTGAAATTACATAGCTTACTCGATATAGGAGCTCCATATGCAATCCATAAAATATAGAACAACAGACCTCTATACAGAAAGAAAAAATATAAGGATATCAGGTTTTACGAAGTTTAAAAGACTGATAAAAAGGTCATCTATCTGGTAATTGCAATTTTTTTCTACAAGATCCCTTCAGAAAGCAGCGAAGAGTAAAATACTGCAGCATAGACAATAAATAATTACCTCGAACATTATAAAAATATTTTAGTTTTACTCCTTTGAGATATTAGCATCAAATTAACAATTACCCTCTAACATGTTGTAGTATTTTAAAATGTAATGGCATCTGTACTTTCAGCTGATCGTCTTGGTTTATCAGCCAATCGAGATATTGCCATTGTTTCTGTCACCTTCAAAGCAGAAAAGGCTGATCTGGATAACTTCTTCATCTCAACTTCAACATGTTAAAACAGAATGCTGTCCAGATATAATTTTAGCCAGGGACACTTTTTCAAGTTTTGTGACCCTCCCACTGTACGCTATCTTACTCGGATGGAAAAATTGGTCAAATAAGTCTTAGGCAGAGAACTTGGAACTACCTCAGAGATTTTAGCTATTCTACAGTCTGTTATACCTCCTTATACAAGAATACAGTATCCCTTCAACAAGCACCGGATAATGAAATACTACAGCATTGCCAAGAACAAGTTAAAACTAATTACTTTGAACACTACAAAGATATTAGGAATACTTGTCTTCGACAATTCTTCCGGTATAGCTCAAGCTGAGGCCTCAATGGTTTACTATAAACTTGGAGCCTTACGGATAATGTTCCGTCCCTTATATTTTACACTACATTCAGTAAGATTGGAGTTCACAGAAGAACTGCCAAACTGCTGGATAAAATCTGAACAAAACTGCGTTTTATTTTGTCCACAGTCATCACATCCTAGAAATGTTATTGAGAGCCGTTTGGGAGATGTTGGGGGAAGGGGAAGATAACTCTGATTGACTTGCCTGACGAAAGTTCAGAGATGCTGAAGGAAAAGAAGAACAGGGAAGAAATACTCTAAGACATTCTAACAGCAGAAAGATTTCTGAGAGCCGACCATGGGATAATGTCATTTTATTTGGAGGAATGCCTCCTCGAGATTATTCACTGGAGTCAACAAGGCGTCATTTATCAGCCCAGTTAGATGGCAAGAACCCATTTGTCCATGAAAATGCTGACATTTGCAGATCACCTTGAGTAGAACGATGACACTGTTTTAGACCTCGAAAGCTTCAATCCCTTTCTTGCCTGGTTCTATCCTACAGTATGGATAGTGTTAATGTCGGATGCAGATTTTCCCGTAAATAACTTAAGTCTAATCCAGGACATATTGGAGTACAAGAAAACTGACCCAAGAATTGCTATTGCAGTACTTAATAAGATGGCAAACCACAAATTGTACATGGCGCAAAAAGTCGTGCCATTTTTCCTGTTCAGCATTTAATTTACTGCCACATTGAAGCACGACATTGCTGTCAATTTACATGATATTTGGGTGACAGCTTCAACACAGCAAAGCCTCTATTCCAGACAGTTACAACTAAGACCACCCAGGATGATATCATTGGTCCAGAATCCCATTTCTTGATACATGAACTGCAAAGGGGATCCGAGAGGCTTGTGGAACCTGGTACTTCTTGGCTACCTAATGAGGAATACAGAAAAACCGTAAACTATGTTAAGAGTTTAAAAGAGATGAATGACAATGCTGAACGTGGTGTTAAGATGATGAGTGAATTTAAAAATGTCATCACAACAGAGAACAAGCAAAGAGACTATCTCCTTCAAGCTGTAGAGTTCGTTTGACAGTTTCAAGAAACAAACTCTCAACAAATGCTGTGTAACTGTCATTATGAAATTAATCATCATGTAATGCTTTCACTTCTTGATCGATTAGATTTGGGACAAAATGTTAATCTCAAATTAGTAACATAAATAAGGCGCCTTGTCTCCTTGAGTGTGATAAAACGAATTTCGTGATATTTCTAAAATCTTTATATTTACAAATGGGCCATTGTATGATTTATAAAGGGGTTAAAACAATCGAATTTTATTCCTATTGTGTTGATCTCTAGTGTTGAGATACACGGTTTTAGTGGAAAACAGGATTCAAGGGACCCCTGAACTTGTGCTTTTGGCTAATTTCAAGACATACAATTTAAAGCTCCATGCGGCAATTATTTCCATCATCATGAGTCAAAATAGTTGTGATGTAGGGCTTTTTAGGTCATATAATATTGGAAAATGTACAGAAACGTATGAAAAGAATTTTTTGGAAGAGCTCTAAGGCATATATATACTTTCCTTATATTCAGATTAATTTAAAAAATATCCACATTTAGATAAGATTATTAATGCAGTTGAAGAACACTGCCGTTTTTTGGACAACGATGACTTTATTTCAGCTCAAAAAGACATCTGAACTAATCCTGGAAGCAGAGAATTAAAACTCTAACCTTTGGAGATAATAGGCAGTCAACTTTCCTAGAATCACCAAATGGATTTCTTTTGAACGGTAAGACTGGTATCGTTTCAGATAATATTGATCATTTGCCGCATCACACCAATAATAGTTGCATAGTACGACAATCTTCAAATTATGGACGCTTAAATAGGTCGAGTGAAGTCTTCATACGCACTCACAATACCACATGTACGTCCACGTATTGTAAATCCAGCCACACTATCACTTTTGTAAATCATATTTTGGTCAACGATAACCCTGTGGTGGATGAACTAGTTTAAAAGTCCGCTAGAGAAATGGATGCACCCTGTCACCTGATTTTTAACTACCACACATGTGTCAAGAATGTTCTGATTAAATTTACTTTCGACAACTGTTATCAATATACCGATGGCCATTTAGTGATCCGTTTCTTGTGGACTAATAAAGTTCCTAAATTAAGAACATTCGAGAAATGTGTACTCTATAAACATAAAAAAAAAACAATTAAGTTTACAGAAAGACTTTTAATGACTGATGATACTATAAAGCGACAGAAGACTGATGTAATTATTAAACAAATGCATAACTTAAATTCGGACATGGCTCTAAATTAATTTGGCCGTTTTTTTCGTGCAAAATTCGCTGTGAATACAATTAAAGATGAAAAGATCAAAATTCTTATATTCTTATGGAATATTGCAAAGAAAAAACGGCCAAATTAATTTAGTTCCATGTCCGACTTTAAACAAAACCTTGTGGCGTCATGTTTATTGCGTTTAGATAACAACATCCAATTTTTTTTTAATGTTAAAACAAAGAGAACTAGAGTCATTAACGGCGAATTTTCTTTGGATTAAGAACGTTAAAGGTCACGACATCATTATTATAGGTAAGCAAATGAAGAGAGTAGCTGTCAGTGTTTGTGTCGCCCTCCTTTCCTTTTAACCTCTGCCTTGTTTAAATTCTTAATTTATGATGTGAAAGATGATTTGAAGAAAATTACAGCTATAAAAAAATTGGCATATATTTTACTGTACTTATACAATGGTAATTACTGGAAAAGGCCTAGAAAAAATAGAATAAGGTTTCAGCGTATTTAAAGAAATAGTTGCAAAGTATCAGTCCGACGTACAGTGAGCTGTTACGAACGTAAACATATTACCCTAAAACCTCTTACGAAAAACAAAGAAGTGCCTCCAGAAGTAAAACTTGTGGGATTTATCGGACTTAAGTGGACCATCAAGAAAGACGCGCTTTATATTCCTCTCCTACATATTCATTGTGCCAGCTGTAAACGATATTACAGGCTGTTGCTAGGAATTTCAACCTTTTAATCTTAAATTAATGCTCCTTTTGTGAATAGAACGCACTTGTTTTTGGACTCTCTATGTACAATTCCCAAACGAAGTTAATTGGGACAAAAATTGGAAACTGAACAATTAAAAGAGTGGGCCAACATAGCATTGCATGGCAGTGCTTGCCCTGATCTGACCATACAGTAAAACAGGATCATATAGTTAATTGCCAAAAATAAGATCATAAATGAGACGAAAGAAGTAGACAATCTCTTTAATGAGATCGACATTTGCGTCGAAAATATTATAGACCTTTATCGAGATTTGACGAATCTAAATCTCATAGTTCCAGTGAATATTAAAGAGATTTGTATTTTCCCCGACAGGGCAGTAACACTTAATTGGATCAATTCCTATTTATTTAAACTAGATACACAAATTAAAGGATAAATTTCGTAAACAAAAGTAGGTGAACATTGAAAAAACACGCCACACTCGCCGTATAGCCTTTTCATTTATCTTGTCCCATTGTCTGTGAATAACACTGAGGAAAATATATATATATTTTTTTGGCACAAAGCAAAAAATCATTTGATTCTATAGGTTGTGTAGACAGGGTAAGTAATATCTTAGAGAGTGGCCTGATTATCAAAAGTTATTGGTCACCGAGTTTTGGTACCACTCTTGAGGTAGCCAAATGGGTTTCTAGATTCGGCTTGGCGGCTACCGGTTTGTTTTTGCAGGGAATGCCTGGTCTTCACAAGGCACTGGCTCCAATAGAGTAAAAATCTCTCTTCTTGCTTGCTTTTAGGCTGGGGTATAGTTGATCAGCGATTTCCTAAAAAGTAAAAGGAATCTTGGAGCTGGATTCAATATTCTTTATTCGGTGGGAACTTGGAAAGTCTTCAGATGTCTTTGCTTAATCAAAGAAATCATCCTTAAGCACCTGCCAGATCCCTTTTTACATAAACGGCCTACATACATACGGCATTTTAACTTACACAAATATAATTAATTTTTACAAATTTAATAGGTCCCATGATATTAAATTTATTCTCTCTACTTACATTAACTCATTTTACAAATTCTTACACTAATATAAAGTCCCACAATTGCTATCCAATACCATACAAGCTACTAATAGGACAATTTCCTATAGTATTGTGACGAAAGGGTAACTTACTCTTTAGGGCCTTCAAGTAAACAAACCGAGCTCATATCAGACGCCTCAATATATTTAATATGAATTCATCATAATAATAGATTTTCTCACTTTACTTAATTTAATTAATTTATAATCTTTTATATATTTATATAATCTTACAATTGTTGGATTATTAATCATAAGCAATTAAATAAGATTTTGTACATTCCTTTAACATATAGCTTAGATAAAGGTAGGCTAAATATAGAGCGTATTTGGAGTTTGGATGAAAGGAATGCAATACAAAATACTACAACTACGTATGAACGACTAAATTGAAAGACTAATCTGTAACTACGTTGCGGATTGACGTGAATTCATCGAGATAGGAAACCATCGAGGAAAAGAATTTAAGATAGAAGCACGTTAACCGCAGGGAGGGTGCCTGAGTCAATCACTATACTCAGTGTATACCTCAGACATCCCACCACCATTTACGTATGGATGTCTCAACATACAATTCGCAGGCGACGTCACACAAATCGTAGTTTGCCCGTACACGAACCCCGAAAGGCCGGCAAGATTAACAGCAGAAAGAATAAGGAGAATTAATGATTACGAACGAGGATGGAAAATAAGCACTAATAGATACAAGGTCAAAATAGTGCCAATTTACAAGGAGAAACTCAGAGACATACTCGTCGAAGGAGAGATATACGACTACAACAATGAAGTTAAAGTACTAGGACTAACGTTTACCAGGACATGATGCTCCAAGCACATTAAAGAACGAGTTGAAAAAGGAAGAATGGGAATGAGTCTACTATACTGGCTCAAGTCCCTTAACCGAAGAAACAAGAAGAAAATACACCAAGCGATCATATAATCACCAATGGTGTATCCAGTGATCCCTATGTACATCATTTCAAGGAGTAGAATTATTGAACTGCAGCGTATTCAAAACAAGGCAGTATCAGTAATCACCGACACGAAAAGAAGACACAGAAGAATATTAAGACCTACATAGAGAAGTGAAGATGAAACTACTAAACAAAATACTAGAGGAAAGAGCAAAGAAACTGACTCGGTAAACACAACAGGAAATGGGAGAGGAGATCACAAATTTGATCATCCAAAGAGAAGATGGGGGAGCACGTAACTTCTTCCCAACTTATAGAATGAGGTTTTACCAAGAAGAGGCTGAAATTTTCATAGGCTAACTTTGAAAGTTAAAGAGAGCGTAAGTAACAAATCGATTAATTTACAAGACTTAGAAAATTTTTAAAGTAAAACAAGGGAAAATAACAAGGAGAAAAGCTTTCACCAGTAGTAGAAACATAAATAGCAAAAACGGTTTGAACACCTAATAAAAAGCAATAACAAAACAGATCACAAAATAATAAAGTACGATTAGCCTGAAGCTCAAGAAAATACTAAATTAATATACCGTATTTCAAAACTAAGACATTCTAAAATGAAAGAGATTAGCATGACTTCCATGCACCCTACTACTTCCTTATAGTTCTCCCTACACTTTTCTTCTATCTTTCACGCCTAAAGGGATTAACAAGGTGTACGTGGCAAAGGGGCACTATAGGAAGATTGAATAGTAAAAAGATATAATACACATCGTGGTTCGGAACTTACGTAAAGCTGTAGGTCCATCGACCGACTAAGTCACCTATCAAGTCTACTGCGTTATTTCAAACTTTGCTATCTCTATACTCTACTCTTCCTCTCCCTCTCTTTCTCCTGGTCTCCCTCTCTCTCCTCCGGTTGTCATCAAAGGAGTTTGGTGCGGCGAGTGGAGGTCTGGGGGGCCGGGTTCCCTTCCCTCCACCTCCGGTCATCTCAGGAAGACCGGAGTGGGGTGGGGGAGACTGGCAATCTTTCTCTATCTCACCTCCCACACCTTTTCCCTTAAATTCAGGAAGCGACGTTCATTGAAATTCAGGAAGCGATGATTTTAGTGTCTCTCAAAATTGTACACGAGTTCTCCCAAATTCTTTTAGCTATCTGTGCTGTAGACTTTTATTCGTTGTTTTAGACCTTGTAGTTCGATATACTACTTAGCTTGCATATTTGTCCGCTTGCCCAGATCCCACAGTTTAGGAACTACAAAAATCTGTTTTTTGACCAAACGTCCTTTCAGACCTTCAAAAGGGAGAAATAATAATACCTTAGGGGACCAGTGCTTTCCTCAGAGTACTCATTTAGATTCCCTTCCGTCAAATGTTTATGGTTCAAAGTGTGAACCCATTCTAAGATTTCATAATTCTTCAGAGTGCTTATCTTTTGAGGTATCTTTGATTCTTTTATTCATTTTTACAATGTGAGCACTACAATTCTAATAGAACTTTTCACGCTGAATTAAAATATTTAGGTAGATTTTCTCCATCACCCACCATTTATTTGTGATACGTAGGTGAACATTTACAGAAATGCAAGAAGTTACATACATGCAGGGCACTATTCAGCTAACCTAAAATGCGGTAGTTATTGTTTTCCTTTTTTGTTTGGCATCTGAAACATTACTCTCTAGAGTCCAACAATAATCTAACAGCATTCTTGTAGTCCACCTTTGCTGTCCATGCTCTCCATGACTGAAATTTGCTGGTAGATACGTTCGTCGAGATTTTCCGGAAAAAATTCCAGGTGTGAATACAAAAAATAAATGTTTAGGGAAATTTTACACACCATATGTTTTTATGACTGTAATAATTCACTCACAATTTCACGTTAGTTTGGTGATTTTCAATTTCCTAAAACATTTTGAACAACACTTTTAAATGACCTCCATGCTTACTTTTCGAGTTGGCTTAACAGTTCTTTGAATTGTCTATCTTTTATCAAATTTCTTATTTGGGGACCCACAAAAGTTCCTTCATTGATCTTAGCGTCACTAAGACGATTAAATTTTTCTTTCAAATAATGAAATCTAGCACTATTTTTTGTCCAAAGATTAAAAAAGTTTTTGAAAAGTTCTAATTTTATATGGAGTAGAGGTAAAATAATCATCTCGAGTTAACTAGTTTAGGATGTACAACATTTTTCTGCCTCACGCTTTGGCCATTCTTTCCTGATTGTCGTAAGTTGATGTTTGATCTCAACCTTTTTCAAAATTCATCAGCCCCAGAGAAGGAAGCCTATAAATGGATTAGTCCGCTATGAGCGTGGGCGAAATTATAAATACAGATCAGAGTGCAATTAAGTTTCAGAGTGCAGCTTTGGTTGGCCACTGTTTAGCTATCTTGGAAGGCTCTGGGGTAATAGAAACGGAGTACAAAATATACTTTACTACTATGAAAATAATAGATTTACAAAATTAAAAGGGGGTTTAAGTAAGGTATATAAACATAGGAGACGTATACGAGTCTCGGCTTCAAAGAGCGACCTGGGCGGTGACGACCACCATGCACACGAACGGACAATGACAGATGGGACGCTCAAATGACCTTGAGCTTACGCGAAGCCCAGAAGATAGAGACTTAAAAGGGGGTGGGGAGAGCTTGCAAGGAAAGTTGCGCGTTGCGGTTACCTCGAAGATTTGGTCCGAATGAGTAATCCTGCCTTCTTAGAGACGTCATAGAGTCCAAAATAATAGCCTTTTCATAAACGACTATTAAACGAGATGAACTCAGATCTTGCCTTCGGGTTTAGAATACCGAATCGAGAATTTGACGCGTCGTGTTCGGGAAACAGGTACCACCGAGTTCGGGGTTGACTCTCGCGAGTTCTAGGAGAATACAAGGAACGGAACTAACGGGCAGTGATGGGTTCGATAATGAAAAAATGTATCACGATAACCGATACATCGATAAAGATAACCTTATCGACGATAACCGATAATAGATAACTGGCGATAAATTTATCGCCCAATAAGGTAATAACCGATAAATCGATAAATCCAAAATTCCGATACTAAAGATAACGATATTGATATTTTAAATAAAAAATGGATAAATACAAATCTTCATTTTTATCTTTATCTTAGAAAACTTAGAAAAATCATAGAAAAAATGAGAAAAGTCTTAGAAAAATCTTAGAAAAACTTCAAATTAAATGTTTATCCGTCTCTTCACTAATGAAAAGTACTGTTTTAAGTAAAATAACTAAATTTGTACAGCCACAGTCTAGACCAGGTTCTGAAGCATGTTTCCCTTCGTAAACATGAGCATGTTGAAGTTTTCATCAGACAGGGAGCTCCTCTTAGCCCTCATGATGCCCTTGCCAAGGAAGAACAAGCGCTCCTCCGCGGCGCAGCTCGCCGTGTTGTACCTCAAGAAGAGGTCAATGAGGACATTCTCACTGTTGAAGGCTGGGTCTGCCAGACTGTCTGTCCCTTTGGTCTACAGCCACACATTCAAAATTTGAGCAGCCTTGGACTTGGTTGACCTGTGATGACCCCCAGTGTCATCCTCCTCATTATGAATGCTGGCGTAGTAGTCATCCGTCTCCATGTCCTCGTTGCTGCTGCTGGTGGTCTCCAGGTCAGCACGCCACAAGATCTCCTCCACCCTCCTCTCCATCAAGGAGTTGACCTCTGACCTCTTGGCCATTCCTTCCTTAAAAGCCCCCATCCACTTGAAGCGAAACTTGGGCTGGAAGGCAGTGGCCAGAAGACACTCCTTATCTTCAAAGGTGGTGGCGAATCTCCTCTCCATGGCAGCGAGAAGAGGGTTGACCAGGAGCTTGCAGAACCGGAGGTTGCCGCTGGTCATCAAGTTGACCAGCTTCTTCTTGGTCACAAAGAGGGTTGGGATCAGGCAGCCCAGGTAGCATTGCTTATCCCCCTGGATGTGGTCCAGTGCGTTGGCGACAGGTGCCATGACTTGATAATTGAAATAGACAAATAGTATTTATTATTTAATTAACTAGTTTTAAAATAGAAGCATAAGCTAGAAAGTAAAAAGCAATAAAGTATCACGATAACGTCCAACTTATATTTACTTTATTTATCTTAGCATATTCTGACATGAAGTCAATGTCTTTCTGGACAAACGTTGTCAGATTCCTCTGCTGGTTCATGCACCTGTGTAGCTGGTCTTTTTCTTCTCCTCCAGCACTTTGTTGAGGACAACCAGGCTGTCATAGAGGATGTTCCACCTTGTTTTGGTAGGAACAGTGAGCTGCCTATTTATCGCCTTGTACAATCTATCCGCAAATACTCTACTTGTTCTTAAAAAAATAGTTTTGCATTATTTCATTATTTGCATTATTGGTGAAATATTTTTTTTTTCTGTTTTTATTTAAACAATTTATGGCTTACCCTGCTTGTTCCACAGCGCCTGTGCCTTGGTAATGGCGTTCCTGTATGCCTTCTTGAAGGCTCCAGTCATGTGCCTCTCCTCTATGTCGGCGCTGGTGACCAGGTTCAGTGTGTGCGCCGTACACTTGTGCTGCCTGAGAGCTTGATGATGCCGTCCTCGCTGCCCTTTTCCATGTCATCAAACGCGATGAACTGAAAAAAATCCATATTTAACTTATCTAATATATTGTCATAAATGCATCATTTTAAAAATTTTAAACCATGCTTTGAAGTACCTTTTACATTGTACAGAGTACTATTCAGTGTATTCTACATACCCCTAGCTCTAGTCTCCCTTGAACCTCTAGAGGCTCAGCGATGAGCTCCTCTAGGTGGGCGTCAGTAGGCTCAGGAGCGCGAGCCTTCTCTTCCTCGTGGTCACCCAGATCAGAGACAAATTGGGCAAATGCCTTTTGAAAACTGGCAGCATTTTCTGTGTTTGTCCTGAAACAAATAAAACAAAAATTTTTTTTTAAATGTATTATTATTCACTAATATTTAGTTATAGATGATGATTTTATTCTATCAGCTATCGCTACCTAATTAAACTTACAATATTCAAGAATTCTGAAACAAAAAATATAATAACTTACATGGTGACCTTGTCCTCTATCCCAAACTGGCTGTGGATATTCTCCATGACCTGGGCGAGTACATCATGGGTGTGGCTCCCCATGATCCTCTCACAGGCCAGGACAACCATCTTCCTGTCCATGGTGTCTGGGTCCAGCCAATGCACAGTCATACCCAGGTACCCCTTCTTGTTAGCTGACCAGCAGTCAGCTGTAGTCCCCACCCATTTGACTTGCTCCAGTTTGCTAAAATGTAAGCATAACGGTAATTGACTTCATTAACATTATGTATTGGAGTTATTTTTCAATACAATATATAATACAATATTTATTATTGACTATATATAGCGTTATTTTATAATACAATAGTAAGAATATTTGAATACTGTTTCTTAGTTTCTTACCTAGTGAGGCTCTCCTTTATCTCCTCATAGGATTTGAGGATCCTCCTCCTCCGCATCCTCCTGGAGGGTACCTCTTTCATAGGGTTAAAAGTGTGGACCATGTCCCTGAAGCTCTGACTGTCCACAATCAGCAGCGGCAGCAAGTTTTTCACCACAAACATGACAATTGTCTTGTCGACGGTGGACTGCAGGACGGCGCTGCCCTGGGCCATGATGCCGAAGGTATAGACGATGGACATCTGCTGCTGCTTCTTGATGGTTGACCCGCCGGTGTCTGACTGACTGGAACGGTTCCTGCTGCGGTCGCCAGTCCCAACGTTGGCCTTGCAAGCTTCATCAACTTGTTTTGCCTTGTCAGGATGAATTCCTGTTAAGGTGACTCTTTAGGTTGGCCTTGGTGTCCTTGTTCACCTTCACCTCAGTGATCTTGGGGAGGCAGGACAAGCACTAGAAGATATAGCTGTCGCCAACCATCTTCTTGTACTTCACCCACTTGCTAAGGAATAATCAGGGTAACTGAGGTTCAGCCTCAGTTAGCTCAGAGTCAATAGACTCCGCTGAGTCTCTTTGGTTTGATGCAGGCACAGTCTCTTGCGACGCCATCACTAATTCAATACTATAAAATAGTAAAGCACTTCACTACTAAATTACAATACAAATATGATCAGTTTAGAATAGGGGCGTAACTTCATAAGTGTTCAAAACGTTACTAAACGGATATTAAAGAATAACACCGAATAGTACATGCATTCATATACACGTGCACAAAAAATTAGAACTGAAGAAGCACAGGAACATAGGGAAAAATCATCAAAGAACGCGTAGAACCGGTAGCACGCAGGAGCAACATCTCGTGACCTCTCGTGCGACAGATGGTGAGAGACTGAAGCTGAGCGAACGTTTTGAAAAGACGTCAAGACCGGCCTTCCCACACCCCATTTAGTATACGTTCCGTTCCCAGCTTGGACCTACCTATTTCTGCCCCCAAGGCACGCGCGGCTCGCCCCTGTGCTAGACTGGGAACCAAAAACTGAAATTATCGATTATCGCTAGTTTGGAACTAAAAGTATCGGCGATACCGATGAATCGATAACGCAGAAAAAATATCGGATAACCGATAACCCGATGTCGTTATCGCGATAACGCCCACCTATGCTAACGGGAACGGGAAGATGGCCGATACTCGCGGATATTTGGGACACAGGCGGTTACTGGCGCTTACTGCTGTCCAACTCTGGCGTTGGACGTTTTATAGGGGTAAGACAAAGGGGCCTTTCCACACACCCGAAGGGGGAGGGTTCCAGTTGTCAGACGCTTCACCGGGCGAGGTGGACTTTGCCCGATTCACGCCATCGCATGATAATCTCCGGTGGGACCCTTCGTGCTCTTAAGCACATCTCAGGCTTCCGCGAAGTCGTACCTCAAGTTCATCACGGCTTTCGTGATTTTGCGCCGCCGTTAGAGTGGATTAAAAAGGGTAGATCAGGTTGTCTTCTCTCTATCACCTTGAAAGGGGCGAACGCGTTCGTCTTTTCTTTCTCTCTCTCTCTGTGACACTGATGTAATGATTTGTCGTATCCTTGCTGTCCCATTCGCATAAAAAGCAATAATATTTCGTGTAGCCAAGCTGCAAACACATTAATAAATTTTAAATAACAACAGATTGCCGATCAGTACGTGTTGTACTGACTTTCTATAACAATATTTTCATATTGTCATATATTTCTTTCGTGTTAGTTGTATAAGTTACTCAGTCCCCACTGTTCTAGATTTATGTTCACGATGACGTGCAGCCATGACAGCACAAATATTATTACAGTACACTAAACTATTCTCTTCAAAATATAAATCTTGAAACACTTCCTGACGATTACTAAAGAATCTTTCTTTGACAAGTTCAAATCCCAAACAGGGTCGTTTAATTCGCTATGAGTTATCAGATGAGGTTCAGGGGCAGAAGATTCGGCTTCCAAAGTAGGATCACATTGCTCCTCATGTCGAACTTCAGTGGCTACTTCATATTCCGATTCATCTTCTAAAGTTAGATGAGTTGGAGGATGCGGTACATGTAAGTCATATCCATGAGGCACTGGCCCTATAGCATACGGTAAATTTGGGTACTGCACTGTGTGTTTGGACTTACTACTTATCTGAATCCTTTAAGCACTTCCTTGGCATATTTATTTCATAATGCTACACAATTGGCACAGTAATTATAAATCACAAAACATAATGAAACCAGAGTACGTGAGTATACAGTGCGTGTTCAAATAATACTGGTGTGTTAACTTACTTACTTCTTACTTGTAGTCGTTGTTTGACTGGTCCCATTCCGCTGAAGGCGCTCTATAGGACCCTCAAGTAAATTCTTATCAAGCTCATGATTTTATACTGAATATAGTTGCTTAGTGGTTAAATCATCCAAGTCATAATAGTCAGAAGACAAAAAGGTCTTCAGCTTGTTTTTGAATGTTGCGATGTTTTTAATTGTCTGATGTTAAGTGGCAGGCTGTTATAAAACATTAAAGCAGCCGATCTAAAACTTCTAAACCAGTACCTAGTAGTACTCTAGGTTGCAGCATTGTGTCACCTGTAGCAAATCGACAAGTACTGATCTCACTCTCTGATAGCGGGACAAAATGCAGAGACACTCTCAAATACGATGGACACCCAGTGAGGAGCACTTGACGGGTTAACACGAAAATTTTATATTTAATTCGAACTTTGATGGGAAGTCAGTGCAGCTCAATTGGTACTGGAGTAATTCTTCCACGAGGTGAAATTCCTTTGATTAACCTTGCCTATTTAACAAATTTTGCAATTTTCTAAGCTGAGTCTTAGGTAAATTGCAATAAATTGAATTACAATAATCAACTCAACTAATTACACAATTTATCACTAATTTTATTAGAGAACTTTTATCTATATATTTTTTAATATATGCAATATTCCTCAAATTGTAACTAACTATCTTGGCCACATTACATATTTGAGAAATTGAATGTTGGATTACAGTCTACAAGTACCCCCAAATCACAAACTTTTTCAGAAATATGTACCAAGGCCTCATTTATACTACAATTGATATTGCCTAAGTTCTTAATTTTTTCCGTACTACCCGGAATCATATACTCAGTTTTATTCTGGTTTAACTTTAATTGTTTCTAATCCAACCACTCTTGTACACTTAAAAGAATATCATTTAGTGTTGTCATAGAGTCATCCAGATTTTCTATATCAAAATAAAACTGAGTATCATCAGCGAAAAACTTTACAAGAAGACCATTTGACTCTAAGACCCTTGATAAACCTATTGTATATATACATAAAAGAACAGGGCCCAACACACTTCCCTGTGGGACACCTCTATCAAGTCTTTCAAATGATGAAAATGAATCAGCAATTTGTACATAATATTTCCTGTCTGTTAATTAATCTTTTATAAAATCCAGAGCCCCATCAATAACTCCCACAGACCTCAAGTCATAAAAAAGTAAATAATGCAGCACAGTGCCAAAAGCAGCACTCAGATCGAGTAGGACTAAGATGGCACATTTACCACCATCAATTATTCCGAATAGGTCACTGACCACTGAGCAAATCGCTGGTTCAGTAGAATAATTATGTCTGTAGGCTGACTGGCTATCCGGCAAAGCTTTAAATAGTTGTAAATGATCTTTTGATTTTTTCTCTAATTAGGCATCAGTTACATTATCCTCATCACTATGCACATTGCATATCATAAATTTAGGTTGCAATTTACCCATCAGTCTAGTAACAGCACCTTTAACTGGCTCTCGAACACGCTTAGCCAGATCATTCTTGATGTACTCAGTCTCAAAATTATCCACAACATTGCCACTAGCTGAGAATCTTGTATTGACAACTGTATTGACAACTGTATCATTCAGGATACTGCGAATTGAGTTGAACCGTCCACGTTTTTACCCCACCACTGTTAGACATTATTTAATACTTTCTTAAGTTATCCTTAAAAAATTACATGAAGTTCCGAAAAAGCAATACTTGAGAAATGTTACTTCGCGATGGAAATATTCTAATTGTATTTTTGAGTTCAGAGTAAAAAGTTACATAAGGAACACAATAAAACTGTCATGTGACCAAAACTGTTTATTAGTGGAATTGATCAAAACGAAATATTTTTCCGGGTCGAAATAAATAAGTAACAGTTCTAAACTCCTTCAAGATGTTAAAAGTGATGTCAATATTGTCGATGAACATGTTTTTATTTATATATAGGGGCGGGGCACTCATTTGACGTCTGCCTCCAAAGGCATACTCACTCATAACCAATTCTGCCTATTATTTAAGCCACATTAATAACAAACCATAATGGACGAAATAAAAAGAAAATGACGACAAAAATAAAAAGGCCAAAACCCACTAGGAAACAACACAAGTCAGGTGAGACGGAATCCAACCATATTATCTCTCTGCAGAGGAGATCCAGTTTCCATAAATATGTTTTTAAATCGATTTTTGAATAATTAGATTCCAAGTTAAAAAAAAAAAATCTCAAGAATAGCGACTCTCAAATTTCTCATGTCAAGAATAGCAGCCCCCAAATAAATATCAATATCATGTAGAAGAAAAAGTAATCATACAAGATCTTTAATATAACTAAAGTTAACGGTATACCAATTTATTAAAAAGCAAAATGAACAGCAATACCACTACCGAAATAAATGAACTTAAATTCTTTCGATCCACTTAAACTGGTGTAAATAGCCTGGAAGAGGTTCGAGTTTGCATCCTCGCTTGTTCTTAATTTTTACCTTATGTCTTCACCCCAAACGATTCAATATGTTATGTATCAACACATGCATGTGACTTAAATTAGTGGAAAGAGTGGATGACGGTTATGTGTGGTAACTTGATTATTGGCCGGATTTCTGTGGGCTCGCTATTATGGGCACCATATCTGTAAGCTGTTCCCAACTTTTATGTTAAACCTTACAATTTTGGATTTAATTTATATTAACTCCGCAAAATAATTGATCACAATTCGTGTATGTGGTTAATAATGTATGAAATCCTTAATATCTTAGCAATATCTAAAATGAAAGTGGCCAAAGCGCCCCCATTTAATATGACACGAAGCCATACTTAGATACTCTAGAAATGTAGGTATAATTACGTCATAATTGGACTTGGCGCTGTAACCACAGCTAAAGAAACGTTGTCTTTAGCTTCTTCATCACCATTATTTAGTTTAAATTCATTTAATTCTTCCCTATAATAGAAAAATGAAAAATGTTGCCCGTTGCATTGCCTGCAACGGCTTTTGAATTTAAATTGGAATGCCTCAGAGGAATGTCGGGTTTGGTCATATTTCTTGAACCCGTTAAAGACCTTTAACCGCTCTTGTTCTTCTGCTGAAAAGGGTTACACTGTAAATTAGTACATAGGAGAATCTAGAGCATCTGGACAATGAAGGGTACCAAAAAAATATATTATGGGATATATGTAAAGCATCTTGAGACGCCGTACTTTAACTGAATTAGTTGAATTAGAACTATTAAGAACAAGTTTGTTTCAGCCTTGCAAATTCGGTCGCTATAAAAAATATTTTTTCATTTGTTTTAACGTCTGATTATTACAATTTGAAGCCTGGCAAAACCGTTTGGTGGAGCAACGAATAGAGCTCTGTCTATACACAAAATTGAACAATATCATCTGTGACGATGTCAGAATTCTCGATGGATTCAAGAATGGCCTAAATTTCACTTGAATATATTATCACATCAGGAAGCAGTGCTTTAGTGCTCGCAAAATGTGAACGAGGAGTCTCTATTACATCTGTGTACACAGGGTAAAAGGTTAAAATTGTGAAAAACTCCTATACTATAATAATTCTTCATACTTAAAAGAAGAACCTTTCAAGGGAATCGCCATCCTTATAAGATGGATAGCAACGGCGTTTTAGGTATATGGAGATGGAGAAACTTTGAAGTCCGTTCTGTCTAGGCGGGACATTGTGACTAAGATTTTAAGACAATTTTTAAAAGTGCGACGCAAGTTATTTTATCTTTATACTCGAAACATTTTTATACCTCTTTACGTCTAACCTTTCTAAAAGCTTTCATCCATCTGGAAAGAGGATTGCTTGTCTTCTTTAAGCAAGTTTTGATTAATGTCCTCGTCCGTCATGCTCTCAACGAAGGTGAAAATATTATCAATAAGACTCGTTAAATCAGTTCAGGTGAAGCCTCTCTTCTAAACCAAATTCTTTAACATATATGTATTATTTTCCATTTATAAATGCTATAAAAAAGCTCAAAGGTTATGTGAAAATAGGAATCAAAAATACATTTAATTGAGCATCCTCAAAAACTCCATACGTTGGGCGCCATTTGCAGCAGAATGGGGTAAGGCCAGACCAAGCTCAGGATTTCTGCGCAAAAAAGGAGTTAAAAATAATTCAAGTTTTCTTTATTTTCAATTAAAATTTTACCGTAATTAAACTACCAGACATCAAATTGGCATCTAAATTAAATTATCAAAGTCTAGCGGGAAATGAGAGCGTAGCTACTCTGGTGGCGACTTGCAATTTGTTAGTTAGAAGACGCTTCGAGCTCGGCTAAGCTCCACTCCCTTGTCTTATCGTGTGCATCGCTGAAAGACAATTATGATTGTGAAATCACAGCGAAATAAAGCACTTTATATTCAACGCACCCCATAAACATTTTGAGTTTGTATGGTAGATAACTTAAATAATATGGAAGATAATAAATAAGGCCTTATGCAATATTGCTCGACCTAAACACTTCACTCAGAAGACGTATTTAATTAAACCTTCTAACATAGTCCTCATAGAACTGGTTATGCAGGGGTAAAATTAGACGTGGGGGGGGGAGACCTGCGATGATTAAATGAATGATATTAAAATAGGACCTTGTGTAAAATAAGTAAAGTTAGGTTACTCTTGCAAATAAAGTCACGGGAAGTGGTAAGATTAAGAAATACCGTTACGCTGTGGCATAACTGTAACTATTGAACTTTTCAGTTATACCTGCTCAAAGACGAAAGGTCATTGATAACTGGTATAATAAAAATAAAGTTTAAACTCAAAGGTGGCAAACAAAACCAGTGAATTCGGTAAGTACTTGGATCCTGTGCAAAACCAGCAACAAGGGTAAGCACAGTCCTGTGGCTAAAGGCAAGACCTCAGCTGGTTTGCCAATAATGGTTATGTTTCGACAGCTAGGCCAATTATTATCAAATAAATATGCCACTGTCCTCGCCAAAAGTACCAGGGTCTATCCTAGTTGAAGTTCTTTGCCGGTGTCGATTAGTTTCGATGATCTTCCGTTCCCTCACTGAATGTTCAAGCCATGGGAAGACCAAGCCTATCTCCATACTGGTTGTCACGTTGAAACGTAGAGGGATTAAAAAAAGGCTACGTAATGAAATGAAAGTGAGAGTGGGATAAAAAGCTATAGATCGCCGAGCCATCTCCCCCACCCCTACCCTGCTCCTCATCCGAGGAGCCACGGTAAGGAAGGGGGGCGGTAGGCGTTACTCTCCATTTGTCCTCCCAAACTCCTCTCCTGACAGAGATTTGGGATGTTCCGAGGGAAAGAGTTTTTCAGGGTGTGTGTGTGGGGAGGGGGGATAAAAAAGCAAGGATGGAAAGTTGGAAGTCAACTAGAAGACATGACAGTTGGTCTATATTATCGATGACCAAGAGCTTAACGTGGGATCCGAACCCGTTGTTTTCATGTTTTTGCCCTATATCCTTTTGCCATTTGCTCTCCCTGGTCCATTGTTGGTCCGAAGAGTGGATAATGATAAAATAATAATACAGAGAAATAAGATTAAGTGTGACATTTTCAGCGAGTTGTCACTTTGCGAGAAAGTCACGTTAATCTTTTGGGCCTAAGCTATATTAGGCCTTTTAGTTCAGAATAGGTATTGAGGGTAAAAGGTTTATGTGTTTAATGTGCGATATGTTTATGCGCTCAATCCGTTGTAGCATTTTTTCCTGTTATTGTAATTCTGTTTATTAGTCTCGTATTTTCAAATACTTGTATTCGTCAGTTCTTTTTATACAATATGTTGTTTTTTTATTTAATGATTGATTTATTTATTTTTATTTTATATGTTATCTATTAATTCATTTATTTATATTTGTTTGAATATATTTTATTTTTTCTCTTT
Source organism: Ceratothoa steindachneri (assembly GCA_963969495.1). Classification (NCBI taxonomy): domain Eukaryota; kingdom Metazoa; phylum Arthropoda; class Malacostraca; order Isopoda; family Cymothoidae; genus Ceratothoa; species Ceratothoa steindachneri. Next base: position 135,472,459 of record OZ018327.1, read on the forward strand.
CGTGTGTTTTAATTAGAGTATATTTACACAATCCGTCCTGATTCGATAGTTTTAATTCATATTTTGTTGATTTTAAAGTCTCATTCGGGTAGTGGTATTCGGGTATTATGGTATAAGATCCCCCTCATCACTTTGGTCCGCTTTTTTTGTGCCACTGGGGAATAATCGTTGTTGTCCCAATCCTGCTCCTCGTGCTATGTTGCTGACAATTTGTTCCTGTGCCTTTCCTATAATTTTCTTTGCCTTTTTTATATTACTTAATTTAAAATTTCTATGTTTACTTCGTAGATCTTTCTGTTTATGCCGATTTGCTCACATGGTATCCGTGATTATCATAACTGCTTTATTCTATATACTTTGCACTCTCAAAAGGTTAGTACGACATATTGTGCACATTGGAAGCGTTGTATCATATCCTATAATATTATATTCTTTTTTTTGCAGTTAAGTGATCTTATTTTGAAGAGTATCTTTAAACCAACCTTACCTCTATCTATTCTTTTGGTCGCGTGTTTCCTGTAACTATTAGAAGTAGTTGTTAGTATCTTGTCTTTAGTGCTGAATCAGTATTGCTAGCCGTCGACGTAAATGTCTCACAAATTTTTCTAAACATCGATATTATCTTATATTTGTTTCTGTTGGTACTTATCTTCAATTTTTCTCGTAGGAGTTTAAGTTCTTTATTTCTGCGGACTTCACTCTGGTATGCATTTGTGCGTTTTTAACTGGCATAACATCAATTAAGTCAAATCATCGATAAACTGTCTGTCTGTCTAGGCAGTCCTCGTTCCTTGGTAAAGAAATATCCGATGTTTAAATGGAATATAACGGTGGGTTTAGGAAGCGCCCTTGTTCGGGGCAAGCTTCAAACTTAAATTTTCTCCTTGTTGTATCCATTGTCTATGTATACATAGCTACTATCCATAACTTAGTCGCACACTATCCGTTCTAATTTGTTATTTATTCCAAGGCTCAGAGTATTGTGCTGCATTGACCTTTGTCATACAATGTCGAATGCCTTAGATCCGTCCTTGCATACTATGCTTTCTCATTCTCTTTCAGCCATACTTATTTTTCCGTAATGACGCTGAGTGCCATCTCTGTGCTTCACTAAATACATTATTTTCAATTAGATATTTATTCAATCCTCGGTTTAGTATTTTTTTTTGCATACCTTCCCGATAAGGTCGAAAAGAGAAATTAGCCGGTAACTTTCAACCTCAGGTCGTGGATCTCCAGGTTTCGCAATGAATATAATTTTTGCAATCTTTAGTCGATCAAGATAATATTCCTGTGTTAAGATGGACGCTAAACATATTCGTTATTCTATCGATTATATTGTTCGTGGCCTTTATGTAGTTTTTCCTAATAAGGCAGAACTTTCCTAGTGCTTTTTGCTATATTTTGGATGGTATCTCCTTGCTCTTTAGTCGTGATTTTGCGTCCATTTCCTCATTGGTGTCTTTTTTTCTTTTCGAGGTAGTAATGGGGGTATGTTCTTTGAATTTTATTGTTCAATGATTCGACTAATTGATTCTCAAAGACTATCGCTAAATTTACATTTTCTTCCTCACATATGTTAAACACTCATTTCTAGTGTTTTTTTAAATACTGTTTCGATTTCGCATTCATTTTGGAGTGTATTGCCTTCTCTTCCTTTTATATTCATCTTTGTTTTATTTTCTTTTAAAGTTCTATGGATGCTAATTCGTTGTGGACATTTTGAATAGCCTGGTCCTGCTATTTTTTTGTTTATCAGAAATATCCGTCAGTAATTCTCTTTTTTATGCTCAGGTTTGAATATTTTTCCTTAGTTGTCCCGTTTCTTTGGACGCCTCCGTTTAATACTTTTATTTCCAGTAATTTCTGTTTCATCTTTGTGGTCAATTTGAAGTATTTTACTGTTATATAAAGTACTTTGAGAATAGTTTCATTATCTGCTGTTTGTATGGTGTTCTTTATTCTAGTTAGCTCTTCCTTGATCTCTTTTAACGTTAGTTTGTTTAGTCCATTTGGCACGTAGTTTCATAGGTTGCGTTTGTATTTTTTCCAGTCGGCTATTATGGCATTCAATTTCTTCTTGGTAATCTGGATTGATTGTTGTTTAACAGTAAGTAAAGTTGCTATGTGGTAGCTCCAGAGTAGATCTATCGGTTTGTTCCATATAATATTTGAATGATAGTTTGTAATTTGAATCCCATATTTCTGCTTTTGTCGTTAAAGTGCTTGTAATATACATCGATAAGTCTGGTTACAGGCGTTTTGCTCTCTGTCTTTATTTTTAGTATTTGTAGGACATTTATATCTCTGTTTTTGGTCCTTTAACTGATTCTGGCACATCTTGCGTTTAAATATCCCTGGAATACGATTGGGTTTTCATTGTTATAGAGTTTACAAAGTTGGTTGGGGGAATATTTGAGTGCTTAGGTCGTTGTTATCCCTGGCAACTATTATAGTGCATAATTCATTTTCATTTCGATTGAGAGGTAGTACTCGCTTGGTCTTTATAGGGTTCTGTAATATAGTCTTCTTTTTATCGTTATGGCTGCATCGTCCTTATGTTCATCCATGCAGTTGGAGGGAATAACGTCGTAGTTCCATATCTTTATCTTTTCTACTGTCAGGTTCGACCCCATGTTTACGTATTGGAATTACGTTTGAATCGATATATCTGAAAATATTCCCATACAGCTTTTTTAAATCTTCGCATCTATTAGTGTTTATCATTAGTATTCTTAGTTTTCTTCCTTCCACGTTCGTTGATCCTAGGTTGCGGTTGCTCTTAGGGAGAGCAGAGTTTACTTTTGGCTTTATAGCTAGCTTTTGTTTAACTGTTTTCTTTTCTGTTTTGTCCTTGTTTAAGTTTCTTTCTTCCATTCACTACTTTTGTTGTGTGAGGAGCTGGTGAAGTTTCTCGCGGCGAATGGCTCGGATTTTCTTTCTGCTGTTTTTGTATTTTCCTTCTCATTTCACTAGTTTGACGCATATCTTTGTTATTAGATTCATCCGAGCTGTTTTCCGGAGTGGTTTCTTTGCTTTCAGATTCGTCCCTTGCTTCAGTCTTGTTATCTTCTTTTTATTTTGCTTCTTTTAATACATGAGGTATTTTTTGTTAGTTCGAAAATTTGTAATGTAAACAAAAGCAGATCAGTCTATTTCCCTCTAGAATTTCATAGTTTTGAGACCATTCTCTTTCAACAATGAGTTTAGGATTGTTGCGTAAGATTCTGGTCGTCCAATGTTCATTATGTGTGAATGAGGAGGGCACGCCAATATCTTAAGTTTGAGGGTGTCGTTGATGTTCAATTGTTTCTATGTAGTTGAATTTGTGCTCCTTGATGACGCTGCAACGTAGGGAATCCTTTTCTTTTGAGGCAGGTCATGGACATTGTTCGGTGGCTTTCCCGCAATTTATCCAAGGGTGGAGTCAGCTAGATTGGATCTCAATTAGGATATAAGTTCTATTTTCTGCTTTAAATTGATATATGTTTGTTAAATACGCTCTTGTACAGATTATTTATGTTCCAAATGGATAGATCAATAGACAGGTTTTAAGACCTCATTCGTTAATCTTTAAAAATCTATTGTTGAACTAAACTAAAAAAAGAAGAAAAAACGTAGTTTATTTTTTATATGGACGGTACATTATTAATAATTCTGGTTGTCAAAATAAACACTAAGCCTTTTATGTCACCAGAAAACCAAGCGTTAAATAATAATTATTACCCTCAAGTTCTCCTTCTCTAGGGGTATTGTGTTGTTGGAAGATTCTCTTCCGCTGAAGAGTAGGATTTATGGCTGGTTGCTGCAGGCAGTGGACTTCGCTTAACTCTAATCGGGCATGACAAGCTTTCAGTCTTATCAACAAGAATCCAGCTCATTTATTCTTAGGCTTACAGTCAGCATATTTGGGTTCTAAACTTTGTCCATATGTAAATAAAATTAGCATAGGTTAAAAGTTTATCAATTGATCTCGATACCCCATTTTACACGTGTTTACGCGTGATTGTGGTAATTCTATTTTGCAATACAGAAAAAAAAATTCAATACAGTATTTCGCCATTTATTTTCGCTAAATGGACAACGTCAATTAATGGGTTAATTCAATGAATGCCTTGTGTATTTAGAAATTAAGGAATAAAGTCCATTTTCTTCAGTAAAAGGAGAGCTGGTGACCATCGTTAACCATCTATCTGGTTTAATTAATCATTGGTGTTATTCCCCTTTATAGGATGATGGGGGCCTTTTAATTTTGAGAATTTTCTCTTCGATAAAATTTAGGAATAAATAATTATTTGCAATGACCCATTTTAAAATCGATGGAATGCTAGTGAGCCATTGATACGGTTTTAAGTGGAATTGCTTCAGTTAATTCGTCTTGCTTTTCCCTCTTCATTCTGCTTCAATGTCTCAATGGCAGTCAGGCGTATTTTCTTAATGAATATGCAACAACATAGCTTATCCACTTCGAATGGTCTTCAAAGGATTTACTTGAAGAACAGGAAAAGAAGTTTGCACGTAACCTACAGAATCACTTGAGGTGGGTTTATCCTGTACCTAATCTGATTAGCTCACTCAACGTGGGTTCAAGTCTCGGCAATGGTAGAAAAGTTTCTCCCTTGTTATAAAAGTTTGTTATTCCTTGTTAAATTGTGAGGAGAGGTCGATTCAAGAATTCAAATTAAAATTTAGGCTGAAAGTAGATTTATGTTGGTTTTTAATCAATATAATGTTCATATAAAGCGTGGGAGCTTTTGTTTTCAGATGTTTAGCCATATTACTCATCCACTCCTTTAGAATTTGATAGAGCGAGAAGTTGATTGAGATTCTAGACCCATAGGTCTCTTAAACCCCTCTCTGATAGTGTGTGACAAGAAATCACTACGACCCAAAGTAATCCGGAAGCCTTCGTTTGAGTATAATAAGTCATGAGAAATGAGGCCGTTACCAGTAAGGGATTGTGAGATTGCTGGGCTGATTTCGCATAACATTATGAAATGAAGCAAACGAAAGTACAACTATATTTTGAAGACACACAAACACTAATGTGAACCAATAAAATGCACCCCTTCTTTTCCACAATATAAACCTATGCTATTGGCTTTAGGCGTTTACAATTTACTTTGTTGTAGCTTGTTGCAAATTAGTAGTAAGCAAAGGGTAAAATTTCCATTGCTTTTCCCTTTGTGTTTCGTGGGAATGCTTACTGATATGGCAGATGCTGCTCTGAGTTGACGTCTTTGCAAATCAGAGAGGAAGCCATATAGTCACCTTATAGTCAGAAAGGAAATTAATAATAATTATAAACTTACCCATCGAAATATGATGATTTAAACCCTTGATACGATTAATTTTTCTGCCCCATATTGAAATATATTGGACAAGATTACATTTATAAGACTCTCCAGGCCCAACCGTTTCCTAATCTTGGATTGCGCTGAGGTAATTATTTCCGAGCTAAATAAAACGTTTTAAGAATTTGTCTTTTTTATATACTTTTCGTATTTAAATTTAATTTCTCATAATTTAGTCTCAACCGATTGATTAGAAATTGAATCCACTTTATCCTTTTTATCCCAAATGACTTGCGGTGTACACACACGCGAAGCTTAGGGTTCTTTTAAACTTCATCAGTTGAACCAGCTTGTTGTTGATGCTTCTTATGAATGTTCTAATTGCAAGCTGTTCAAACCCTTAAACTTTGGCTCCTTATAATTATAATGTGTCAATATAAAATCTGTTTTAAATCCCCTAGCTTATTACGTCACAGGGAAACCAAGATTTAAGGAATAATTAGCTTTCCCATCTCCTTTCGTGGTATTATGGAGAAGGAGAATTACATAATATTGTCTAAGTATATCATTTACGTAGGGTCAGTTTGATTATGGTTGTCGGAATATAGTATCATTAATACTTGTGTAAAATTTCTCGTGTATATTTTCGTGTATCCCTCATAATATTTCGAATTAGTGTCTTATAACTTTGTATTGCTAAGAAAGGAGCAATACAACGCCGCCATTATGCTAATCTCAGAAGTTAAATCTTTGTCAGGAACTCCGTGTTTCACAGTTCTATTAAGACGTGATATCTCTTTTGAAATAGTTCTATTGAGACGTGATCTTCTGTAAGCTCGTGGTCTTCCAAGCTATATATTTTAGGCAATAATCCTCCTCAGATTCTTTTGAGCAGAGTAAACAGAAGCTAGTTTGTAGAAATTGATTTTATACTCTTTGTTTGTGTATATACAAGTACAGATTGGTTAATATGTATTCAATATATGTTTGGAAGACAGTTAAATGCATTATTTATAAACATTTATTGAGTATAATACATTTCAAATTTCAATCTATCATGCTTACATCGCCGTAATTGTAGTTACTAACACAACCAACGAATTGTATTTTATTTTAAATATATAGCAATAATATTAAAATGACAAGGCAAAAAATACTCAATAACGTAAGCAAAGTGGTTGTTATAGTTTGAGTGGAAACACCGCTTTCGATCACATCGAAGTTAGCCACCATCGTGCTTAGTACGTCGCCAGAGGGAGTCCCATTTCAGGTAAACTTCAAGGCGTCTGGTATACCCTGTAGATATCTGTGGTTCGAATTCCCCGTCACACCGTAGGTCCTTATTGAAAAATAGAAGGCTCCCAAAGGTAAACCTTTGCCAAATTATTTAATTTACTGATTGCCTAACTTCTGCCCTTAATCAGCTTATTAATCAACATGTTCCATCTAAAACTTGCAACCAAACGTCTCATCCATGGTCAAAGTTTATTCCTAGCTACTTGTTTAAACACCGCTCAAAAACTTGGAATTACTACAAAACTTTAAGACAAATCTATGGTAGGCAGCCCTATCTTACTCTCTAAGAATTATATCGCATTAATGAGATTAATAATACTCTTAGATCAGCGGTCTTTGATGCCCAAATCTTATGTAACTTCGTCCTACTAGACATAATAGGCCTAGGGTTGATCCTCTAATGGTTAATGGCAACTTAACTAACCACCCCAGTATTATGGCCAATGTGTTTGTCGAAGCTTTTGCTTCTGTATTTGTGGTTGATGCTTCACTTGATCCTTTCCCTCACCAAATGTATTATGGCACATTTGAAATCTCTAGATGTTGGCAGCGCCATGGGTCTTGGCAATCTTCATCTTCATTTGCTGAGAGAATGTGCTTCAGAGCTTGCTTATCCCCTGTCTGTTTTTTTTTAATATGTCTATGGACTCTGGGTCTGTCCCTCAGTCTTGGAAGATATCTTATGTGTCATGTATCTATAAAAAGGATCTCGTGGAAACCCCTTAAACTATAGACCCATTAGCCTAAACCCGGTTCCTTGCAAAACAATGTAGCGTATCATCTGTAAAACGTTATTGGGTTTTACTGAGAACCATCTGGTGTTTGATGAGTCTCAATTTGCTCTTTGACATAAACGATCAGTTACTGACCAGCTTTAATTGACCTATGAGTATGTAACTTATTGTTATGATCAGGGGCATGTGGTTGATTTAATACAATTTGATTTTGTCAAGGCCTTCGATCGAGTCCATCATCAGGTTCTCATTGATAAACTGACTGATTGCTATTAGGATATCAGGCAATCTTTTGAAATGGGTCAGTAGCCTTCTACATGATCAATTGGCAGTCATTTCAGTTGTTTAAAATCTGTTCTGAGTAGTGTTCCACAGGGATCGGTTCTCGGCCCTTTGCTGTTCCTAATTTCCATTAACTATGTTTTTTCACAGATCCAGTGCGGGTACAATATGTTAGCTGATGATCTCAAGCTCTATTTGCACTTCTCTAGTATGTCACATGGCATTGTCCACTCGTCATTGTGCTTGCAGAGTAGTATTGATTTATTATCTTTTACTGCTTCTTCTTGGGGACTGAGATTTTCCACTGAGAAATGTGCCCATCACCGCTCCAACAGGCAAATGCACACTAATTTAGCGAATCAGGTTCCACTTTATCATCTTAATGTTCCCCCCCCCATTAGTCGTTGCTCCTCACACAAGGACCTAGATGTCACTGTTGACACTAGGTTGAGGTTTCACCAACATATCAGAGCTATAATAACTAAGGCTGGTGGTATGATCACCAACTAACTGAAATCCACAGTTTGTCGATCAACTAACTTTATGTCTTCCTTATCTGATGTTCGTAATCTTTTAGACTTTGCTTCTCCAGTTTGGAATCTTGGTTTTCTTGGTGTTACAAACTTGTTGGAATCTGTTCAACGTAGATGGACTAAGCAGATACATGGATACATGGACTTGCTGACATCTCGTGTGGTGATAGTCTGGTTAGATTAAATCTATACTCTATAAAAGGCAGGTTGCTGAGGCAGGATCTCATTTATTGCTACCTGATTTTTCACGGCATCACAATTATTAGTCCCTCATATTTATTCACCATGTTTCCCTCAGTTGACACTAGGGGACAGAGGTTCACGATCCAAGTTCGACATACTCAATTGGAGGCTCGTAGACGTTATTTTTCTTACAGGGTGGTTAATGGATGGAATTCCCTGCCTCATGAAGTTGTAGATTCACCCAGTCTTCCTGTTTTTAAGTCCATACTTCAGCGCTTCCTTGCCGAGGAAATAGGAATTATTCTCCTTTTGTATGAGTGACTTTTGTTTTAGACTCTTTTTGATAATAAGGAAAATGTTCTTCTTGATAGATATATAAAACCAGTCACATTGTAATTTTGTAGTTATATTCCTGTACCGTCTGACTGGAGTATCTGTGTGTGAGTCTTGGGCCTATCCTTCCCTTGTCTGGTCCTGGTTGGACTTCGGTTGGTGGGCCCTCCTAGGTAAGAAACAGTTAAGAAACCCTTTGTGGAAATTGCCTTTGTCGTCAATGAGTTGCTTCATTTAAAAAACAATTAGCAATTGACTGTCAGTATTTTTAACCACTTTTCCAGCCAGATCTTCATCAATTCATTCACCGTTATGAGTTGACGAACTTCGATCGTCAATTGGTCCCCTTAGACTTTCAATCGGTTTGAGGTCAGGCAGCCTGGCTCTACCACTTTAATATTAGGGTGTTCGGAAAATAACTACGTATTTCAACTTGATAGTTGTTTTTATTATTTAAAGCAAAAACCATCGATGGTCTTGCCCGCAGAAAGCTTGTAAGTAGATATCTGATTTTTCAGAAATTTTAGGAGCCCATCTTGCGATTTCCTACTAGGGCAAGAGTCACCGTAATCACGCTGCAACCTAATACTAGGTGGTTATATAAAATGAAAGTGATTAAGATGAGGGAGTTAAAAGTTCAAACGGTTCAGAACGCGTGTTTTTCTATCATAACATTTGCCAAAGAGAATCCAAGATTTTAAAATTTGGTGTACCAATGCCTACAAGTATGTAAATGCTACGTATGCGTAAAGGTTATGCAAATTTGGAAGAATAAAAGGAACGAAATCAGCAGGTAAGCAATTTACGAGAAAAAATGAAGCGTTCAAAATTATCCGAGCTGTAGCGGAAACAATTTTCTTTTGGAATATAACAATTAAATTATAATCAGTGGAAAACATTCAGTGTAGAATTATTTATTCTCTATGATCCTTTAATATTTTCCAGGGGAATGAACCACCTGTTGAAACTTTTCCACAGAAATCTTGCTCCATTCATCTTAAAAAATCTTTACAGAGTTCTTGCACTGCATTCGAATTCGCCGCATGAGCCCTCTCTCCGAAAGTCTACGAAACATTTTCAATGGAATTCAGGTCTAGACTTTGTGCTGACCAGTTCATAACAGTGATGCGTCATCGTCCAAGAAGGTCTTCTTCGACTCGGCTGTGAAAATTGCAGGTTGGCCCTCGGAAGTTTGCAGATGGGGCAATTCATTTTGCCCCAGTAATTCCTTGGACATTTGTGCATTAACTATACCTAGCAACTGCATAAGTAATCCAGTGCCTTCGATCAAAATCACTCCCTAGACAATGAAAATTCCTCTGCCAAAGTTCAATCTTCTGGTGCAACGGCCTGCTCTGCGACGAACGAATATCCTGCCACCGAATCAGAGAAATTGAACTTAGATTGGTCACTGAAGTTGACTTTGCTCCATTGGTCATCCGCCCATGTAACCTGCCCACTGGTTAAAGCAAGACAAGAGTTCTTTTCTTCACGCTCTCGTGGGTATGAGAGCGTGAAGATTGTATTCCTTCTGTTTAGAGATATAGATGGTCGAAATTTCACTAATCTCTAGAAACTAAAGCAACCATCTTGGAACTCTCCTCCTTCAAAATTTGGGTAATAGGTCGGTCTTTCCTTTTAGGGGTCTTCCTTGGCTTACAGGCTCATTCACTAGCCTTAAATAAATCTGTTTTGTCATAAGTGCAGAGATTATTATAGACTATACTTTTGGAGTGCTCGGCAGTTCCAGTAATCGCTCCAATTGAAAACCCATTTAGATAACGCAGCATTACAACTAGCTTGAGATCATAGGTAGGCGGAACAGATTTCTTAGGACTGTTACCTAGAAGGCAGCTGACATGAATTAAAGTGAAGTTAGATGCTATACAAACAATGCAGGTTCTTCCTACAAGAAACCTAAGCATTCAGATAATTTTGGACTCAATTTTTTTCATCCAAATTTGTATAACCTTTGCCGATACGCAGTTTATACCTGTAGGTTACATTTCACTATATTTTTAAATCCTAGATTTTCTCTGGCAAATGTGTTGAAAGATTTTGTGATAAACATACAAGAGTTCTGATATATTTGGACAGTAGTGTTTGTAAAATCACAGATATTTTTGTGTACATCAGGGCTAAAAGGGCACGCAACTCCGGGCATTTCAGCTGCACAGGACAACCCATTGTGGGGATACTGCGATAAATTATAAGACAGCCACAAAGACAGGACCATACTCAATTGACCAAAAACTCCTCCTGGATTTTCATCTCTTCTATCAAGCAGTGTCTCGTTTATAGCGCATGGGAATAATTAGCACATGGGTTATAGGCAGTACATAGTATTGTAACACAAATACCGAGTCCGAGATTTTGCCACACTACTCCCGAGTCGCTTATTGGTTAGGTCAGTAATTTTTGGGGGAGTGAAGTCGCTGATTGGTTTGACGTTATAAGGGATCCAATCACCAACTCACCTCACTTGTATCCCCACTCACTCCCCCTCACTTTCTCGTTATTTCCCCTCAACTGTACAAACTTGCGAGCTTCAAGCCCCTCCCCTCTACCTTGACCGGCGCCTCTTCTAGATCATATGCGCATTTCTCAGTTCATCGAGTTTAAAGAGTAAGTTAATTTCTTCTTTTTTGTAACCTACTTTGAAAAACAAATAAAGGTCGTTGGAATGATTTATTTTACATCTAAATTCACATATGTATATAGTTTAACAGATTATTTCATGCTATAAAACACAAAAACAAGACAATCAAAGTTATTTATTTACATCTATTATTTACATGATACTCTCCAAATTACAAGATACCACATTGTATATAAATGTATCATTAAACTGCACCCAATAATATAGATTTCCAACTATCAATGGATATTTATTAATGTAAAATTTTGATTTTTTAATATTCTACAAGTCTTCTTTATTACGTTTTCTTCGTTTATTTGATCATTATAAGAATTAAATTGTTCTAACATAACATAACATAACATAATTTCACGGATGACAAAAGCCACAAGGGTCTATCAAAGGTCATCCGCATCCGTCAATCCCCCAGCCTCACATACAACATAACATAACATAACATAACATAATTTCACGGATGACAAAAGCCACAAGGGCCTATCAAAGGTCATCCGTATCCATCAAATCCCACCCACATAATGCATCCATAGGATTTTGTCAGATCATGCATCTACAATATACAATTTAACAATCCATAGGAATGTCCAACCATGCATCTATGTACAATATATAATTTAAAGCCTCCATAGGAGTCTGTCAAAAACAAAATCAAAGTCCCCAAAAATATACAATAAAAAGAAACTGCATCCACAGGAATGAGTCAAGAAACATATCCACATACCAAAAAGTAAGAGATTAACCCTCCATCCCCATATAATCATCCAATCTGCGCTTGAAAACATTCAAGTTTGGGCTGTCTACAATCTCAGGTGGCAAACTATTCCAATAATCCACCACTCTGTTAGTGAAAAAATATTTTCTAACATCCAGTCTGCACCTCTGTTTTTTAATCTTTAAGTGGTGGCCTCTAGTTCTATTACTACCTTCTAACTCAAATAACTTGCTGAAATCCAATTTATCCATCCCAGAAAAGATTTTAAAAAACTCAATCATATCTCCCCTCACACACCTTCTTTCAAATAAAAACATATTTAATATCCTCAGTCTATCTTCATATTCAAGGTGCTTCAGGGATGGTATTATTTTTGTTGCCCTCCTTTGTACTGACTCTAATAAGTTTATATCATGTCTAAAATGTGGTGACCATGCCTGTATACAGTACTCTAAATGTGGCCTGACATAAGAGTTGTATAGTTTAAGGATGACCTCCTTACTCTTGTAGCTAACATTTCTTTTAATGTAACCTAGCACCCTATTTGCTCTATTTTTGGCCTCAATACACTGCTTTGAAAATTTCAGTGACCTATCTACGACTACTCCTAAGTCCTTCTCATCTTCAACTGAATTAAGCCAATACCCATCCATCTCATAGCTAAATTCCGTATTATCTCTCCCCACGAATAGAATAGATACTAAACAAACTGCAAGAGTCTAAAAAGTAACTCTGAACTCCGAGTGAATTGACACTAACAATTTTATTCAATGTGAGGGAATCCCCACGTGGAAGATCTTTAGCAGAAAGGAACTCCCATGTGCAGCAGAAGGTCTGGCTAGGCCTAAAGTGGTAAGCTTCCCCTTTGCCCTTCCACAAGCGGTAGCATCGAATCGAGTCCCCACGATTCACCTTTATGTGGGCTAAAATAGCTCTGCAAGAAGATTCGAGGCCCTTCGAGAGTAGAGCTGTTTCCCGCTAACCCCCAACTCCGGGGAGAGCCTCAGACATAAATAACGCTCGACTCCCCGGAAGAGACACAGAGTTGAGAAGTCTCGTCAGAACCCAGAAGATTTTCCCATGGTTCCAATTCAAGTGCTAGCAACAAAGCAAAGTGACAGCTGGACTATTTTGTGTATTTGGAATTAGCCCCAGACAGAAGGTAATTCCACTGAACGATTGCCCCGAGTGATTTTCCCGACTTCTTTCATCAACTCCTGTCGAAGCCCTCCTTATTTCGGGTAGCCGAAATACTCTCCCCTGGACCGGAAGTTACCCCCCCCCCCTTGCTTTTGGAGAACCGTCATCACTCCAACCTCGCGCTCTGAAGTCCGAGCGGTCTCACCTCACGTACAGAAGACATCCGTAAGCCATCCCCCTCCCCCCTTCAGTAACCCAATTGAGTTAATCTTCCCCCCCTTCGTTTATTGATGTGATTTTTGCCCGTTAATTCTCTGAGGTAATTTTACCCTTCAATTCTCTTATTAATTTTTTGTGTAAATAAAATTCTATTTTTGTACAAGTCTCTTTAAATAACCTTGAACTTTGCCATTGTCCATAATTTACCTGACCTCGTTGCGCTCTCTCGTTACTCAGCCCGTCTGAACGCGTGGTTTTCCGCCCCTTTTGTCGGTTCGCTTTCAAGCTATTGGTTCTCTCCCATAGATATAATATGGTATTTATATAATGTAATGTCATACCACGACATTCATGTCTACTAAGTTTTTACGAATATCAACATCGTTTGTAACCGTAGACATAGGCTACCAAAATAACACAAATATATTTCTACAAATACAGCTACCTGATGAAACCAGGAACAGTGGCTGCTGGAAGTAAAAGAGGTAGCCATAAATGACTATCTAGCAAAACATCCATAAACTAGTTTCTTAGTTTTACTTCGATACACAAATGGTTGATGTAAACTTTGCTTCGAGAGCTAATCCAGGAGGGGCTGGCTCTCGAGTCCCAAGATTGAGGTAAAGAATAAGGCAAGAGTTCAGGTTAAATCCCCTTAAGGCGAATGTAAATGCAAGCCCGAAGTCAATTCTGCTCTGATCCGTCTCCTTCTTATTTCAATCCTTTGAATTATTCTAAATCTCACTTTGATTTAGATTTGTGACTAGAATACCTATTCAGCAATGAGTCCCTCGGAATCAGACTTAAGATTTAGGGCCTGTAGAAAAATTAAAAATTGAAGAGTTTTACAACTCAATCGACCTTGCGAGACGGCGGATACTATGTGGATTTGCCTCGGTTCGAAGAAGTCTTATTGAAAGTTCAGATCACTTTCAAAATTGCTTTGCGAATTCATAACATATTTTGCCGAAGAGGGGAAGTATTTGAAAATAAATTAAAAGAAGGCCTTTGGGAGGAAAAAACACGTAGACCCCAAAGAATATGATAATTTAACATTCCTCCTTCATCGTCCCGTGCTAAAAATATCTGCCCAAGCGAATACAAAAATCTAACCTATTTTCATTTGTGGCCTTAAAATGAACTTCGCACCATCCTTCAACGAAGCAGCCTTTCCGGAGATAAACATACTTAAATTAACCCTTTTTAGCGACAATAACCCATTTGGGGTACTTAAATCGCTAGTATTTTCAGAAGAATATCTGAGCAGGTAAGTTCGTGAAATCTATGTCGTTTGTTTTAGCCAAAGCCCAAAGCATATCTTTTTGTCATTATTTTTAGACCAATAGAGTTTAAATGCGCATCACACTGAACTTGTAGCCAGCACAGTCAAAGATATTTATCGCTTGAGCAAAACATCGATAACACAGGGGAACAATTTTAATCACATTTTCTGGTGACTTTAATTCGTTTTTTCATGCTGATTTCAAATATATAATCCATTTTTACCTACATGTTATGGTTATTCTGTAATTTCTATTTGCTCGTTTCACTGAAAACTGCCCTCTGGACGGACAGAAAGTGTGCTTATAGAAAGCAAATACTTCACAGTACATAGTAGTAAGATAGTAATAAGTGTTATTGTGTAAAACATTGACATCATTGTTTCTTTTTTCAGGTCTCACGTTAGAGTGATGGCTTCGTCAAGAGGAAATTGCGTTAATGATCAAAACACTTTCTGCTACATATGTGGCTGTTACACGCTAGTTCGTCAAAGGCGCAATATATCAAACTTTGTGATCCGCACTTATAAGGCATATTTTGATGTTCCTCTTGGTGATCAAGATAAGAAGTGGGCTCCACATGCTGTTTGCCATAGTTGTGTGGAACATCTTCGTGAATGGACGAAAGGAAAGAGAAATGGTTTTCCTTTTGGAATCCCCATGGTGTGGCGAGAGCCAAAGGATCATATTTCGGATTGTTATTTCTGTCTGGTGAATACTAAAGGGATTGGCAAGAAAAATCGGCACAAGATCGACTACCCAAACATTCCCTCGGCGATCCGGCCAGTACTCATTCAGAGTCTTTACCAGTTCCGATTTTCAGTGGATATGCTTCCTCTGAGGATGAACATGATGTACCTGATATGGACGCCCACGGAATGGATTCAGAGTCTGCAGATTCATCATCAGATGCTGAACAGTCATTAGCTCCTCACTGTTTCAATCAAGAGGATTTGAATGACTTGATACGTGATTTGGCGCTCTTCAAGAAAGTTGCAAAACCTTTAGCCTCCAGGTTGAGTGGAAGACAATGCTTGACAGGTCGGTACGGATATCATATTACCGAACAAGCGAGAGTAGATTTGTTAAGTATTTCTCTGAGGACAAACAATTTGTATACTGCCACGATGTTCCTCGTCTGTTTACCGAATTGGGACTTGGCACCTATAGCCCTGCTGAGTGGAGACTGTTTTTGGATAGCTCCAAGCGTAGCCTCAAGTGTGTCCTTTTGCATAATGGCAATGACTTTGGTGCAGTTCCTCTCGATCACTCTATCCATCTGCGCGAAACTCACGATGACATAAGAACACAATTGGAACATATGTGTAGACCTAAAGATGGTCAACTTCCTCCTTGGCCAGCAGAAGGGATATACAAAGTTTCCATGCTATATCTGCATGTGGGACAGTCGAGCCCGTGACAAACACTGGTCCCCAAAAGATTGGCCAGTTCGGGAAACTTTGAAAACAGGAATGCCAGACATTGTTAATGAGCCAATCGTAAGTCGAGAGAAGATCGTTTTCCCTCCCCTTCATCTCAAACTGGGGTTGATGAAGCAGTGTGTCAAAGGGTTGAGCACTGACAATGATTGTTTTCAGTACATAGTATCGGTGTTTCCTACTTTGTTATACGAAAAAATAAAAGCAGGAGCATTTGATGGTCCCTAAATCCCAAGACTTCTAAGTGATTCTAGATCCGTGAACACTATGAATGAAAAAGAGAAAGCAGCCTGGCTCTCATTTTCTGCCGTTGTTCGTAACTTCTTGTGGAAAAAAGCGCATAACTACGAGGATCTGGTTACTAATATGCTTTTAGCACATCGCGATCTGGGATGCAACATGAGTGTGAAGCTGCATTTCCTAAATAGTCACCTCGACCGATTCACAGAGAATATGGGAGCCGTGAGCGACGAACAAGGGGAACTCTTCCATCAGGATTTGATGACGATGGAAGGGCGCTACCAAGGTCACTGGGATAGACACATGGTGGCGGACTACTGATAGACGATTAGAAGAGATCAGCCAGAGAAGACTTACAAGAGAAAGAGTTACAGACGCAAATTTTTGCCCGATTGAAATCAAGAAGAGGTCTTCAAGCCTGATGTATGGTCATTAATAAATTAGCATCTATTTGATTACAGTATTTGTAATTATAATGTGTAATTCAAGTTTCTTATAATATGCAATAAAATGTTTGAGCAAAAAAAACTGCTTTACTATAAATAACGCAAAAGGATGATTCAAAATTACTTCAGAGCATGATGATAGGCGTGATAAAATAAAAATTATTGTAAAATATTAGTTATTGATATTACGAAAATTCTGTAGCATTTAGAGAGAATCTGATTTCAGATTTGAATTCAATATGCTCGAATTAAGTAGGAAAATGTACTTTTGTCAATTCACCAAATACATTGTTCCCCAGTGTAATTTTGCTCTACATTTTTTAATCTTGAACTTGCATTAATGGAGGTAAGTACTTTGTAATAATTCAAAACATTTCTTAATAAATGTCTATGATAGATTCTAGGATATATTTACGGTTAAAAATAAAATAGGCATCCCTTTTGCTCGTCCCAAAAGGGATATTTCACCCAATATGAGAGTTCAAATATGAAACATTAGCATGTTTATAATTTAGTACTGAATTACAATAGGCCTAATTAACTTACTGCAATGAATTTTATGAAAAGATCCTAATATTTTATTTCTATTGCAGCAACCTACAAACAAACTTTTATGAATCTGTTTCACGGCGGTGCAAGTGGATAGCACCACAAAGAAGCTATAGTAGCGATGTTGAAGTAGAAGGTGATGAGATTGACATAGGCCTAGATGATTTGGATGATGACGATATTGACCGGAGATTTCCAACTAGAAAATTTTGATAAAGACCTACAGATGTCTCTTTAAAATGTTAAAGGTTATAAGACCTTTAACATTTAGATGACCAAATTAAATGGATTTTTATAGAATAAAAATTAATTCCTATAGTTTGCATATCTAAAATATTAATGTTATAAAACATATACTATATATAATACACCCTAACATAATACGTGCGGATTCTTTTGTTAGTAAGTAATTTAACCCTTTGCATTTCAAAATCCCTAAAAGGACCAATGACACAAAGGTCGAAATATAATGCGTCAGGATTATCAAACATACTAGGGTGGACTTCACAGGGCATGTGTTCGTCAAAACTTTAAATGACATAACAGTCAAAATGTACTTATTAATCTCTAAATTCCTCAACGTAAGAGCCCCATGTACGGTGAAATCGCGCCGGGCCTGTTTCCCCCCCTTCCCCTAAAGCGTTTCAAAGATTTGCAAACCTTTATAAAGTCCCTTACGTAAATAACGATAACGTTAAAGGTTTATAAAATGTGGGTAAAACTCTCTCTGAAGTAATGTTATCTGCTGAATTACAAACCCATATGCTTTCTAGTAACATTAGATACCCTATGATCACCATTTCTTCTGCGTTGGTAAGATTGTCGTGGGAGTGGTTTATCCGAGTGATCAATTCTTGCTTGCATAAAACAATGTGACGTTCAATTTTAGACTATTTTAACTTGCTCACTTTAACATCTTCCATCTAAAGCGCCATTAAAGTTCGTTCTTACATGTATCGTATTGGGGAAAAGAATTTACTACCAATTCCTTCATCAAAATTTATTATAATTGTAATTTTAGTTTCAAAATTTCGCAAAGGATGATCCTCTGTGGATTTCTCACTTTGATCCCCACCAGGAACTAAACAAGTCGTTCCTGAGACTCTGAATAAAAAGTTTAAAGCCTTTAGAGACCCTTGATACTTCATACTTTCTTAGTTTGAAGGAACACTGTAGATAGCTCTTTCAAAGTGCATTGACAAATAGCTCTAATGGCAAGAATGTTGTCCTTATTCAAAGCCCCACGAGAACGAGAATGCGGCCGTTTTTGGCAAATTGGACGAGTTCTAGAGCTTGTTACCGCGGTTGATGACAACGTCCTAGTTGCTATACTGCTGAGGATGGACAAATTTTACGCTATTCTATTAATCACCTATATTTTCTCGAGCTAACTATTATCCACTCTGGATCTAGAGATACGCACCCTTGTTCTGTGAATTCCGACAACGAACGGGATCTTGAAATTTTAGATTGGGTCTCCGTCCATGAAAGATTTATCCCTCCTACTGAGATTTTTCATTCTTTTGCGCCTCATAGAAGGGCAACGGCCACTTCAGGCCGATGAGAGGTAAGTGAATCTCGCATATAAACGTTAAACCTCAAACTCGGTTTATAATTTCAAATATACAAAAAAGTATTATATTTAAATTCATTTAAACTTCAAACTTTTTAAGATTTGAACCTTTATCTTAAGGTGAAGTTGTAAGAAATATATTTTCGTCCTGTGGCTTTTATCCTCACACTGCTTTCATGTATCTATTCTTCTTTCGTCTATATTGTCTTCTTTGTCTCCTTACCAGATCGCTCTATCCTCGACCGGTACTGCTTTCTGCAGGCCCCTTATGGCCTTCGTGGGGCGCGTTTACGACTCTCCACACTTAGAGTCGGTGTTGGGCGAGGGTGCCGGGAGGGCGTGGATGCACATTTAAAAACATGTGATCAGGAAAAGTGTTATTTAGATCTTGCCTCCCCCTTCCCTCTGGTGTGGATGAGTGCAGCCTTCTTTTAGACATTACACATTTTCAAAACCACAGAGGTAAGAGATCTCAATCGTTCCAGACTCGTGTTCTTGGTGCACCCTATTACACACGGAGAGCAAAAGGATCAGCGTTGCCTTCAAAATACTTTTCTTCTTTTTTTACAATTCCTCCCTGTTTCTAATTTTCTTTCTGTCCCTTAATTATATATTTTAATATTATGTGTGAGAGTATTAACAGTATGTTAATTTAGGCTCATTCTGTATTCAGCCCGGTGTTTAGCTTCATTGTTGATATGTTTGTCTTCAAATATTTTGCATTGCAGGAAACTTTGGTTTCTTTGCACGTTTGGTAAATCTTTCAAATTTCTTTCAGGCTTCAAAGTGCACTCCTTACAAATTCATTTTTTTATCAAACTTTGACACCTTCATTTTTGAATACTCAAAGAGTTTAATTTATACGATCTTATAACTACCTGCCAACTAACAGGATAATTTGGTACTCAACTCCTCTCAAAGTATTTCTGGAGATGCTACTCAACCTTTTCCTAAATAATCAATCCGAATATTGAATAGTCTAAAGACCTTTCACACCTAATGAGTGAGGAAGTCTAAATTAAATTGGAGTGAGAACTATTAAGTACGATAAGGTTCCACGAGTGGGAGCAGCAAATTCCCAATTTGAGTGACAGGCATTACTTGCCGGAAGTGGCTCTTGGCGTAGCGTTAGCAGCCAGTAAATAGAGCTGCCGAATTGGCCTATTTCGGGTTGCATTTGAAAGCGGAAAGATGTTACCTGCAGCCACAAAATCGATAAGAATACGGATGTTTGTAGCTGGCTCCGTTCGTAGGAGGAGTGGCTCATCGTGAGTCTAGAACGATTCGGCGAAGACCTTATTCGGCGCGGACTATTTTCGGCGCAGACCCTATTCGGCCCAGACCATGTTCGGCGCAACCATTGTTAAAAAAATATAAAGTCAATCAAATCAAATTTGTTTTTAAATCTTGAAAAGAAATGTTAGTGTTAAAAATTTCTGACAAGAAAGTAGAAATTATGTGATCGACGGCGTTCGTTCTTGCTCAAACTTACTTCAAAACTAGTGGATCGATTTTTACAAAATTTGGTGGAGAATTTGAGTTTTAGTCTAAATGTCAACTGTTACTTTTTTTTTACCAAGATCCGGTTTATTCGGTCAGGTATCTTTTACTCACTAATACATTAACTAAAACTTATATCTTTGAATCTGTAAATGTTAATGCGAGTTTCTATATACCTAGAAGAGCTTTTGCGACAAGTTAACTTTGTGGAGATTATGTAAGCGCCAACATGTTTTAATTTGTTTGTTTACAAAATTGAACAAAAACTTGTTACTGATTTTACTCAATTTTGTTGAACACTAGAGCTTTCGCCTAGAAGAAAAAGACTAGTTTTCACCAAGATCGGGTATTATCCGTTTAGGAAATATTTCTGTAAAAGAACAACCTCTGCCCCTCCCCCCCCCACTTTATTGGAGACCACGTGCGATTGTATCCCACCATGGACAACGTCACTGCCTGTTCGGGAACATTCGAGAAGTTTCGACTCCTGAGCGCATTGGGGAAGTATCCCCCAATCAAGTGAAATCGTCCCGAGCCTCCCCCCCACCGTCGACGAGGCGAGAAAGAGCCGCTGTGTTTAGCGCCTTGCTCTTTATTGACGAATAGACTCCGCCTCCGGATTAAGATGTCTGGAGCTTGTGACTCCTTTCTCCAAATTCTCCCTTCCCCTTCAGAATCGCCATATAAATACTCGGTTTTGACTGGAGGTCGAAGAGTCCTGCACGCACCTCATGGCCGTCCTCATCGTCTCGTCGAAGTCCAGTGAGCGTTCATCAGACAGCAGACTTTCTCCGTCATAATTCTACCCCAGGTAATTGGTATCTTCTCTGATCGGCAAATCTTTGAATTTGCGCAACAGTCTCCCTTCGTTTAATCGAACCGAAGAAAATATCCATCGACTACCTTTGAGGAAAAGAAGTTTCCTCTTCCAGTGGAATTACGAGAATGCTCTCATTCCCCGTCGAACGTCATCTTTGAATATTGGCTATCTTTATCAGAAAGTTGGTTCGGATCGTGCCTCACTTGCCTCCTTCAGACCGTGCCCCACTTGCCTCATTGGATCGTTCCCCACTCGCCTCATCGCAAGAAGGACCTTCCTCGAAGTCACCGAGCCATAAGACTGAAACCCTCTCCATCATTAGTATTGTCAAGTTCTCCCTTTTGATCTGAGCCTAATAACGCTAATCAATTAATTCTATTTGAGAATCCCTTCTCATAATAAGTATCTAGAGACTATTTCAATTTAAATAATCCCCTTTAGCCATTTATTTAATTCTTATTTTTATGTTTGTAAATAAAATTATATTTTTGTTGATTCATCTTTAACTAACCTTGAACGATACTCTCGGCCTATTCAAGTAAATCTCGCCAACCATTTCTGCACTCTGTCTGATTATTAAGGATTTGAAACCCAACGCCTCAAATTTGATCTCCTAGTCAGTCGTTAATCCCTGAGAACAGTCCTTCATCGGTTCGCGTTGCAGTAGGTGATTAAGTCACCCCCCCACACAATATAGGAGTAGTGTATGGTATAGAGTGTTGTACCACGACAATTTCCTTTACAATTTTTTAAATTGAAAATTATATCTTTGAAGCTACAAGCGTTAATGTCGAGTTTCCGAATACTTTAAAAAGTTTTTCTTGCCATAACTTTGCGTGTATTATGTAATTGCTATGTTTTAATTTGATTTTTTACAAAATTGTACGAAAACTAATTATTCGAATTCTACCAAATATGGTGGAGCCTAGAAGGAAACGATTAGTTTTTGACCAAGATCTGAAATATTGAATGCATGCATTATTATTAATCATTTGAATAACACTCTACAACAAAGTTCAGTGTTAAAAAAAACATAGATCTCATGTGCATTTTATTATGAAGTTGAGTGTGTTGAATTAGAATTTGATAAAAAAATCTCCCATCACGTAACATTTTCTTGTAAATTTCCGATTTAATAATTATGTAATTGATACCGATTTCCACGATACCATAAATTTATTTCGCTCCCAAAGTTAAATTAAATGTGTCCATTGTAATTAATTCATCAATATATAGTGAATTAACGTTTATTAGCATTATATAATGTATTATCGTACATTTTGGGATTTACTTCTTCGTTTCTAAGACGTCTCAGGTGTGTCACGCTTCAGGTTCCAGCAGAAGTCAGCTAGCATAGTAGGGCTCCATTTTTCCTTATACCTGTTTTCCATTGACACTATATTTGAATGGAACCTCTCTCCATGTTCGTCGTTCACATCTCTTGCATTCTCTGAGAAGAAGGACAGATGAGAATGAAGAAAGTATATCTTCAGTGACATATTTCATTCGAGATCTTGGTAGCACTCGATTAGTCTCTCGTTGGTCCCCTTGGTGCTTTCCTAGAAGTCCTTTGCATACATCTTTGAATGCATGCCAGGCCGTTAGCTTAGTTTCATCCATTGTCGCCTCGAAGTCCTCATCAGCTATAAATTGACGAATCTGAGGGCCTACGAATATGCCTTCTTTAATCTTGGCATTACTTATTTTAGAGAAGATCGCTTTAAGGTAGTGGAAACATGGCTTGTTATGTTGCGGTGTTTTTTTGTAAATTGCTTCATTAGGCCTAGTTTTATATGCAGTGATGGCAAAATGATTTTCTCTTTCTTAACTAGTGGCTCATGAACTACATTATGGCATTCAGGCGTCATAGTTTCCCGAGGTGACCATTCTGAGGTACATAATGTTCTGATCTAGCCCTACTGTCCTACCTGCAAAGGAAGCACATAAAACTTGGTGTATCAAGTTTGTAGCTCATTAAGTAGGGCTACTACTTTCAAGTCGTAGCAAATTAGCCACACATGCTTCTTGTAACTTATGTGGTCTAGAATAAAAGCAAGGTTCTCATATGTCTCTCTTAAAATGACTGAGTGAGCAAACTGAACTAAAGGCATGTTGTTTCGAGTGTGCAACAGAACCGATTTTAGGCTGTAAAGAGATGCATCTATGAATAACTAACCTTTACTAATTTGATTTGTAGGGCACACATGTATTCACCTGAAGGGTGTACATGTAGATACCCTACACAACGGAACCCAATGGCTGGGAGAGAAAGCGAGTATGGAATGTCGAGGTAAAGGCTCGATTTTCTCACTGTAATAAAGTGGTAGTTTCCGTATCTGGGCTCACTTCAGACGGGCGCCAGAAAATAAACATTGAGAAACTGAGAATGTCTGGAGGAAATAAAAGGGCATGTGATAAAGCATTTCACCATTCTATAACAAAGATGGCCAGAAATTAAACAAATGTATGTCTTATGATAAAGCTCCGCCTTCTAGAAATATTGAGTAATAACGAGGTACGGCAGTTTAACCGTCATCCAATTAAAATTAAATAAAGGATTAATTTAAGACAATCAAGAGGCGAGCTAAGGGAATGAGCAGCCAATCACGTGCGTCAACGTCATTTGTAGGCGGTGTGTAAGGCTTACTCGATGGACGTTACTCCCTCTTATAAATGGGTGCAGAGATGTTAAAAACGTTATTCATTATTAGTACTTTAATTGTTACGCGTTCATTAATTCAATAAGTCGATTATTATAATCGCCCGGTCGCTCTACCATTTTCCCGCATTACTTTGTCGTTAAGTCGAATCTTGGAATTGTATTCGGAGTATTTCTTATTCAGTTCAAGGTAAAATAAATAGACGGAGACTCGTTTACAACTATAAACAGATTCTTTTATTCATCCCAGCTAGTACCCTCTTCTCGGATCAAGTAAAAGTCTACCTAAAGGGATATTTCCGTTGCGCATTCATTAAATTGTTACCATTGCCGTGGCAAGCGTTATCCCTATCCTACGAAGATCACCCCTTTGAGTGGCAACGTTACCACTAACCGGGCCACCAAACCCCTTATTGGTACGAGGGATTGCCACTGAAGAGGCAAGCCTCACTAACAGGGAGTGGCAACATTACAATAAAAAAGAAGACAAACCCCCTCCCCCCCTTATATGTTCATAAGTCAGCTCAATGGCATTGAATAGGCCTCTGATATCACTACAATAAGTCAAGTTGTTTTCAAAAGTGAAGAATTGCTGTATTGTAGATCTGCAAAACGCTTTCTAAATACTATATTTCGAGCATGTTCATTCAACAGGTTCCATTGTTGCAGACGTGAGGTTAGGAGTTCGCTCTGTTACTTATTAACTGTTAGATCACGAACTAGATCATTGAGTTCAGG
Source organism: Ceratothoa steindachneri (assembly GCA_963969495.1). NCBI lineage: Eukaryota > Metazoa > Arthropoda > Malacostraca > Isopoda > Cymothoidae > Ceratothoa > Ceratothoa steindachneri. Next base: position 135,497,085 of record OZ018327.1, read on the forward strand.
TTGGGTGATGAGGTGTGGTTTCTTGTCAGATTTAAGCTATGCCCCTTATGATGAGTCTTGAGATTCTGAATCGTCTGAGTTGCTCGTGTCATTGCTTAGTAGTTCAGAGGACAGCTGTGGTACAAAAATATCACTTGAATGTCGAACTGGGCGAATAGAATACTGAAGATCTGGATACATGTTAGATTTCTTGCCTTTTCTGTTGCGACCTGCAGTGAAATAGAATACAATTTGACTAAAATGGATATTACTGGCTGTGATTACTTGCAGATATAGTGGAAGTACAACATAGTATGTATTCTTTATCTTTTTAATTGATACATCTCTTGAAAATATATTAAAGACCAGTAAAGAAAACACATTGAATACCCACCTTTTATATCTGTTAAGCAGAAATAACAATCTGTTGAATGGTCCTTAGGTTCTCTCCAGACCATTGGTACGCCAAACATGAGGCCAGGCTCTTTGTTTTTCACCCATGCAAAAAGGGAACTTGTACACCTGACGAAACATATGTGAGGTGCCCAGCGTTTGTTCTGGTCACCCACTTTACATCCAAAGTCCAGCTCATAAAGTTTCTTCACTTGTTTAGACAACTGTCTCTTGTATTGTCTTAATGTAACTGATCCACATATATAACAGAATCTGTCTGGGGAATTTTTGCATTCTCTAAGGCATTCATTTTAGCTATGTCTCTTGTAAAGAAAAAACACTGTATTATGCGCAAAATAATATAAATAGTAACAAAACAATTATTAAATAAAAAAGTAACAATAGGAAGCATTTATAGTGTTACAAAATTATCATGCATTATGTAAGAGTTACCACGGATTTGGACCCATATAACTTAAGGAATATTGAGTATATTTGTATATTTTTTTAGGCTAGGTTGACAAATACCTTAGGAAAACACCCCATTAAAATATATCAAAATCCGTCTATAACTTTTAGAGTTGTCAGTTTCGGCCCAATCCTGTTTGCATTTAATCCTCACGGAACCACCAGTGTATTTAATGTAAGTAAGATGGTAATTTAAGAGTAACTTGAGAGTCGCAGAACAAGTCGGATGTTATATTCGTGATTAAAATAACCTAGAAAAGATTATTCTCATTTTCGTTTACTTTCATTGCTATACAGTTTAATAATACGTGCAATCATACATAAATAAAGCAAATTAGGATATTGCTATATATATTGTTAAGCTATGTATTTCGAAAACGAACCACAAAAGTGGTATACAATTTAAATAACAACCTCTAAAGCAGGGATGGGCAACGCAACCTCAGGCCCTCGGGTCAGATCCGGCCCGTTAAGGCCTAGCGTATGGCCCGCCACCTTGCTCAGCATTAATATTGCAATCCGGCCCGCAAAACCCGAGCCCAAAGAAAAATAAATAAATTCTGCCAAACAGCATCTGCCTCAGTAAACTCCTAGAGGGAGGGGGAATCGGTCTTGCGTCTGGCAATGAAAATGAGTAAGAAATGAGACAAAAATGCATTTCTCTCACATAGACGAAAAGCTTCATAGTTGTAGAAGAGGCAATTCTAAACATAAAATGCTTATGACCTGTTACGCTGCGATGAATCCTTACTGAGATATGGGTGCGAGCATACCATTCTGTGTGGCTCCCTGCAGATACTGTTTGGCAACTCTGCAACTCACTCTGCTATCCTGCCAGACGCCAGCGGCCAGTGTCCGTTGGACTTTCGCACTAAGTTTAGGTATGCTTTGTGGTCAGTAAAGTTTGGAAGATAAACTGACACTAGTAAGTAAAAATGAATAGAACAAAATCCATTCTGTTATTATGTTACCATGTCATTATGGCAATTTCCTTTTTTTCCAGCTCACCATGTCTGTTAAGAAGAGAAAGTAGACCTCGAGCGTCGGGCTTTCGACCCTGATTGGAGAAGCACCTCTCCATCGAGCGCTATGGACAGGAACAGTGCCTAATATGCTTCAAGACTGTGGCTGCCCTAAAAGAGTACAACATCGCCGCCACTGGGAAACAGAGCCCCGATCATCAAAATTTGCGTCGATGTCTGCCAGGAAGGACGCCATCGTTAGACTGTCAGGCAGGCTGAAGAAAACAACTTCGCACTTCCGCAAGCAGACTGCTCAAGCCGACAAGGTTACGCGCGCCAGTTATGAGATGTCGGACAACGTGCACTAGTCTCTCAAGACCCGCATCTTAACCCTCGTCGCCTTCTCCCTCGCTTTTGATGAGAGCACTACGCACCTGAATGCCCTCAACGTGAAGCTGCAAGGCAAAGACATTCTAGTGATAGACGTGCACGCGCAAATCACCGCCTTCGAGATTAAGCTGCCCTTGTAGGAGGCTCAGTTGGCTATTGGTCAGTTTCTGCATTTTACTCCCCTTACTGCTTGTGCCCCTGACGACATGGACCTCAACAGTCGCGTTAGTGTCATGACCTCTCTGCGGGAGGAATTTGCCTCCCTATTCGTAGGAGTTAGGCCGCTGGCTGCAGCCTTCAAGCTTTTTACCGCTACCTTTGACTTCCCTGTGGACACCGCCCCAGCTCCTCTAATGATGGAGTTGGTGGAGCTGCAGTGCAATGATCAATTGAAAGCGAAGTTCCGCACCTCTTCTCCGCTGTCCTTCTTCCGCGACCAGGTCTTTCCATTTAGCAATTTTCCAAAATACATTGCACATGTTCAACGCATCGTGGCTTTGTTTGGCAGCACCTACTGTTGCGAACAACTCTTCTCCAAAATGAAGTACACGAAGTCTCACCTTCGCTCCTAAACTCTCGGACCGCCATCTCAATGACATTCGTCTGTTGTCTACCTCATCCATCGAGACGGACATAAAAACACTTCTTCATGGCAAGCAGCAACAGCCGTCTCACTGATTTGTATGATTTTCAATGAAATTCTTGTATAATGTATTCTAGTATATATATATATATATATATATATATATATATATATATATATATATATATATATAGTACAAGAAAATAAGAGTTGGACGCGAATGAGCAAATGAGACAAGAAACCGGAGGTTTTTAAAGGCAAGAGAGAGGGACATTAGAAGAATCCAGAATCAAAGGGAGGCACAGTGAAGGCGATCCTTTACCGAGAAGACAGAAATAACGCCGGGGCAAAAAAGTTTTGAATTCCTGGCCGGGACTCGAACCGGGGTCTGCTGATTGCCGGTCAGATGCTTTACCACTAAGCTACCAGGCACAGTAACTATATTTTACCCAAAGCGTTACCCCATCAAACCCAGTATCTCCCTAAGCTAGGAACTTCCAAGGAATTTTTATACCACATGCTCTTACCCGCTCACAATTTAAAGGCTCACTGTCCATGTCACATATAGTTACTGTGCCTGGTAGCTTAGCGGTAAAGCATCTGACCGGCAATCAGCAGACCCGGGTTCGAGTCCCGGCCAGGAATTCAAAACTTTTTTCCCTTGGCGTTATTTCTGTCTTCTCGGTAAAGGATCGCCTTCACTGTGCCTCCCTTTGATTCTGGATTCTTCTAATGTCCCTCTCTCTTGCCTTTAAAAACCTCCGGTTTCTTGTCTCATTTGCTCATTTGCGTCCAACTCTTATTTTTTTGTACTATATGTATTTATAGTCAGCAACACCAGGTTTCTGCATCTTTCTTTCTGTCTTCAAATTTTATTTGAAAGGCAGAAAATAAAAATGGCATAGCCCTGTGGTGGTTGTATTATCACCCGCAGATCCTGTAGTTGCTTTCTTTGTATATATATATATATATATATATATATATATATATATATATATATATGCAAATTTTGTTGAAGACCATTGTGTATTTTGCCTTAATTAATTCCCTTTGGCAAATTTCTCTTCTTCTAACTATCTGTTTTATTCCATCTTGTAGATGGTGGATTACTTGTCCAGTATTCATCTCTTTTTTAAATGAATGTGTTTGGTAAGCCCCCTTCTTTCCCCTTTAATCTTGTGAGCCCATTTGGATCTGAGCAGGTAATTTTAAAATAATTAATAAAAATTAGACTTTCCCACTTGTAACGATAAATCATTAAGCAACCTTTAATTTTCCTCTATATCACTTTGATCATTTTTAATTTGTAAGTAAAACATATTTTCTTATGTTTATCTTTAATTAACCTGAACGTCAGTCTCGGCCTCGTTATTCAAATCTCGCCAACCTCGAACCCGACCTGATTAGTTAGTTAAGCATATTGACCCCGCGCCTCAACCTGAACTTTCTAATCTGCGTATTAACGTAGCGTTCAGTCATTGGACGTTTCGATTTAATAGCCTGAGCTCTTCCCTTTCATAATAATAATAGATATTATACTATATAGTCGGCTATACCACAACATATCTTATATATACTCTTGTGAGAAACTAACAAAGTAGTGCGTGAGTAGAGCAATAAATGCAAAAAATCTCATAGGAAAATGAAAGGCGGATTCCAAGAACTTTCGAACATGTACAGTTCATTATCAAGGAATAACGAAATTTATTTACAAAAGTGGTATATATATGTGAAACAGAAGAGCAATGCCACGGCCATGTGCATACAATGAAAGGTCCTTTCGTTGTACATGGGCGTGGCATTGTTCTTCTGTTTCACATATTTATACCACATTTGTAAAAAAAACCGTTATTCCTTGATAATAAACTGAACAAGTTCTAAAGTCCTTGGAATCCGCTTTTCATTTACCTGTGGGATTTTGTGCTATATATATATATATATATATATATATATATATATATATATATATATATATATATATATATATATATATATATATATATATATATATATATATATATATATATTATTAAAAAACTGGTGTCGTAGGTGTTCGGTTTACCGTAAGTTTATTTTTCTGAAAACTTTAATGTCCTTAATAAGTTCCCTCCAAATATTCGTGTTCCCCTTTTGTTATTGTTCTTTATTCTGGTCGAAAGTGCGTTCAGCTTAAATCGAGAATTTATTTTATATGTGTTGGACTCTGATTATTTTGTGTGCGAAATTTCTCGGAATCAGCGCGCTGAATCCAAAGTTAATCTCCCGAACGGATTAAGGGTTTTAAAACCGTTCCAGTTATGAAGGACCGTTTATTTCAAATTGAATCGCCATTTAGTTGTGTAGTTTTTTTGTTTTTTTGGTGTACAAGCTAGCCTCTACGAATATTACCGATAGCTTTTTGCGCGTGCACATAGACCAACTCGCTCGCTTGCCACATTTTCACAGCTAACCGCTTAAGGCGATGCTTTCGTTTGAACGATTCAAAAGCCAAGGTGAGTCGTTAGGCCTCACTGGAAAGGACCTCCTATCTTATATAGAGGAAAAGGAGAGAAATGAGAGAGAAGAAAGAATAGCATTAGAAAAAGAACTACGAGAGATGGAAAAGAGCAGAGTAGAGATATAAGAAAGGAAGGTCCAAAGAGAGATAGCAGAACGAAGAGAGAGAGAGAGAGAGAGAGAGAGAGAGAGAGAGAGAGAGAGAGAGAGAGAGAGAGAGAGAGAGAGAGAGGTAGAGAGAGTGAGAGAGAGAGAAAGAAAGAGAGAGAGAGAGAGAGGGGGGGGCAGAGATGGAAGAACGCGAGAGGATCAGACAACACTAGCTCGAACTTCATCCAAAATCGATTAGAGACCATGTCGGTTAGCCCCCGGACTGAGGTTCTGTATGCCCCATCGGTTAATCTCCCAGTTTTCAAGGAAATAGAGGACTTCAGGTTTTACTTCACATATATCGAAAAGATCTTTCAAATTAATAATGGAGATATGGAGTCAGATGGTTTCGCCAGATTGCTTCCCCTTCTTACTACCTCGCTGCGCGATATCTTTATTTCCTTCCTGTCTGAAGCCAGCGTGGATTATTCCACCCTCAATTCCCAACTCCTGTCCGCGGTAAATATGGGACCAGACTTTTACCGTGGTCGTTTCTGTGAAGAGTGATTCAGCCCTGGACAAACCTACAGCCAGTTGGGTTTTATCCTTCAAAAGAACCTCCAATTTTTGCTTGAGTAATGTAAAGTCTCCCCAGAATACGAGTCCCTTCTGGACCTGGTATTAAAAGACCAACTTTTAGCTTCCTTGGCCCCTGAAATACGCTCGTTTGTGAAAGACAAGCGCTGTTCCACATTCAAACAGTGCTTGGTAGAAGCAGACGTGTACGCCTCTAGCCATAACTTATACCCTAAGGACAACAAGAAGCCTCACCCGTCATCCCACAAATCCAAGTATGGTAATTTTTAGACTCTCTCCACGGAATATCCCTAAATTCGCAAAGATTCCTGGATCCTCGAAGCCCGGAAATCTTCCTCCATCGGAACCCATGGATATCAAGCCCCTGATTACCACGCCCCCTTCGTCATCGTACCCCAGAAGGACAATAATTTAATTCTGCTGTGGAATTAAAGAGCATGTGCGTACAAACTGCCCTCAGAAGTCACAATTCACAAGTGCACCCTCTCACTATGTGCACCAAATTAGTGCCGTTCCTGCTCCCCCATCGCCTCTCCTAGAAATCCCTGCTTCTCTCTCCTCCACCAGCACCCCGGGTCACCACGTTAATTTTCTTTTTAATAAAAGCTCTCCCTGCGGTTTAAATTTCGAGAATGGAACCGTCAATAGGTGTCGCGTATCCACCCTTGTTTGCGACACAGGCTGCTTCTGCATTGTGGTATATTCTGAAGCAGCTGCGCCGGATTACTCCTCCGAGTCCTCGAAGCACCCAACCCCGTCAAAGTTACCCTGAGGTAGCCATACCTCTCCCGAGAATCACCAAGGATTCCAGCTCATCTCCTCGATCCCCAGCATAGGTTAGAACTTACGCCTTCACAGCCCCGGAAGTAAGTTGCTGACCATACCCTTCCTTCCCACTTTTGTCCTGACGAATATCCCTCCTTTGAAGACACCGACAAGATCGTCTTGCCGAGCCACTACTTTCCCTCAAGCGTCCTTGAAGTCGCTGTCGCACTCCAATCCGTAAGCCCCCTCCCCCCCTTGAATCTTGTGAGCCCATTTGGTTCTGAGCAGGTAACTTTAAAATAATTAATATAAATTAGACTTTCCCACTTGTAACGACAAATCATTATCCAACCTTTAATATTCATGTATATTATTTTGATAATTTTTAATTTCTAACTAAAATTTATATTTTATAATGTTTATCTTTAATTAACCTGAACGTCACTCTTGGCCTCGCTATTCAAATCTCGCCAACCTCGAACTCAACCTGATTAGTTAAGCATATTGACCCGTCGCCTCAACCTGACCTTTCTAATCCGCGTATCAACGTAGCGTTCAGTCATTGGACGGTTCGATTTAATAGCCTGAGGTCTCCCCTTCATAATAATAATAATAATTATAGATATTATATTATATAGTCAGCTATACCCAGACATATATTATATATACTCTCATGAGAAACTCCCAAAGTAGCGCGTGAGTAGAGCAATAAATAGAAAAAGTCCCACACGTTAATGAAAGACGAATTCCAGCATTTTCGACCTTGTTCAGTTCATTATCAAGGAATAACGAAATTTATTTACAAAGGTGGTATATATATATGTGAAACAGAAGAGCAATGTCACGGCCATGTGCATACAATGAAAGGTCCTTCCGTTGTACATGGGCGTGGCATTGTTCTTCTGTTTCACATATTTATACCACATTTGTAAAAATTTTTTCGTTACATCTTGATAATGAACTGAACAAGTCCTAAAGTTCTTGGAATCCGCTTTTCATTTACCTGTGGGATTTTTTGTATATATATATATATTTATATATATATATATATATATATATATATATATATATATATATATATTATTAAAAAACTGGTGTCGTAGGTGTTGGGTTTACCGTAAGTTTATTTTTCTGAAAACTTTAATGTCCTTAATAAGTTCCCTCCAAATATTCGTGTTCCCCTTTTGTTATTGTTCTTTATTCTGGTCGAAAGTGCGTTCAGCTTAAATCGAGAATTTATTTTATATGTGTTGGACTCTGATTATTTTGTGTGCGAAATTTCTCGGAATCAGCGCGCTGAATCCAAAGTTAATCTCCCGAACGGATTAAGGGTTTCAAAACCGTTCCAGTTATGAAGGACCGTTTATTTCAAATTGAATCGCCATTTAGTTGTGTAGTTTTTTTGTTTTTTTGGTGTACAAGCTAGCCTCTACGAATATTACCGATAGCTTTTTGCGCGTGCACATAGACCAACTCGCTCGCGTGCCACATTTTCACAGCTAACCGCTTAAGGCGATGCTTTCGTTTGAACGATTCAAAAGCCAAGGTGAGTCGTTAGGCCTCACTGGAAAGGACCTCCTATCTTATAAAGAGGAAGAGGAGAGAAATGAGAGAGAAGAAAGAATATCATTAGAAAAAGAACGACGAGAGATGGAAAAGAGCAGAGTAGAGATATAAGAAAGGAAGGACCAAAGAGAGATAGCAGAACGAAGAGAGAGAGAGAGAGGGAGAGAGAGAGAGAGAGAGAGAGAGAGAGAGAGAGAGAGCAGAGATGGAAGAACGCGAAAGGAATCAGAAAACACTAGCTCGAACTTTACCCGAAATTGATTCGAGACAATGTCGGTTAGCTCCCGGACTGAGGTTCTGCAGGCCCCATCAGTTAATCTTCGAGTTTTCAAGGAAGTAGAGGACTTCAGGTTCTACCTCACACATATCGAAAAGATCTTCGAAATTAATAATTTATATACCGAGTCAGATGGTTTCGCCAGATTACTGCCCCTTCTTAGTACCTCGCTGCGCGATTATCTTTATTTTCTTCCCCTTTAAAGCCAGCGTGGATTATTCCACCCTCAATTTCCAACTCCAGCCCGCCGTAAATATGGGACCAGACTTTTACCCTGGTCGTTTCCGTGAAGAGAGATTCAGCTCTGGACAAACCTACAGCCAGTTGGGTTTTATCCTTCAAAAGAACCTCCAATTTTGGCTTGAGTTTTGTAAAGTCTCCCAAAATACGAGTCCCTTCTGGACTTGCTATTAAAAGACCAACCTCTAGCTTCCTTGGCCCCTGAAATACGCTCGTTTGTGAAGGACAAGTGCCGTCCCACATTCAATCAGTGCTTGGAAGAAGTAAATGTGTACACCTCTAGCCATATCTTATACCCTAAGGATAAGAAGAATCCTCAACCCTCATCCCACAAGTCCAAGTACGGTAATTCCAGAATCTTTCCACGCAATACCTCCAAATTCGCAAAGATCCCTGGCTCCTTGAAGCCCAGAAATCTTCCTCCACCGGAACCCATGGATATCAAGCCGCTGAATACCACGTCCCCTTCGTCATCGTCTCCCCGAAGGCCAATAATTTGTTTCTCCTGTGGAATTGAAGGGCATGTGCGTACAAACTGCCCTCAGAATTCACAATTCACAAGTGCACCCTCTCACTAGAATTGTGCCGTTCCTGCTCCCCCATTGCCTCTCCTGGAAATCCCTGCTTCTCTCTCCTCCACCAGCATCTCCGGTGACCACGTTAATTTTCTTTTCAATAAGAGCTCCCCCGGCGGTTTAAATTTCGAGAATGGAACCGTCAATGGATGTCGCGTATCCACCCTTGTTTGCGACACCGGCTGCACCTGCATTGTGGTATCTTCTGAAGCAGCTGCACCAGATTACTCCTTCGAGTCCTCAAAGCACCCAGCCCCGTCGGAGTTACCCTGAGGTAGCTATACCTCTCCCGAGAATCACCAAGGATTCCAGCTCCTCCCCTCGATCCCCAGCAAAGGTTAGAACTTACGCCTTCACCGTCCCGGAATTAAGGTGCCGACCATACCCTTCCTTCCCACTTTTGTCCTGACGAATATCCCTCCTTTGAAGAAACCGACAAGATCGTCTTGCCGAGCCCCTACTTATCCAAAGCGTCCTTGAAGTCGCTCTCGCCCCCGATCCGTAAGCCCCCTCCCCCCCTTGAATATTGTGAGCCCATTTGGATCTGAGCAGGTAGCTCTAAACTAATTAATATAAATTAGACTTTCGCACTGGTAATGATAAATCATTATCCAACCTTTAATTTTCTTCTATATCATTTTGATCTTTTTTAAATTTCTAATTAAAATTTATATTTTTTTATGTTTATCTTTAATTAACCTGAATGTCATTCCCGGCCTCTTTATTCAAATCTCGCACACCTCGAACTCAACCTGATTAGTTAAACATATGGAACCCGAGCCTCAACCTGACCTTTCTAATCTGCGCATCAACGTAGCGTTCAGTCATTGGACGGTTCGCTTTAATAGGTTGAGCTCTCCACCTTCATAATAATAATACATATTATTTTATCTAGTCGGCTATACCACGTACCTTGTATAAATGGCAATAAACCCAGCATTTTGGCTTTAGGATAACGGCTGACATGTTATAAATATTTATAGGATATATTGATTATTTTAAACTGATTATGTTTTAATCAACTTTTGATGGAGCTCACACACAAACTACCTATGTACATATATTCTACCCTAAAATAAATTGACCAGGCCTGGTTTCAAACAAAGTTTCCGAAACATATTTCCAAATATTTATGGGGAAGAGATTAAAGGGGATTCTACTAATTGCGCCTTTTCCAGCATCGAGATGTAAACGTTTGGACCCATCAAATTTAACAAAGAATGTTAGATTTTATTTTTCCAGCAGTGAAGTGTATAAATAGAAAATGTTTTTAATTTTAAATTCAGTTGTGCCTTAGATATCTTTAGAGTTGATGAACTAGCTCGTCTACAATCAAACTTTCTGAACTTTATAATTATCCAGAACTCATATACAATTCAGTTTTTCTGAGATTTACTCTAATAATTTCCAGCAATTGATTTATTTAACTCTATAAAATTTCAAGTATTTCATTGATTAAACTTTTCTTAGACCCGAAATAGGGCAACGACTATAATATCAAACGTGGATAAGTAAACAAAATTTTTTAGGCGTAAAAGAAAAGATTCCTGTAAAGCAAGAATTCATGTTCAAAACTTAGAAATCGTAAAATATATTAATGTCCATTAACATGATCCT